>CM018695.1:37944913-38544913 GCA_009363875.1 Mikania micrantha
CCTTGTGAGTCACGAACCCTTGAGAAACGAACCCTTGAGAAACGAACCTTTGGACAAACGAACCAAAGACTTAACAGACCCTTTTCAAGCGAACCCTTAGACGAACTGTTAGTACATATTTTGTAATTGTTTGCTATTCAAAAGATAGTTTTATTTATATTTGTAAAGGGTTCGCTGCTCTTTGTTAAGGTTGGTTTGGGCCCACGAACCTTAACAATCAGCCGAACTATAGAAGGTGTAGGGTTCGGCGAACCTATGGTTCGTGAGTAAGGTTTGTCTAACGAACCCTAAGGGTTCGTTCACCGAACTTTAGGTTTCGGCTAGCAAACCTTATTGATTGAAGGTTCGCTGGTACTGTTAGTATAAATAGATGTTTTATTTTTGTATTTTCAGTAGAACTTTGATCAGAGTTGTGAGGAAATTCTCTGTGTGAGATCTTTTGTTCTTGTAATCATTTGTTGATATATACAAGAGTGTTTATGGAATTGCATGTGTTCTTTGTTATTTTACATACTTGCTATGGATTCCGCACGTAGTTAGTAGTTCGTAGAGCTTCGTATATTCGGTCCTAATTTGGTTGTAGATCAAGATCACCAAACCACAGTGGTATCAGAGCGTTTGTGAAGTTCTACACAATAATTTCAAAGATTTCATGCAATTGAAGTGTTGAAGAGATGAAGATCATCAATGGCTACATTCTATTTCTTCTTGATTGATTTTATTGGTGTTTGAGGCTGTTTTTCTTGTCAATTGTTGTTGAATTGCAACAATTAAAGTTTTGGAAGTATTTTGGTAGAGTTTTGGAAGGATTTGTTGAAGATTTGAGAGATTTCCCCGCTCAAAAATTTCAAATTTTTGTTACAGGTTCGTTTCACGAACCTTGAGTTGCTGTAAACAAAGGGTTCGCTGTTTTTCTGGTTTTCCAGAAGGCTCGTTTGATAGTTCGGCAAGGGTTCGGCAATAGTTCGCTGAAGGCTCGGCAAGGTTCGTTCAAATAGTTCGCCTAGTTTTGTGAGATAGTTCGGCAAAAGTTCGTCTAAGGTTCGCTTGAAACAAGGGTTGTTAAGTCTTTGGTTCGTTTGTCCAAAGGTTCGTTTCTCAAGGGTTCGTTTCTCAAGGGTTCGTGACTCACAAGGTTCGTTGTTCAAAGCTTTGCTGCTCAAAGGTTCGGCTGAAGGAAAATTAGTCCATAGGTTCGGCTAAGGTTCGGCTGAAGGTTCGGTTGAGACAGAATTTTATCTAAAGGTTCGTCTGAGGATTTGTTGAGGGTTCGGCAAGAGTAAATTTGACAAGGGTTCGCTGATAAAATTTTTTAAAAAAATGTCTGAGATGTACGCGGCAATGGCAAGTCAAAACACGAAACTTCAAAGTATTTTTAATTAGTGAAACGGAAGTGGGAAGCACAAATAAAGTTCCAAAACTACTAGATTTATCCGATTATGATAATTGGAAAGGACGTTTTGAAACTCATCTCAATGGAACAGATACAAATTTGTGGGAGAGAATTTTATCTCCGTATGAGAGACCCAGAGTGGTTGGCACTGATTTGTATCAACTTTTGGAAAGACTTGATGTAGATGAAAGAAAGAAGTATGATTCAGAAAAGAAAGCTTACTGGCTATTGAGTCAAGCTATTCCAAATCAAATTTTACATCAGTTTGATGAACACAAGACTGCATATAGTCTGTGGAATGCATTGAAGGCCAGAGTTGAAGGAAATACAAATCTGAAGAAAATGAAAGCCACTGACATCAGAAAAGAGTTTGAAAACTTCAACATCATCGGAAATGAAACTCTAGATGCCTTGATTACCAGATACAGACATTTATTGACTGAAGTAAGGAAGTATGGCATTGAGTATACTGAGGATGAGAAGATAGACTGTTTAGCTGATGCATTGCCAGATAAGTGGAATTCTTTGGTGCTGATATTGAGAGAGAATTTACCTGGACTGACTTTGGTAGAATTCATTCAGAAACTAGAAGAACAAGAAATGAAAGATAAGCGTAAAGCAAGGAGAGTAAATGTTACTCAAGATCCTTCATTATATGGTGGTTCAGTAGCTACACCTCCTGCTGCATCTGCAAAAATACAGACTGCATTTGTGTCTAGAACTTCTGAAACTTCTCAGAGTTCTTCTGTATCTTCAAGTTCTAGTTCACATTGTCCGATCAATGAGAAAAAGTCTGAATCAACTTCACCACCAGTACAGCTGAATACTTCAAATTTGGGAAAAGTAACAGTTGAAGCAGTAAAAGATCACATGTCTATTTTATCATGTGTGTAGTGAGTGCATATGATGAGCAAGTAGCTGGAAGAATTGGAAATGCCAATTTAACTTTTGAAGACTATGCTCAGATAGATGAGGATGAGATGGAGCTGATAGATACTCAGTGGGCGCTGGCGAGTGTTATTCGCAGAATTAACAGATATGAGAGAAAACAGGGAAGAAGTTTACTTTTGACCGGAACACAAAGTTTGGATTCAATCCAAAATCTACACAGTGTTATAACTGTGGGGAACATGGTCATTTTGCAAGGGAGTGCAAGAATCCCAAAAAGCAGGGAAATCTGAATCCTTTCAAACCAAGAGAAGAGAATCAGAAAAAGAAAGAAAACTGAAGAATCAAATTCTAAAGCACTTGTGACTCAAGCAGATGAAGGCTATGACTGGGTGTCAAGTATGATGACCTTATGGGTGCGTTCATGGCTTCTTTAGAAGAGAGAATCTAGCAAAGGAAAAGAGAAAATTGAGGAATGACTGAGGTACAAAGTGATTTGTATGAGATGATAGATAGACTTAAAGAAATGAATTCTCAGTTAACTTCTGATCTGAGGGAATGCACAGAGGCAAACAAAAAGTTGATTTCTAAAGAAAAGGCATTTGATAAGAAGATAATAGATCTTAGCAAAGAAAATGAAGACTTGAAAATCAAGGTTTTGCAAAACAATTATGCAGTCTCTGTACATTTAGACTCAGTTCAGAAGTTAAAAGTGGAATTGGCAGAAGCAAAGCTGAAGCTGATTTAAACAAAGCCAAGCTTGAAAACTATCAGAATTCCGCATATGTCATTGATTATTTTGCGGCTTTGCAAAATTCACGTGATAGCTCTGGAATTGGTTTTCATGCTGTTCCACCTCCTCCTAGTTTTGTACCTAGACCACAACTTGAGCCTGATTTAGAAGTTGATCCTATTTCATTAAAGATGAGTGGATCTGATCATGAGAGTGATGTTGTTGACAATGATGCTCCTATCATTGAAGACATCACTGATTTAGAATATTCAGATGATATTCTAAGAATGATTGGTCATCAAAAGGACAAGTCTGTGGATAAGAAGAATCAAGTTGTTCAGAAATCAAAATCTGAAATAAAGAATGTTGGGAATTCTGGAACTAAAACAAGTCTGTTTCAAAATCACACCTAAAAGTCAAGACTACTTCTAATGTTAAGCCAATTGTGTTTGTTGAGTCTTTAACAACACAAAAAGGAGAGTCCAGCAGTTCTTTTAACAAACAAAAGGTATTTCTGAAAAAGGAGATAAAAAGTTTGTCAAAAAGATTTCAAAGGTTAAACAGAGTGGGATTGGAAACAATGGAGAACCAAGGATTTCTCAAAGAGTGTTCAGATAAAATCAAATGGTTTGAATCAAAAGATCTTATCTTCATCTGTAGCATCCAAGTCTTTGGATTCATCTAAGGGGTCTGATGAAAAACAAAGAAAGTTTCATCAAGAAAATGCTACAGATGTGGGAAATGGGACATTTAATTGCTGAATGTGATATGGATAATTGTAACAGATTTCATACTTTTACTCCACGAGAAACACGACAGTGTTTTACTTGTGGAGGAAAAGGTCATATTTCTGTTAATTGTCCAAATCATAAGGTCAAGAAGAAAACTTCTTCTATTGACAGTCGGGTGATTCATTCGGATAGAATTCCTAGGAGGGTAAAGCCTAGTGAAGATGAGATGAGAATTCTCAGGAAATTTGATCCTGAGTGTATCTGGGTAAAAGAAGAAAATGTTCATAAAAAACAAGTTTTTGATAAAAATCAAAAAGGTAAAATGGTTTTAAACAGATCATCATTTTCTGATGATGAATTTTATGATCATTTTTCTCATAAAAATTTTCAAAACAAAATTTGAGTTCAAATTCTTGTTGGAAATCCAGATACAGGTCAGGTGATAGATTTGATGAGAGAAATGATGAATACTTGGAAGAAGGGTCTTCAAGTAATTCATCAAGATTGAACGGCAGGAGGCTGTTCGGGGAGACTCAACGCCGAAAAGGCGGGAGTCATCCCTTTTGGTACTGATCAATTTTTTTAATTTATGGTGCAGGTAGCATTCACGGGCCATATCAATAGTCGATGGATTATTGATAGTGGATGCTCCAGGCACATGACGGGAGAGATCAGTTTGTTAAAAGATTTTCAGGAGATGAACGGTTGTTATGTTAACTTTGCAGGTGATAAAGGTGGTCAAATTACCGGGAAGGGTAGTTTAACCAATGGTAAAGTGTCTTTTGATAATGTGAATTACTGCAAAGAGTTAACTAATAATTTGTTGAGTGTGTCTCAGATAAGTGACAAAGGATATAAAGTGTTGTTTGATGAGAAGAAATGTTATGTGCTCAAGCAAGGGATTCAAATTCCTGAAGACTGGATTTTAATGACTGCTGATAGATGCAAGGATTTGTATGTTTTAGATATGGCAAAGGCGGAGACAGTTAACAAAGTTGAAACTTGTTTGGTGTCGAAGGCGACAGAGCAGGATACTCGGTCCTGGCATAGGAGAATGGGTCATATCCACATCAGAAAGATGAATCATCTTGTACACAATCACTTAGTTGATGGTGTACCGGTTAAACATTTCAAATTACCTGATGTGTGTGTGTCGTGTAAGAAAGGCAAACAGAAAAGGAGGTCACATAAGTCTAAAACTGTGTTTTCTATTGATAAACCTCTAGAACTTCTTCATATGGATTTGTTTGGTCCGATTAATGTGAAAAGTATTGGAGGTGAATCATATTGTTTTGTAGTGACCGATGATTTTTTCTAGGTTTTCATGGGTGATGTTCTTGAAATTTAAATCTGAAACTTATGAAAATTTTGTTTTGCTTGTGAACAGGTTGGAGACTTTGTATAAATTGAGGGTTAGGCGGGTTCGATCAGACAATGGGACAGAATTCAAGAATCAGAACATGGAAGCATTTTGTGATTCTAAAGGGATTCAGCAGCAGTTTAGCGCACCGTATGAACCGCAAATGAACGGTGTGCTGAGAGGAAGAATCGTACTTTGATTGAGTCTGCTAGGACAATGCTTGCTGATTCAAAGCTGCCCATTACATTTTGGAATGAAGCCGTAGCGACTGCCTGTTTCACTCTCAATCGAGTTTTGATTGTTAAACGATACAATAAAACATGTTATGAGCTTCTTCAAAATCGTAAACCTAATTTGGAACACTTGGAACCTTTTGGGGCTCCATGTACTATGCTAAAGAAAGATGCTAAATTTAATTCTAAAGTTGAAGAAGGTTTCTTTCTTGGCTACAGCCTACCAAACAAACGGGTGTTTAACAAACGCACGGGTGTTGTGGAACTCTGGTATAACGTGGATGTTCAACGACATACACCTATACCTGAGGGCAAAGGTCCAAATTGGCTTTTCGATTATGATAAGCTTTTTGAGTCGTTCAATTTGTCTCCTAATTGTACTGATGATGAGATTTCTTTGCAGTTGTTATATGATCTTCAAAATTCTGACTGTCAAGGAGTTTCTCAATCTTCTGAAGAAGTTGGTCCAACTGAGGAAGGCACTTCTGAAAAGTTGAATGTTGATTGGTCATCGGAGGATGATCAGGAAGTTTTTGAAGATGCACTTTCTCAAGATCAAGAAGAAGATCAGAATATCACAAATCTTGATCATGGAGTTGGAATTCCGCAAGTGCCAGTGACGAGAGTTCATGTGAATCACCCTGTAGAGCAGATCATAGGTAATCCGTCTGATGGAGTGAGAACGAGAAGACAAGTTGTATCGGAGGATAGCTTGTATGTTGAGCTGGAACGCAATCATGGGACTCAAGAGTTATGGATGCATTCTGCATTCGTTTCTCAGATTGAGCCTAAATCTGTAACTGAAGCTCTGCGTGAGCCTGCCTGGGTGGAGGCTATGCAAGAGGAGCTCAATCAGTTTCAGAAACTTGGAGTTTGGCATTTGGTAGATTTACCAAAAGGTGAAAAGAAGATTGGCACCAGGTGGGTGTTGAAGTGTAAGCGCGATGATAGAGGAGTGATTGTGCGAAATAAGGCACGTTTGGTTGTTCAAGGGTTCAGACAAATAGAGGGAATTGACTATGATGAGGTTTTTGCACCAGTGGCAAGGCTTGAAGCAATAAGATTGTTCTTATCTTTTGCTGCTCACAGGAAGTTTAAAGTTTTTCAACTGGATGTTAAGTCTGCATTCCTCTATGGTTCTTTAAAGGAGACAGTGTATGTTTGTCAGCCACCGGGCTTTGAGGATCCTATCCACCGGGATCAGGTCTATATCCTCGACAAAGCACTGTACGGTCTTCATCAAGCTCCTCGAGCTTGGTATGAGACTCTCTCGACTCACCTTATTGAACACGGGTTCAATAGGGGTCAGATAGATAAAACTCTGTTTTATCGGGAAAAGGGCAAGGATATTCTCCTTGTTCAGATCTATGTGGATGACATCATCTTTGGATCTACCGATGAGCAGATGTGTTTAGAATTTAAACAGGTGATGATTGAGAAGTTCGAGATGAGTGCAATGTCTGACATTAAGTTCTTTTTGGGTTTACAAATAGATCAGTCTGATGATGGTATTTTTATCCATCAGACCAAATATATTCAAGATGTGCTGAAGCGTTTTAGCATGCTTGATTGTAAACCTATTTCCACGCCCATCCAGCCCAATCACGGGATTGAGCCGGATATTAAGGGGAGTTAATCGATGCTACATTGTATCGTGGAATGATTGGGAGCTTAATGTATTTGACTGCATCTCGACCAGATATTGTATTCGCTACAAGTATCTGTGCTCGATATCAATCAAAACCTAAGGTTTCTCATCTGATTGCAGTCAAGAGGATTTTACGTTATCTGAAGGGTACTCCAGACACCGGTCTGTGGTATCCTAAGGATGATAACTACTCCTTTCATGCTTACAGTGATTCAGATTATGGAGGATGTAAGACTGACTCCAAATCAACTACTGGTGGTGCTCAATTTTTGGGGGAGAGGTTAGTCTCATGGCAGTGTAAGAAACAGACTTCAGTTGCTACATCGACATGTGAAGCTGAATATGTAGCTGCTGCCAGTTGTTGTTCCCAAGTATTGTGGATACAACAACAGATGCGAGACTATGGAATTAATTTCTTAACTACCCCGATTCATGTCGACAACGAGGCTGCGATTGCGATTACTAAAAACCCAGTGTATCATTCACGCTCAAAACATATTGACATTCGGTTTCATTTCATAAGAGATTGTTATGAAAAGAAACTGATTGATGTTGTGAAAATACACACAAACGAGCAACGGGCTGACCTCTTAACCAAGGCCTTTGATAAACAACGCTTTGAGTATTTACTCAAATTAAATGGGATCAGGGTCATGGGAGAGGTAATAAAACATCAAATTCCTTCGTAATCAACTTTATTGAATTAACATCAGATTTTTCTTTAATTTTTTATGTTTTAGTTTTTAGGGGGAGAAGTATTATAGAAAACACAAAAACATTAAAAAATAAAAATCTGAGAATTTGATTCAATAAAGTGAGAAATGATAGTACATTATTTGCATTTGGAAATATGTCTGTTTGTGTTATTAAAATTATAAAAGTAATTACAAGTACTAAGAATGATGTGTTGGTAGGTTTATTACTTAGTTAAGAAAAGTTTAAATATAATTTTGATTATGTTTTATAAGAAACAGGTGCTTAGAATGCAGTACTTAGTTTTGTCCTGAAAGAGTGGTAATTTTCTGACAAAATGTTTTTAAATAAAAAGTCAAAATACTAGTTTGATCATGTGTTTCATTTTCAAAAGAAATTAAAATTTTGTTTTTCTTTTATTTTAGTTTAAAACTGAAACATTCTTTGTGTATACTTACGTATCGACCTGAATGTTATAGTTTTAAACAATTCAAATTTGTTTTCTTGGTTTTGTTTAAGATTTGGACAATCTATGTGTATATGGGAATATCGATCTGATTGTTAAATCTTAAACTTAAATTATTGTTTAGTTCATTTTCAGGATCATTTGAGCATACGAAAGTATCAACCTTGATTCTATGAATTTGAACAAGTTCAAATTGTTTTTATTTTGTTATTTTCAGAAAAGAAATTCTGCTTTATTTTTGCATGATCAAATTAGTTAAAATTGATATTTTAAAATTTTAAGAACATTTATGTTGGTTTAATTATTCACAAATCGGGGATGTGTTCAAGTTAATGGAGTATTATAAAATGTTTTCAAAATTGTGTTTTAAACTGATTTTTGATTAGGTAATAAATTTAAGAGGATAAGTATACTAACAATCATCTTAGTTTTGTGATTTGAAATTTAATATTTTAAATAATATAAACAGATGTATTGAAATTGTAAAATAATATGATCTCATGTTTTGAATCTTTCTCAAACAAAAAGATTTTAATTTTAGTTGAATTAGTTTTGTTAATTTGTAGTTTGTTTTGTTCTAAAAAATTAAAAATACAAAAAGATTTTATTTTTTTAGAATCTGATGTTAAATTGATAATTTTTGATTATTTGTTTGACCTTGGAATATTTAACATGAATTTTGTTTGAATTAAAAGAAAAAAAAAAAATCAAATTTTGAAAAGTTCGTTGGTTGGGTTCGTTGACAAGGTTTGTTGAACGGGTTCGTTGATGAGGTTCGTGAAAGTAGTTCACAGAGGGTTCTGAGTTGGTTCGCTGAATTGGTTCGCTGAGATGGTTCGTTGATATAGTTCGCTGAAATAGTTCGTTGAGAGGGTTCGTGAATATAGTTCGTTTAAAGGGTTCGTAAGATATAAATACAGGGTTCGTGTAAATAGTTCGTCACTTTCATTTTGATTGCAGACGACGAACCCTCCAGAAGTATTTTTCGAATTTTGATCTTGGACCCCCCAGAGTTTTTCGTTTACATCATTAGAATCAGAATCATATCGTGAACATTTTAGGTATAAATCTTGGAATTTGACCGAGTAATTTGAGAGATTTGAGTGTTTTTAGAAATTTGAAAATCGTGACTGTAAATTTGATTTTAACTTGATAAAAATTGGAAATTGAAGAAATTGTTTTCATTAAAATCATTCATCGGTTAGGTTCGAACCTAGGTGTGTGAATTTTTTCAAGAAATTCGAGATTTTTGTGTTTGGTAAAATTTTGGTGTTAACAGGTTTGCTGAACGAACCTTAGGTTCGCCGAACTATCAGGGTTCGCTGAATTCTTGAAGGTTCGTGGCGAACCTTTGAATTTCATTAGGGTTCGTTCATTGAATAGTTCGCCAATTCATTTAAGGTTCGTTCAAAGCATAGTTCGTCAGATTATTAAGGGTTCGTTTAGGGAATAGTTCGCCAGAACAAATAGGGTTCGTTTAGTTATAAGGTTCGCCATAGTATATAGGGTTCGCTGCATTTTATTACTTAGAATTTTTTTTAGTTTTATTTTTAATATTTTGTTTAATTTTTGTTTCTAATTTTGTTTCTTTTATTTGTAGACATGGCGAACTTAGTGTTTGGCGATAAACACAACATATGTGCATATCTGGATCCCACTACCAAGAATGGTAAAGAGTTCAGACCGATGATTGAGTTTTTGAGAAGATCAAGGGTATATCATGCCATATCAAGTTCAGTTCAGATTTATCGTTCACATATTCAGAGTTTCTGGAGTTCTGCAAGAGTGATTACTGTAGATGATGTATATACTATTGATGCGAATGTGCTTGGACAAGCAATTCGTATCACTGAAGCTGATATCAGAAGAGTGTTACATTTTGGAGGTGAACCAGAGGGTATGACTCTCATTCCTGAGAGTTGTATCAAAGGTTGTTTTCTACGTATTAGATACTTTGGAGTTTATAACTCCATTTCAGTGAAGAAGGGTAAGCTTCCTCTGCAGTACAAGTTTCTAGCACATGTGTTGCTGCATTGCCTTAGCATGAGGAAAGGCACATTTGATGAGATGAGGGATTTGATGCGATCTGCCATGGTTGCTCTCATATTGAACAAACCGTTCAATTTTTCTGGGATGATATTCAGATATATGTGTGACAACATCACCAAGGTTAAGGATAGATTCTACATGTATCCTAGATTCATACAGATGCTGATTGATGAGAGGATGCCTGAGGGGCAATTGCCTAGGGAAGCTGGAGATTTGTTGAAGCTAAAGCATATGAATGACATTAGCTTGGGTCAAGTTAAAGTTTATCAAAGGACTGGAGATGCTGTTTTAGAGAAAAACTTGATTGCTCACTGTGCCAGGGCAAACTATGTTGCTCCTGAAGGTGATGCATGGAGGCATGCAGAGTCGGATTCTGACACTGAAGATGTGATTAGAGATGATACTGATGTTCCTCCTCCACCACCTCCAAGACAATCAAAGAAATCATCTGGTCAAACTTCTCAATCTACTCCACAAGTTCAAACTTACAAGAGCCAAGTTCACAAGAGCCTTTAGAGGTTGATGATTCTGAAAAGCAAACTGAAGATGTTATTGCTGATGATGATGAAGTTGAATCTTCTGATACTGAGTCAGAATTTGAGATGGTTCAAGAAGGAAATCAAATGGTGAAAAGAAGAAAGAGAAAGTTTGTTGAAAAAGATGCTGAAGAAAAAGAACAAAAAGATGATCCTAATTTTGTTGTTGAAGAGCCTGAGAGTTCAAGGCCTAAGAAATTAAAAAGAATGGCCAAGAGAGGGCCTTATGAGAAGAGAAAGACTAAGGCTACTAAGACCAGTGTGTCTTCATCAGTTGTTACTTCAGTCTCTGCTTCTGTTTCACCAGTGATTGCTGCTGTTTCTGTTTCACCAGTGGTTGCTACTGTTATTTCATCTTCTGATATTCATATATCTACTTCACAAACTCCAGAGTTTGTGAATGTAGCTTCTTTTGTGCCTTCTTTTGTGGAGACAACTACTGTGACTACTTCTTTCCCAGGATCTTCTATGCCTCAGGAATCAATTCCTAGAGATGACTTATTTTCTGGACTTGATGATTTAGGTGATATTCATTTTACAGATTATGATGATTCTGATCTCAAAAGAAGAATATCTTTGTTGACTAAAGAAGTTGAAAGTTTGCAAAAGGAAAAGGAACAAGATGTTGGTTCTTCTGGATTGGATGAATTAAAAACTCAGATGGAATTAATGTTTAAATGGAAAGAAGAGGAGGCTGCTGAAAAGAAAGCAATGAAAGACAAAATTTCTGAGTTAGAGTTTTTGGTAAAGTTACAATTTGAGGATATTGTTGGATTGCAACATGAAAATTCGGAATTGAGATCTAAGATTGAAGATTTAGAAAAGAAAGTGACGAAATCAGAAGCATCAAGTTCTGGAATTGATAAAGAAGTTGTGAACATTGATGATGAAGAAGAGAAGAAAGAAGATGAAGATGAAGAAAAAGTTGATTATGGAGATACAGATGTGGATGAACATTTAGATGATTTTGATTATCATGGAGATGATGAAGCAGATGGTGGTGCTGGTGGAGTTGCTGGAAATGTTGGTGGTTTAAATGCTATGACTGGAGCTTTGATTGTTTATGATCATTCAAAGAATGTTACTGATGCAGCTCCTATTAGTGCAGTTTCGGATGATAGAGTCAGGGATTGTACTGAAAGTGATTCTGATGATTTGGTTGAAATGGAAACTGACAAGACTGTTGTTGATTATTCTTTGCCTACTTTTCTTGATTTATTTAAAACGCATTCTGATGTTGATTTACAGCGAAAGATCATTGAAGTTCAAATTGATCAAGAAATTGAAGAAGGAGAAATTGTTGGGGATTATTCAATTCAGGAATATCAAAGTGTGTTTGATAATGATGATGATGATGATTTGATATTTGATTTTGAGAAGGATGTTGATGATGATATGTCTGATTATGATAAAGATATTATTGATGAAGAATTGTTAGCTTTGGATTCTTTGAAGAAAATTTTTATAGCTGGGAGTATGTCAAGTTCTACATTGAATCCAGTTCGAGAAAAGACTAATTGGGATTATTGGCAAGATTTTGAAGATGAAAGAAAGTACATAATTGCTCATTTACATTCTTTCAAGATTATGAGAGAGGTTTTTGAAGATAAGGATCCAGAAAACTTGTCTAAACAAGTTAAGAAGTTCAAGATTGGTTCTAAGTCTAAGATGAATGGAAAGATCATTAGTTATGGTTATTTTCATTATATTTCTGGAAGTTTAGCTGACAAAGGATGCTATGTGGTGAAGAGGACTGATGGATGTCAATACTTTGGAAAAGCAATTGATTTAATGACATTACCAGTTTATGAGTGTAGAAGACTTTCACAGTTAAGGATGATCAAGCCTATTCAGACTCGACATAATGATATTTTTGAAAACTTGTTAAAGAAAGAGGCAAGGCATGGATGGAGTTTGTTATCTCCTCAATATAGAGAAAGATTCAAGAATTATTTGAAGCCAGTTGTTTACAAAAGACCAAGACTCAGAAAGGTTGAACAGAATTGGAATCCTTATTTCAAGTTCTGGTTTTATGATGAACAGACTTCTGAGTGTGTAATTGTTCTGAAGCAAGACAATGATTGGAGAGTTATAAGATTGTTTGATCCTATATGGATTGTCAATTGTTCAAGAGATGATATTGCTTTGTTGGATTCAGCTCAGATTTATGCTGAAGAAGGATGGCATGAGTATGGAGTCAGTTATAAAGATATGGCTATTCAATATCAAACCATTGCACAAATGTGTTTCACTTTGAAAATACATTCTGGTTGCAATTGGAATGATGTGAATTATCTTTACACTGAATTGATGCAAGTGCAGAAGGAAAGAGATGAACGAGATGCAAAGATTGAAGCTGAAAGATTAGCAAAGATTCCACGTTCTGTTGTAATTAGAGCGGTGGATAATGTGGTGACTGAAATTGTTGAAGAATCAAGTGAAGTTCAAGACAAAGCAGAAGATAAAGATTAAAAGATTTTGATAGCAAACATTTAGGGGGAGTTTGTTAGTACATATTTTGTAATTGTTTGCTATTCAAAAGATAGTTTTATTTATATTTGTAAAGGGTTCGCTGCTCTTTGTTAAGGTTGGTTTGGCCCACGAACCTTAACAATCAGCCGAACTATAGAAGGTGTAGGGTTCGGCGAACCTATGGTTCGTGAGTAAGGTTTGTCTAACGAACCCTAAGGGTTCGTTCACCGAACTTTAGGGTTCGGCTAGCAAACCTTATTGATTGAAGGTTCGCTGGTACTGTTAGTATAAATAGATGTTTTATTTGTATTTTCAGTAGAACTTTGATCAGAGTTGTGAGGAAATTCTCTGTGTGAGAATCTTTTGTTCTTGTAATCATTTGTTGATATATACAAGAGTGTTTATGGAATTGCATGTGTTCTTTGTTATTTTACATACTAGCTATGGATTCCGCACGTAGTTAGTAGTTCGTAGAGCTTCGTATATTCGGTCCTAATTTGGTTGTAGATCAAGATCACCAAACCAACACGAACTTTTGCCGAACTATCTCACAAACTAGGCGAACTATTTGAACGAACCTTGCCGAGCCTTCAGTGAACTATTGCCGAACCCTTGCCGAACTATCAAACGAGCCTTCTGGAAAACCAGAATAACAGCGAACCCTTTGTTTACAGCAACTCAAGGTTCGTGAAACGAACCTGTAACAAAAATTTGAAATTTTTGAGCGGGAAATCTCTCAAATCTTCAACAAATCCTTCCAAAACTTTACCAAAACACTTCCAAAACTTTAATTGTTGCAATTCAACAACAATTGACAAGAAAAACAGCCTCAAACACCAAGAAAATCAATCAAGAAGAAATAGAATGTAGCCATTGATGATCTTCATCTCTTCAACACTTCAATTGCATGAAATCTTTGAAATTATTGTGTAGAACTTCACCAAACGCTCTGATACCACTGTTGGTTTGGTGATCTTGATCTACAACCAAATTAGGACCGAATATACGAAGCTCTACGAACTACTAACTACGTGCGGAATCCATAGCTAGTATGTAAAATAACAAAGAACACATGCAATTCCATAAACACTCTTGTATATATCAACAAATGATTACAAGAACAAAAGATTCTCACACAGAGAATTTCCTCACAACTCTGATCAAAGTTCTACTGAAAATACAAATAAAACATCTATTTATACTAACAGTACCAGCGAACCTTCAATCAATAAGGTTTGCTAGCCGAACCCTAAAGTTCGGTGAACGAACCCTTAGGGTTCGTTAGACAAACCTTACTCACGAACCATAGGTTCGCCGAACCCTACACCTTCTATAGTTCGGCTGATTGTTAAGGTTCGTGGGCCAAACCAACCTTAACAAAGAGCAGCGAACCCTTTACAAATATAAATAAAACTATCTTTTGAATAGCAAACAATTACAAAATATGTACTAACAATTGTGTATGTGATTACTTGGATTGTTTGGATGTTGTGTTTGTTGGATTTTGGCAGGATTGAATTATTTCGCAGGTGCACATGTGGACTTTCTTGGGGAAATTATAAACTTTTATAAACTCATTTATAAACTCTCATAAACATTTTATAAACCTTTTAAATACAATAAAACTTATGAAATCTCACCAACTACTTCGTAGTTGACACTTGATTTTCTACATGTTTCAGGGAACGAGGAGAAGTAGGTAGAGCAGGATAGCTCTACATCTTTTGGACTACATCAAATAGGATTCTTGGACTTAGCTAAAATAACTGAAATTCTGGCGACTAGAGTTTAGTTAGTTTATCTAAATCTTTTGTGTATTTGATGTAACTAATTCATGATGAACATGATTTTTGATGTAATTAATTTGGTTGATTAATTGATATGTGATGATTTAATTAGATGCCCACGAGCTTATGAACAATCTACACATCCCTCGTGGCATCCCGTAGTTTCCGCCATCGGTCGGGGTGTTACAGATTGGTATCAGAGCTTGGGTTATAGGGAATTAGGTTACTAGAAATGGTTGACCTAGTCTATAACCGTAGGATACCCTAGTATGAAGTTATTTCATACACTAGTTATTATATTCAGGATTCATGCTTATATGTTTATTACATGTTATTTGAACTCTTGATTATATAACTAATTCACATGTATTAATTTATGATTTTATACTTACTTGTGCCCTAATGATTCGATAAGGACATGCACGTGGTGTATCGTAAAGGTGGTGGGACGTTGGCTGGGGCAGTTGCGACTGACCCTTACATATGCCCTATATATATACCATTCATGGTACATTATGTGGATGTCAGTATTGAAGAATAAGGGAACTACCCGTTTAGGAAATTAATTGCTTAGGAAATTAACTGCTTAAGAATTTATTTGCTTTAGGAACTATTTGTTTGAAATGTGATCACCAGACAAGGACACACTCGTGGTATACTACAAAGGTGGTGGGATGATGGTTGGGGCAGTTGCGACTGACCCCTACATATGCCCTATACATATACCATTTGTAGTATATCTGGGGTCTGTCAGGAACTTAGGATATTATTAGGAAGTGTTGTAAGGTTGATGTTGATGGAGTGTTGGTTAAGTTTGGTTTGGATTAACATATTGGATGATCATATTTGATGAACACAAATAAAATCACTTATGAACACACTTATTGGACATGTAGGGTGTATAGGATCAACGCATGATACGAACACTTAGTGATAGACTGAAGACTTGGATGATGATATAGACACTTAGTGACAACATGAACACATAGTGATGATACTAACACTTAGTGATGGTATGAACACTTGATGAGAATAAATCATAGGGAGGATATGAACACTTAGTGACAATAAGAGCACTCAGTGATGATATGAACCCTCATTGATAATTATGAACATTGGGATATGGTATGAACTTTTAGTGAACTTAGACAATAGGGGAACTTTAATGTCAGGTGAACTTAGACATTAGGTAAACTTAGAAATAGGCAAACCTACATGTCATGTGAACTTAGACATTAGGCGAACCTAATTGTCCAAGGGAACTAGAGACCACTTCACTCAAAATTATCCTACCTAGGATAAGGTTTGTGAAGTGAGATAATGATAAGACACATGTTACACCCTAAATTCTAACAAGGGCATAATCGTGGTGCAATGCAACGGTGGTGGGACGGCGTATGAGGCGACTGTGGTCAAATCTATGTATGCCCTATATATAAGCTTGTTGCACTGCATCGGGAGGTTGTCAGTGTTGGTATAGGGTGGAAAATGTTTGGAACTTAGGACTAGTTAGTTTATATTAGCTATGACCAACTAGGATGCGTTAGTGTAATATTAGGAAATTACTACATTGTTATGAGTTTAATGACAGATAGGAGAAAAATATAGTTCCTATATGAAATCCTAACTGTTAAAAGGAACTCATTTGACCTACTTTGTATGAATTACGTTGAAAACGGTAGTAACATGTTTCTATTATCCTCAGAAACATGCCGCCACGCCGTCACAACGAAGATGATACAAACAGCAACGTTGATGGTGCTAACAACGGTAATGCCAACTCTGGCACATTAGCAACACTTATTACTAGATTGGTGAATCAACTGACTCAAGCCAATCAGACTCTCAACCAGAATAAAGGTGGTGCAAACCCACCAGTCTGCACGTTCAAACACTTCAACTCCTGTAATCCACTGAAGTTTACGGGTTCTGAGACAGCCACTGGTCTGCTGCAGTGGTTTGAAAGCATGGAGAACACCTTCATCAATAGTGATTGCCCGGAGAATCTGAAGGTGCGCTATGCCACCAGTGTTTTCCAAAAGAGAGCACTGACTTGGTGGAATGGCGAAAAGCGAACTAGGGGAGTTGATCTGCCCTAGAACTGACATGGATGGAGGTCAAGAACCTGATGACCACTGAATTATGTCCTCGTAGCGAGATGAGGAAGCTGGAGACTGAGTTCTGGGAACTCAAGCAAGACAGTGGAGAGAATGTAATCTACAATACTCGCTTCCATGAGTATAGTCTGCTGGTACCTCATCTAGTGACACCACTTGAGAGAGCAATCGAGAAGTATATAGGCAGGCTGCCTATGCAGATTCAAGACACTGTCTACGGAAGCAACCCTAAAACGCTGGAGGCTGCAATCCGTCTATCTGCTACACTGATTGATAATCACGTAAAGGCTGGAACACTCACGAGAAAGGGAACAAAGCAGACTGAGGTGAAGACAGCTGTAAAGGAAACTAAGACCGAAGTCAAGACTGAGGCAGCTAGTTCATCCAAAAGCAGCAACATGAAGCGAAAAGCCAGGAGTTATGCTGTTACTACTCCTGTTACTCAACAGTCCTCCAATAATTCCAACACTAGGAATTTTAGAGCCATTCCCCAATGCAATACTTGCAGATATCATCATATGCCTAACTTGCCATGTCGTGTCTGCAACAACTGTGGCAAGTATGGCCATTTTGCTAACGTTTGTCGGAGTGCACCGCAAGCACAAAGGATGCCACCTGCACCGCTTGCACTACTAGCTCCGCAAGTGCAACCAGTTCAAGCTGTACCCGTTCTCCAGGTACCTGTACAGGAAAGAGCCTGTTATGAGTGTGGTGAAGTGGGTCACTTCAGAAACCAATGCCGAGATTGACTGGAAATAATCAAAGGGTGGCGAGAGGCAGAGCTTTTCAATTGAATGCTCCCGCGGCTCAAGCCAACCAGGATGTGGTCAATGGTACATTTCTGATCAACAACTCTTATGCATCTGTCTTATTTGATTCTAGTGCTGACAGGAGTTTCGTTTCATATGATATTGAATGCATGCTTGGTACTGTTTAACGTGGAGGTGGCTGACGGAAACACTATTGATATTGACATTGTTATTATTGGATGTACTGTGAATTTAAGTGATCAAGTTTTCCCAATTGATCTTATACCTATGCATCTTGGTAGCTTTGATGTTATCATAGGAATGGATTGGTTACCCACCCACAAAGCGGAAATTGTCTGTCATGAAAAATACATTCATATTCCCTTACCTTCGGGTGAAACTTTAAGAGTTTTTGGGGAAACTTCCAGTAAAGGTCTTAAGCTGATGTCATGCACTAAAGCACACAAGTACCTTAGGAAGAAGTGTATATCATTTTTAGCACACATTGTGGAGAAAAAGGAGAAAGGGGAGAGAATTGAAGACGTTCCTGTGATAAGAGATTTTCTTGAAGTATTTCCAGACGACTTGCCGGGTCTTCCACCAGAACGTCAAGTAGAATTTCGGATTGACTTAGTACCTGGTGCGAACCCAGTCGCTAAAGCTCCTTACAGACTTGCGCCTTCGGAGTTACAAGAACTGGCGAGCCAACTACAAGAACTGACTGACAAGGGATTCATTCACCCTAGCCATTCGCCATGGGGTGCACCGGTCCTGTTTGTCAAGAAGAAGGACGGGTCATTCAGAATGTGCATCGACTAGCGTGAATTGAACAAGCTGACAATCAAGAATCGATATCCACTGTCACGTATCGATGATCTTTTCGATCAACTTCAAAGCTCGGCATGGTTTTCAAAGATCGATCTTAGGTCTGGGTATCATCAGCTTCGCGTACATGATGACGATATTCCCAAGACGGCTTTCAGAACAAGATATGGCCATTATGAATTTCTGGTAATGCCTTTCGGCCTTACCAATGCACCGGCGGTTTTCATGGATCTTATGAACCGTGTTTTCAGGCCATACTTGGATAAATTTGTGATTGTATTCATTGACGATATCCTGATATACTCAAAGAGCAAGGAAGAACACGAGCAACACCTTAAGTTGGTTTTGGAGATCCTAAGAGAGGAGCGATTGTATGCCAAATTCTCTAAATGTGAATTTTGGCTTAAGGAAGTTCATTTTATGGGTCACATAGTCAATGAAAAGGGTGTTCACGTGGATCCTGCGAAGATTGATGCGGTGAAGAATTGGAGTACACCGACAACACCAACGGAGATTCGATCATTTCTTGGACTTGCTAGTTACTATCGGCGGTTTATCTCAAATTTCTCCAAGATTGTTGTCCCTCTCACTTCTTTGACTCAGAAGAATAAACCTTATGAGTGGGGACCAAAACAGGAAGAGGAGTTTCAGACTTTGAAGCAGAAACTTTTTGATGCTCCTGTCTTGACACTGCCTTATGGAAATGATGATTTCGTGGTTTACTGCGATGCATCCAACCTAGGTCTCGGTTGTGTCCTCATGCAGCGGGGAAAGGTTGTGGCATATGCATCAAGGCAGCTGAAAATTCATGAGAAGAACTACACTACACACGACTTGGAACTTGGTGCAGTCGTGTTTGCCTTGAAGATATGGAGACATTATCTTTATGGCACAAAGTGTGTAGTCTTTACAGATCATAAAAGTTTACAGCATATTCACAATCAAAAGGAACTTAATATGAGACAACGGAGATGGGTTGAACTGTTGAACGATTATGACTGTGAAATTCGCTACCATCCAGGTAAAGCGAATGTAGTAGCAGATGTGCTTAGTCGCAAAAGTCAAGTTCAGATCCATAGTGTCCGAGTGCACACTAATCTTCGTAATGATGTTTTCACAGCCCAACAACACTCTTTGTCTTTAGATAACTTGAAGAATGAGATATCTTGTGGGGCTGAGTTACTATTGGAAGCTAAGGATCATGGTTTGATGTATTACTTGAATCGGTGGTGGATACCGAATCGGGATGATCTTAGGATGATGATTATGGATAAAGCTCATAAGTCTCGTTACTCAATCCATCCGGGTGCTGACAAAATGTATCACGACCTTAGAGCCTTGTACTGGTGGCCTGGAATGAAGAAGGACATTGCTGAGTATGTATCTAAGTGCCTTAACTGTGCCAAAGTCAAGGCAGAACACCAGCGACCTTCGGGATTGTTAATACAACCGGAAATACCTATGTGGAAGTGGGAGAATATCTCTATGGATTTCATTACTAAACTCCCACGAACCGCAAATGGTAAGGATAGTATTTGGGTGATAATTGATAGATTAACCAAGTCGGCTCATTTTTTACCGATACGCGAGACGTACCCTGTTCGGAAATTAGCTCGTATCTACGTTGATGAGATCGTTAGTCGACATGGAATTCCCTTAAGCATAATATCGGATCGTGATGCTTGTTTCACGGCACGATTTTGGGAATCACTTCATGAAGCTTTTGGAACAAGATTGGATCTTAGCACCGCTTATCATCCTCAAACGGATGGACAGACGGAGCGAACGATTCAGACATTGGAAGATATGTTGAGAGCTTGTGTCATCGATTTCGGTGGCAATTAGGATAGCCATTTACCATTAGTCGAGTTATCATATAACAACAGTTATCATGTGAGCATTGGTATGGCGCCGTTTGAAGCTCTTTATGGCAGAAAATGTCGGTCACCTCTTTGTTGGACCGAGGTCGGCGAGTCGCAGATCACTGGTCCCGAGATTATTCAAGAAATGAGTGACAAGATTCTCCAGATCCGTGACAATCTGTTAGCTGCACGTAGTCGATAGAAAAGCTACGCGGATAAGCGAAGGAAACCTTTAGAGTTTGAAGTTGACGATATGGTATTACTTGAACGAATCGGGAAGGTTGCCTACAAGTTGGAACTTCCTCCTGAACTTAGCAATGTACACCCGACGTTTCACGTGTCCAATTTAAGAAATTGCTTAGCTGATCAGGATCTTCAAGTACCACTCGATGACATTCGCGTCGATGATACCATGCACTTTATTGAAAAACCTGTCGAGATAATGGACCGCGAGGTTAAAAAGCTCAAACGCAGTAGAATTCCAATTGTCAAAGTATGATGGGAGTCGAAGCGTGGTCCAGAATTCACCTAGGAACGAGAAGATCAGATGAAGCTTAAGTACCCACATTTATTCACTACGGTCACTCCAAGTTGAATTTCGGGACGAAATTCCCTTAACTAGGGGAGACTGTAACATTACTGTATTTCGGGTTGTCCGTACATGTTTAACTGTACTGTTACGACCTAATATGATTATTATTAATGATGATACATTATTGGATGTTATTACTGATATTGGTATACATATTGACAACATATTATTATATGCATAAACCATGGGAAGTTTAGTTGAAACACAACTAAACAGAACCAGAGAGTTTATTGCAGTTATATTTCAGATAATATGAATTGTGGTTTTTGAATGGAAGGAATTAGGAAGTGTGTTATGGTTTGGTTACTAAACATAGTCTAGGACACATGGTCATGATTTATCGAAATAGCGGTGGGACGGTGGCTGGGGAAGTTGCGACTGACCCCTACATATGCCCTATACATATGCATATTTCGGTCTATCACGGATGTGTCAGTGATATGGTTAGTGGGTTTTGGATAGGGAAATTATAATATTCAAGATAATTAAATAATGAAAGGATTATTGGAAGTGTTTACGCGATGGTGAGGTTACGATTATTAATTACACGTGAATGTTATTTCGGAAATACTAACTTAATAACATGTTCGCTGGGTAACGATTCACATGAATATAATTATTAAGAATAATATTCTGAAATGATATTCCATAAATCGTTAATCGAAGCGAAATACGATATGAGCGTCGGATTCGGAAAGGTGACGATCTTTACGAATACGTACGTAAGTAACGCGTTTCGACGAGATAACGAAATAATATTTAACGATATTAAATTAATAAATAGAAACTAATAACGTTTATTAGGAATCACAACCTAAAAACAAATCCGAACAAATTATTTTATTAAATAAATAATTTAACGAAAATGAAACGAAACTGTTTTACGAAACAATTTTATTCGAAATCGTTTTATGTAACAACCTTAATTAAAATCATTTTATTTAAAATGAAACATAATTATTTAAACGTCTTAGGTTCAAATATATATTTACGAGAAAAATCGAGCATTTTTATAATTCTTATCGCAATAATGATGAGACCGAGCACGTGGGGACAAGACATGGTATAAGAAAGAGGATTTCCTCTTTCTTCTTCATTTCCACCAACAACTTTCTCTCACTAGCTTCAAAAATCGTCACTCTACCTTCTCTCTAGCTTATCTCCTTCGTTACTCGACGGATTCGCGAGATCTTGGCGCCTACACGACCGCGTGATCGAGGAAAACAAGAACCCACAAAGAAAGAGCACGTTTGGTCAACATTTGAGGTAAAACCGAGGCCTTACTTTTTAGTTTTGGTTGAAAAACTTATTCGAACCTGGGTACCATCTTTTAACATCATTTTTGGGTTTTATATGTGTTAGTCGAACTAATAGTGAACCTAAGGAGGCCATGAACTAACTTTCCAGTCTAGGGACATGATTATGAGGATGAGGAACCTGTTTCAGCTCGTGGGGAGGTGTACAGGTCGGCGAACCTGTATAGTTTCGGCCGAACCTCAACTGGCTACAACATAGTGCAGCCTCAAGAACCCTAGCCGAACCTAGAGTCTCTAGGTGACCTGGCCGAACCCACGAGGCACGAACCTGTCCTCAACGAACCTTGATGGTCGGGTCTTAGGGCGAACATATGTACACATTGGCCGAACCTCATGAACTAGCCGAAGCTTTTCTTGGCCGCGAACCCTGCATGGCAAACATGGGATGGGGACCGAACCTTCTTGGGCGAGCCTAGGGGTCACGAACCTGGGCATGCGCAGCCAAACCTACGCTTGGCCGAACGCCTCCCATGGCAACGAACCTTACCTTCCATTTGTGTTGGGCATTTAACCGAACCTTTGGTCATCTAGCCGAACCTAGGTCTAAACTTCTGAGTTAGCAGCGAACCTAAGGTTATTTTCGACCTTACTGAACCTTGGCCAGCCAAAGTCTTTATCTGGGCCAAACCTTAGCTGGGTCGGCTTATGTCACGAACCCGGATGTTAACCAAACATGAATGGGAGCTGTTGAGCCAAGCTTTGTATAATTAAGAGATACAAGAATACATGTAACTATAAATAAACAAAAGGACATGATATCATGGAAACCCATGCATGCATGAATTTAATTAAGTTGCCACCTTTTTCTTGAAAATATAAGTTGAATATAAGATTTTATATGATAAAAACATTATTTGGGAATAACTTAAATATAGTGATCTTAAACATAAATTGGATGATAATGACTTAAAATATGGTGGTCACCTTAATTAAACATGCATTAAGTTATATATACGGATATGAGTATGACTAGGGCTAATGCCTTAAGTATACATATCTAAGGGATTACATATAAGATGTTACAAGTAGTCATCATCGTTAACTAATTAAAATTGTGAGACTAGACTATAATTCAACGATGATTAATCATAAAATATTAAGTATTTCATTTTAACTTGGAAATAAATAAACTAAGTTAATGAAACATTTAATGATTTAAAAGTAACACCTACGGATATTTGATCAAAATAGAACGCGTATACTTATGAGCACAAATACACAATAATTACAGGTTAATTGAGTTGGTTTTGAGTTTCACATACGCGAGCACGCATTCTACGCAAACACTGATTCCAAGGACTCAGGTGAGTTCTCATAACCTCCTTTTAAAACTGGTTTGTTTTAAAACTCGGAGGTGGAACATGTATACCAATATTTAAGATATTATTTTGATAACACATGGGTGACACCTGGATATCAATATGATATTCATATTAATGGATTGTTATTGATTATTGATTGAGATGGATTATTACTTATCCGTGAGTCATCGTTGGTTGAGTTGACTTAGGTCCTCCGCGATGATTGAATTACTGTTGGTGAGTTGACTAACGTCCTCCTCAGTGATTCACTGTTGGTTGAGTTGACTGAGGTCCTCCGCAGTGCACGAAGACACTTGTAGGAATATCGTTGATTGAGTTGACTGAGGTCCTCCGCAATGATTCCGCCGTTGATTGAGTTGACTGAGGTCCTCCGCGGTAACTTATATTGATATGATTATGATAATTGAGTTGATGTGATTGGTTGAACTTATGTGGATAACTATTTGTGATTATTGTGTATGTGATTACTTGGATTGTTTGGATGTTGTGTTTGTTGGATTTTGGCAGGATTGAATTATTTCGCAGGTGCACATGTGGACTTTCTCGAGGAAATTATAAACTTTTATAAACTCATTTATAAACTCTCATAAACATTTTATAAACCTTTTTAATACAATAAAACTTATGATTTCTCACCAACTACTCCGTAGTTGACACTTGACTTTCTACATGTTTCAGGGAACGAGGAGAAGTAGGTAGAGCAGGATAGTTCTACAACTTTTGGACTACATCACATAGGATTCTTGGACTTAGCTAAAATAACTGAAATTCTGGCGACTAGAGTTTAGTTAGTTTAGCTAAATCTTTTGCGTATTTGATGTAACTAATTCATGATGAACATGATTTTTGATGTAATTAATTTGGTTGATTAATTGATATGTGATGATTTAATTAGATGCCCACCAGCTTATGAACAATCTACACATCACTCGTGGCATCCCGACGTTTCCGCCATCGGTCGGGGTGTTACATAAAAACACACATGCAAGTGTGTTTGAACACATGCAACTCTATGTGGCTATCGAACACGAATTTGTTGGTGATTTGATGTATTATTAGATTTAGATCTGCTGATTTTAGCATAAGATTGATAGGATTTGAGTTTGGTTGAGTTAATGATCGATTTGATGATGTTTTTGTGAAACTTGCCATAAAAGGGAACTTTTATGTGCATGTCTTAGATTTGTGATGATCTAGACATGTTATACATGTCTAGATGTTGTCAAATGCATATTGGAGTGTTTAGAAACACATTTGGATATTTGATTTTGTCAAAAACATGATTTTGTATAAACTTATTATTTAGGGAAACTTTTGTAAATCAAAAGAGGGCTTTTGATGTTTACGAATGTATTGATGAACTTTGATTCTTGAAATATGTTTAAAAATGATTTCTAAGCATGTTGGGAACTTGGATTTGTGAAAATGAGTTTTGAACGGATACTTTCCAAATAAGGAAACTTTATTTGGGCAAAATGGCATAAATGGCGATTTATGCGCGAGCGATGTGTTTTAAGTGTATAAACGTGTTTTTACAAACACACTAGAGTGATTTGTTTTATTAAATGGGATTTCATAACTATACTTTCCAAAAATAGAAACTTTCTAAATATAGAAAGTTTCCCCGAAACGGAAACGCTACAATATTTTTTCTTCAAAACTTGCTTTTGTGAAAACATCATGATTGGTTATAGGAATACATGTTGATGTCTTATTTGTAATAAGACACATAAACACAACAAACGTGTCACCAACGATTCGTCGAGTCAACACAAGTCAACACACACACACTCGGTTGAGCACACCGACACTTGGAGTTGTATGGATTACAACACACCACAAAACTCATACTCACAACCTATATGGTGATAGGTGCATACTAGCAGGTGCTATCATTCGCAAGTAGCGAGCATATAACCGGAAATGCTTCATCAGGTTAGTTCACGGCCCCTTTTTACATTTTCTACCTTTGGAGGAGAAAACATTGCATACAACTGTTTTTGAACAACATACACCCTTTTTGGTAACATTTGTACATGCTAATATCACGTATATGCATATGTGTGGCATTCATCCACAAAACTGATAAGTCCTCATTAAACACACCTCGAACCGTTAATAGTGCGTTGCGCTTAGCGTGGTAATTATGAATAGTACTATTTGGGCCTGACAAGCCCCACTGTTGCGCACCGTATGGCCACCCCGACTAGAGGTGTACAAAAAAACGGGACCCGGAACCGGAACCGACAACCCGAACCGGAACCGGTCATACCCGAACCCGTGGGTACGAACGGGTACGGTTTTTCAGACAAATTAGAACCGGAACCGGAACCGAAACCGAAACCGGAAAACCGGAACTGGTTCCACCTGAACCCAGCCAAAACCTGAACCGGAACCGGTCAAAAACCAGTTGGAACCGGTTAAAACCCGGAACTGGAACCGGAACCGGGGATTGACTTTGTTGACTGGAACTGGAACCGATTGGAACCGGAACTGGAACCGATTGGAACCGGAACCGGTTCCAAAAAAAACCCGATTTGTACACCTCTAACCCCGACTGGAGATCGGAACAGTGCAAAATTGACCAAACAACATTGCCATATCTTGGATGGATATGGCGAGAGGCAGCATGTTAGCTTCAGTTGCGAACCCGCATATGGTATAACTCATATTGATTAGCTATAATTGGATATTGCATTGTATTGAAATGTAGACCTACAAAACACTTTCTTTAAACATTTTGATGTTTACGGCTGATTACAAACATGTGCTCTCACCAACCTTTGTGTTGACCTTTTACTCGCATGTTTTCTCAGGTAACTAAGGCATGTGCACGAGGAATCTAGGATGCTAGGATGGAGTCCATGCATCTACTATAGTGTCTTAGTCTATTAAACATTTGTCATCATTTGGTTATGTTAGTTTATGTATTGTTAAACAACTTAAACCGCTTCCGCAACAAACACTCTGTAATGTTTTGAAAACTGTTTTAACAACGCTTCCGCAGGTTATGAATTGAATCTGTTTTGATTTCTACAACTCTGATTTTATAAACTGTTTTGTCCAAGTATTTGGATGTACGTATGAAACTAGACATGTAGTTCTCGCTACTGTGTGACCGGGGACTGCGATCCTGCCAGATCAGTCGAGTCGCGCCCTTTCGTTCAGGCCAAGAAGGTTGGGGTGCGACAGGTTCGGCCGACCTCCATTTCACGAACCTAGCATCATGTAGCTGTTCATCATCATCATCATCGAACCCTAATCTGTTGCAGGTCTAACTTCTTGTCGATGCTAACTTGTACAGGTTCGGTTAATGTTTTTAAGCCCGTTAAAAATCGATTTACAACAAGATACCACCGCTTGTTTTAGAGTGAGAAAACCAAAAAGTAAAATTCACGATTTACCTTCAAAATTCGATCAAAAGCTCGAAATCTTCGTGGGTTCTTGTTCTCCTCGATTACACGAACGTTTTGGCATCAAGATCTTGTGAAATAGTTGAGAATTGATGAAGAAAATCTAGAGAGAAGTTAGAGAGAGAAAGGGGTGACAGGTTTGGTGTCTAGAGAGAGAGTAAGTGTGGGAAAAATGAAGAAGAAAGTGGTGTCCACTCCTTATATACCCCGCGTCTTTCCCGTGCGCTCGGTTTCGTTTACTTCGCGTTAATTCATTTTAAATTGATCGGTTTTCTCGTAAACTATACTTTAACATACGACACGTTTAAATAATGAAATTTCATTTAACAAAATGGATTTTAATTTAATTCGTTTTATAAAATGATTTCATTTACTTCCGTTAAATTATTTATTCAATAAAAAGATTTTTATTTAATTTCGTCTAAGGTTGTAATTCCTAATAAACGTTTTTGAATTCTTTTTCTTAATTTAATATGGTTCGATATTATTTCGGTTATCTCATCGAAACGCGTTACTCATGTACGAATTCGTAAAGATCGTCACCTTTCCGAATCCATCGTTCGTTTCGTATTTCGATTCGACTACGATTTATAGAATATCGTTTCAGTATATTATTCTTAATAATTATATTCGCGTGAATCGTCACTCACTCGAATACATTATGAAGTTAATATTCCTGAAATAATATTCTTGTTTTAATTAATATTCGCGTCCTCACCATCGCGTAATTATTTTAAACAACGCTTTCCACTATTTTATTAATTATCCCCATTAATTATCAAATTCCCAATCCAACCCCACTAAACCATATCACTGACACATCCATGATAGACCGAAATAAGTTTATGTATAGGGCATGTAGGTCGCAACCTATCCAGCCACCATCCCACCACCATTTCGATAAACCATGACCATGTGTCCTTGATTATATTTAGTGACCAAATCAATAACTTCCAAACATTCAAACCAAAATAAATTCATTTCATAATTAATTCAACTGTAATAAACATTGTGGGTCAGACCGGTTATATTTCAAACCAATTTCTCCATGGTTTATGCATAGTGATAATATAGGTTCTCCTCAATGTATACCAGTGATAATACCATCAAATAAATCCAAAAATGATCAAATTATCATATCAGGTTTTATCAATACAATTCAATATGTACAGACATACCTGAAATACAGTGATGCTACAGGTATTATAATGTTTGAATATTTAAAGCATCAAATTACAAAACAAACACAACATTCATTGAATCAAAAATCATTACATGAATTGAATACATAACAGTTACATTTGCAATGCTAAAACATTGATTACAATTTAACTACGTCACTAATTATTATCCTATGTCTTCATCATGCTTCCTTATCCTGTTATACATGTAAAATAAAGTTTGTCAACTATTTGCATAGTTGGTTAGTTCACACACTAAGTTTAAATAATATGTATAAAAAGGATGCAAACTATAGCCTAACTATAATATATATCTTAAGCATAGCATGAATATAAGTTTGAATAAATATAATAAATGAATGATTGAATAACAATAGCTTGTGTCCAAACAAGTATCCATACAAACTGTTAATTCAAGTATGGCCATACTATACATTAACATTTGTATTTCTACAAGTTTGCTAGGTGTAATTTTCACCTTTTTAACCCAAAGGGAAAAGCCATTGCGAAGATTTGTATCTAACACATCTCAGGCTACTAAGTACTATCTTGCTTGACTGGCAACACACATAAAATCAACACATTGTATAAGCTTAGCATCTAACACATAATACTAACTAGGTTTAAGGCTTGCATCATAGTTTGAATAATTTCTAGAATTGAATAAATTTGAATAGAACATGTGTAACATCCCAAAAACAAAAAATGCAAAAGGGAGTGTGAAGAAACTCACTTGTTTAAATGCTAGCTAGTTCCAAGTCCTTGAATTGTGAATAAGGAAGCAAGGGTATCTACTCACCTAAAGTTTGAGTAATCAAGTCTTAGCAATCCTATAGTTTAAGTTCAAGGATTCTAAAACTATGACATTCTAATGGAAGGCCTAGTTTAAAAGAATCTACGTTTGAATGGATGCCTAGAATAAGTGTTCTTATAATATTGATTTAATAAACAGAATATCATAAATTCTTTTTATTTATCAATATTATTATTTGAATAACTAGACTAATGTTTAATAATATTTTTATAATAATAAATAAAATAGAATATGAGATATTCATTTTATTTATTAGTTTGTATGTTGAATATCTAAGAATGTTTCTTAACTAAATTTTCCATCCATTTAATTTATAAATGTATATTAAAACATTTCTATTTAATATTTATGAGAGTTTGGAATAGTAAGAAATTTTAGTTTAAAGAAAATCATTTTTAAAACTTCATTATTGAAAAGAATTAACATGATTTATTTAAATAATCATTTGTTATCAAACTAGTCTATTTATAAATTTTATTTGGATTATTAGTTAAAAATAATCCTTTATTTTTCTTTTAAATACCTTGTAGATTATATTTTAAAAATATTTCTAAAAAATTAATAAAAAAATTATATGGAATGATTTGTTTTTGAATTGGTTATTTAAAATAGTTTTTTTTATTGTAAAAAAAATAATTTATGAAAGTTAATAGGTATTCAACTTGAGTTTTTATGTCAAAATAATTAATAAAAATCAATAGTTATTCAAATTGGATTTTTTAAATAACCTAAAATGTTAAAAATATGTTTTATAACTTTAAAATATTTTTGAACACATAATATGATTTTTAAATCATAATATGTTTAATTTTTGAATGGATTAAACTTAGTTTTTATAGAATAACTTGACTTAAATCCCTTCTAAAATGTAACAGATTATAATAAAATATTTTATAAGAATTTTCATGAATTTATTAAAAAAAATGGAATTGAATGGGAAGGAAAAGCACAAAAACCGATTTGGTTTTAACCGGCAAGGTTAGAAACCGGGTTCACCGCACCAAAGCATTATCGATTAACTATTGAGCTGGGCATATTAGCCTTGCTTGAGATGGATTCGACCGATTCTTATACAAGCCTAGAAATGAGCCCCAATTCAAGATGAACCCTATAATCCTTCGGTTTGAATTCGTCCGAATCAGAGATGGTTTGTCCTTGAAATGATGGGGCTTTAGATCTACAGAAAATAAAGTGTAGGATGGTACATATAATTACCTTATTTGTGTTCGAATGGGTGCAGTTCACGTAGAGGTTTATGCTCGCCCGTTCCCGACTCGAAATCGTGCTACAGGGGAGTTGTGGGTGCTCGTTCAGCGCCTAGACTAGTTCGTAAGGAGTAAAAGAACAAAATGAATTCGTTTAATTCAGTTTATATGCAAATTTAGATGTGTTTTGAATTTCCAGTTCAAATGAGTATTTTTGGAAACATGATTACGCGTTTAGGGGGTTCAATTACATTTATGCTTGATTGTAAACGTTTGTGTGTTCGGATTCTTTCCCAAATAATCGGGTTTGAGCTGTCATTGAGCTGGGATTGCATGGTTTGTGAATTCGGGTCACGACTGGTTTTGATTGACTCCAATGTTGGTATATACGGGTAAATGAGAGAAACAAGGATGGGTTTTTTTTACCCCTTTAACCCCTCAGCTTTGTATTCCTTTACAATCCTAACTTAACTTTAGAAATATTAAAGCTAATTTGATTATTTACTCTTTTAGTCCTTCCATAACATTTGGTTTTCTATTCTTATTTGAAATGCTTCATATAATATTTCTTATAAAACTCTATAAGTTTTATACACATATTCTTATTACTAAACATTTAAATTTTTAAGATAAATTTAATGTATTATTATTATTATTATTATTATTATTATTATTATTATCATTATTATTATTTATATATACATATTATTTATGTATATATATTTTTATAACTTTATCAATAGGTTATTTTACCAATAAGATGTTATTATTTTATTACAACCTATTCTAACTTTTTTTAAAGTTTAACATAATTCTAACATTTTTTTAACATAATTATTTTATAATTATAAGATAATTAATATCATTTAGTATTTGTGTAACAAAATTTGTTTGTTTGAGTATATATATACATATATTTATATATTATTGGTTTATGAATACAAACGTTTCAAAAAGTACCGCAGGCTTTGTTTTATTATAATTCAATGATGGTTATATTATTAGAATTCATAACGAAAAACCCCATGGATTACATTGCAAGCCTTGATTTATATGTATGTGTGACACTTCTTTGAGGACTTATTGAGGACTATTGAGAACTATGATTACTTTTTTGTATGCCTTGTATGACTTTTGATGATTTATTTAATTATTGTGATATACATGATTCCTAAGAACTTGTAAGATCATATACTTTAGACCAATCCTTTTAGACTTTGAATTTGCATCATTTTCTTATGTATTATATAAATTTGTATCCGTGCTCACCAACTATGCAGATAGTTGACAGAAATCCATTTTACATATGTAACATGCTAGGTGGAGATGTTGAAGACTTAGGTTAGATTTTAGTTGCCCTAGTTTTATATTTAAACAATGTATTCAATTTTAGTTGTAATTGTTTGGGTTTGAATATTGTAATGGATTTATTTGTTATTAAATGAATGTTGTATGTAATCCCTAGGTTTTCGATTCAAATTCAAATATTGAAACCGTATTCAATTTCTGATAAAACAAAGTTTGGGGAATGTTTTGAAATATTTAGGCAGACAATGAAGCATAATACGACAATGTGAGTATTAATTTAGTTTTGATTTAAAACTTCAAGATATATTCAAGGCTTGTAAATACAAAAATAGTAAATAAATATAATCATATATATATATATATATATATATATATATATATATATATCTAACTACTATTTATAATACATATATGAGAGAGAAAGTTTAAAACTCTTAAAATTAAGAGGTACAACCATCCCATGCAATAAGGTACAACCATCCAATGCAAAAACCAACTCCAGTATGATTTGTTTCCATGTTGCCCTAATTTCTACTTTCCCATTTCTTCAGAACATTGTTTCCTTCTTTGTTTCTTATCTCCCAACAAAGAAATCATTTGATCACTCACCATTTAACATTTGAGTCTTTTTTTCCCTAATCGGTTAAACTCTCAACCAATCTAATAGGAAATCTCAACCAGATCTCTGCGCGTCCTGTCATGATATCTTCAATTCTGAAGCATGAAGAGGAAAGAAGAAGGCTTCTTATCTTGCCTTCTTTGCATCTGAGGCAGTGCTACCGAAAAGAGCAATTAGCAACACAATTGGCTCCACATTCAAAATTTGAAATCTTGGATCTCTCCGTTAAAAGGGTTTCTTCTCTTCCATCGAACCCCAATGCTCCTTGCATTTTCCTCTCTGATGCTTCCTAAGAAATTGGTATGCTTCAAAATTATTTTTAACCTAATTTTGTTCATTTTTTAACATGTGTTTAACTGTCCTGTTTTTCTTGAATTGATTCGTGAAGTTTCTTCATTGGCAAATAAACAAAATCTTAAGGCATGCCTTCTTAATTTCTCGAAAGTTGTAAAAGTGATCAAGTTCAATTTGTTAAATAATGTCTTGGTAAATATGCATAAATTGGTTTAGTTACGCATGTTAAAGGGCAACTCAATCTGGTCTATCTTTCAATAAGTTTGTTGTATTGTGAAATGATGTATTCATATTAACAGGATCAAGGATATGGGGTAAAGGAACCAGTAAGACAAGCTATCATGGAGGTTCATTTTACACAACAGTAAGTCTAGAACCTTCTTATTTGTACATAGTACTTATGAACATTATAATTTCTCTCTTTCTATATTTTATTGTTAGTTTCATTCAACCTCTTGCCATATATTCTTATACAACTTACCTAATACAGAGTGTTCCATCTGCTACAAACTTTTGACCATCACCTCTGCTTCATGAACTTGCAGACTTTTATGACATGAGTGCCCCTTTTGACATTCCTCTTGATTCGAGAGCAGTAAGTTAAACAGTTGGGTATTATTGTATTTGTTGTAGTGTATAAAAAATACTTTAGTAAAGCTAGGTTGTTGAGCAGTCGTGTAAGCAATTCATAGGGATATAGTTAAATATTTAGAGCATTTGTACATTTGATATTTGAAAGTAGCAAGCATTCTATCCAATTCAATCAATTCATAGTTTCTAAATTATGTGTGATTTTACAAAACTATATTGTCTTTTAGATTATTTATTTGTACAGGGTATTTTGGTTTAATGACCCATTAAAATGATTTTTGATTCCTAAAACAAATTAAGTGTGAATAAGGTGTATTATGGTTCAATGAAACAGTAAAGTTTGTTTTCTTTTAGGTTCATAAATAATGAACCATTTTAATGGTTTATTATGGTATACAACTTGGTCTAATGGCACATCAAGGTGTAATTTTGAGTCTTTATCATATTAACGTATAAAATGGTTATATTAATTGTTGGTGTTATTTATTTAGTTGAGTTATGTGTCTTTCTACACATGTAGTCCTGCTCATTTTTATTTCTCTTTTTATAACCTATGTGCATACTTAGGTTCATGTATGTGTATGTGTATGTGTCACTGTGTCTCTATTACCTGTGTCATATTTAGCAAATTAAAGATGTTTGTTCAGGGTGTTTTGGTCTAATGTACCATTAAACATATTTTTTTAGATTTAATAAACTATTTGAGTTTTGACTTAAAACGGATTTGAGGGGTTATTTTGGATCTAGCCTTAAATCGCAGAAAACTGAGGTGATCGTTGCTCTTGACAATTGATGTTCTTACCACTATCATTCATCCCTAGAGGTACTCCCCTAAATTTCTCTTTTGCTTACAGTTGATACTTAAGGATTGTTAATTATAAACCCATGTGATTCTTATGTTTGTTCATGTGTGTATTCATCATTTTTATGCGTATGTTCATCATGGTTTGAAGTTTACAAAATTTTTTTGGTATTTGTGCAGATCTGATCGTACGAGCTAGGCCGCTAGGGCGTCTTGTAGATTGGCTTTGCAAAGGTAGTTCCACTTCTTCCCAAGGTGCTTCTGAACATGTAAAGCAACATAAACATTTGGTTGGTGGGGTTGACATATTGTTGTCGTTGCCTTTTATAATCATGCTTAATGAAGTTGAAAAGGCATGTTTATACACACACACACGATTTTTTATTAATGATTGTTGTTTGCAGTTGATAAGCTTCTCAACAATAAGCATGGAAGATTTTGACAGTCGCGGAAGACATGTGGTCGAATAATGTAGTTGACACGTGGATTTTTAACTTTAAACATCTATGTTTCTGACCAACTTTTGTTATTTGTGTGGTTGTTTTTAATTGTTCAAGATCATTGTATTTATAACTATTTTTTTTATTTGTGTATAGTATTTTAGTGAAGTTTTGTAAAACTCATGGCATAGATAGAATACACCGAACTGCATACATAAAAGAAAACTATCAAGTGTACTATCTATATCATGAAAACATTGATAAATTGGCAAAAAAAACACCGGGCTGAATATTGTTTTGATGCCGCCGCTGCATCGTGCGGGTTTTTGACTAGTATATATATATATATATTCTTTATCTCTATTAATAAAATAGACTTTTATAAGAATATAAAGTTACAAGTTCGTAAACCTTAAGTACGAAGATCTAAAAATACTAGTAGACATAAATATATATTTTGGGAGATTTTAAGTTATACTCAAAATATAAATTACTAATAATAATAATAATAATAATAATAATAATAATAATAATAATAATAATAATAATAATAATAATAAACCAATGTAATTATTATTTCAAGTAATAATATTGCAGAAAATCTATAAGTTTTGCAAAATATAAATGAAATAGTAATAATGATAATAATATTTAGTCAAAAATACTTAACAAAAAGTTTTATAAACTTTTATAAAAATTACATACATAAAACAATTATCACAATAACCTAGAGGGGTTAATTTTGACATTCATTAAATTCAAATTCATTGTTCTAAAAGTTATGAGCCAAAAAGGGGATACACTCAAAGTTGAGGAGCCAAACTGGCACAATTGAAAATCCTCACTCCCTTCCTCTTCACTCGGTTCTTATGTGTCCGACCCACGACCACCTAGGCAACCCGACAACTCCTACCCACCTACACGCGTTTCCAACTCACTCGAGTTTATTTCTAGCAAATCCTTTGATCTTGTGATTGATTTCAATCACAAAATTTGCGTTGTTAATGATCCAAAATGCGGGGGAATCTCTCCTAAAAATACAAACTAAAACTTTAATTCGATCAAATTAACCATTCGTTTGGATTCTTTTGCTCCAAACGAAGTTGTCTGTGCATTTCAAACTCATTCACGCATTCAGTTGATCATCAATCGAGACCTGCAAATGATAGGGTTGTTCGTCTCTATAATTCTCGATCAAAGACCATGATTCGTCAAACTACTGTAAGTGTTTTATACATAGATACCACCATTATACAACCATGAACTAAAGCCCCATGATTAATCTCTTAATAGGGTTTGCAATTGAATGAAATTGAACGAAAGAGAAAGCTAGGGTTCTTCGTTGTATTTAGACTCGGGTATTGATTAACCCGGGTTCGAACCTAGGCCACAACCTGGTTTTGTTTTAAAGCCATTCGTCTTCCACTTTTCTACTAAATTATTTCATTTTATTTAACAGAAAAATTTTGTAACATATTTTTACTTAATTCTGATAGATGATAATGATAATGATAATAATGATAATGATAATAATAATAATAAAATGAATAAAATATAATATAATACCGATATTTATCAAATAAAACTCACAATCCTGATAAATTCCAAATACATATATAAATCAATTTTCACATAAATAAAACTGTGAAACAACCTTCAGAAATTATTCTAACTATTTATTTTGTATATATTTAAGAGTTCTAATATATTATTATTCAAATAATTACTAGTCTAATTACAAATCTAGTAATTCATTATTAATTCTAGTTTTCTAAAAACAACAAAAACAATAAATTTTAATACAAATAAATATGTAATATATATATATTACATTAATATTCTAATATTATTTATCAAACTCATAAAAGTATTTATTTTAATTATTAAATAAATCTTTTCAAACTAAAGCGATAAACCTTTTGATTACAAATAGTGTTATTATTTGGAGAATCATAGATGTCATACAGTTAATACGCTACCCTCGAACTCTAGTATACTAAGTGTATCTCTTTTGCTTCAACTTAGGATGACGTGTGATCTCTTTTGTCTCATAATTCATAGTCAAGAAACTCTTGGACGAACTAGAGAAATACAAGTGAGTTTCTTCACACTCCCTTTTACATTCTTTTTTTTTAGGATGCTACACATGTCTTATCTAAACTTTATTCATTCTATGATGCAAGCCTTAGACCTAGCTAGCTTTATATGTTAGATTCTAAGCTTATATGATGTGTTGATTCTATGTGTGATTCTATGTGTGTTGCCAGTTAAGCAAGCTGTTAAATAATAGCCTAAGATGTGTTTGACACCATCTTCGCATTGGCTTTTGTCATAGTGTGAAAAGGTGAAAAGTACACCTAGGAAACTTGTTGAAATACAAATGTTTATTCATAGTATGGTCATACTTGAATTAATAGTTTGTATGGATACTTGTTTGGACACAAGATATGGTTATTCATTCATTCTATTTATTCAAACTTGTATTCATGCTATGCATATGATACATTATCTAGTTAGGCTATAGTTTGCATCCTTTTTATATGTATTATTCAAACTATGTGTGTGATCTCACCAACTACGCAAATAGTTGACAAACTCTTATTTTACATGTGTGACATGTTATGGAAGACATGATGAAGACATAAGATAGTCTTAGTGGCCTAGTTTAAACTTTGAAACAATTGTATTGACCCTTCAATTGAAATACTTTGATTATTCAATTCATGTAATGTTTGTTTATTATTCAATGAATGTTGTGTTGTTTCGTAATAATAATGCATTAAATATTGAAACGTTATATTAGCACCATGAGCTAATAAGCAATCAAAATCACGCACTGACGTATTCCGCCGCCGGTCGGGAGTGACAAAGAGTGTCACACCCCCACCTCTCGTCGCCTGAGATGATGTCATTCGTCACTCTGATAAGGTTGCGGAAGCATAGTGGTGATGTCTCGGAGATGAGGTGTGACTTACTTGATCCTGTATCACAACACACAGATTAACTTAAAATAAATACATTACAAGGTTCGTCATTACAGTCAACGTTACAATTTACAACTAAGTATGTTACATAACTAAATTATTTAATTACAACGTTCCAAAAGTGTAGCCTCACTGACGGTCACTGTCTCCCTGCAAAAATGTTTAAGTTTGAAAGATCTGCACAAAGCTGGTGAGATCGTAATGTTCAAGTTCAGCAATATGATATGATATGTAAATGTTCGATATGTACAGTTCAAGATAACCATGGGACCCGTATCTAGTTCCTTTCTGACTACTCCGTTCTCGTTCTATAAGATACTACCGGCCGGTAACATCTTAATGCCTCATTGTCTTAATGTCTATCACTACATTAAGAAGTTCTGAAAACAGGTAACAAACATTCACACAAGGGGATAAGCAAACCTCCCAATGAATGGGTTGTCAGCCGATAGTACTATCAACGTTTCCCGTTCGGCCACACATGGGTTCACTAGATACAGTTCAAGGAATGAGGACTTTTAAGTTCTGTGATAGAGTTCTGTTCTACGAGCAAAATCCCATGAAATCCACAAGTTCTCAACAAATCACATGTAATCACACAGATAACAGTGATGCATATCATATGATCAAGAAAAGTTCCACAGTAGTACCCCGGTGTTTATAAAACATTAAAAAGAAAAGAGGTTGTACGAAACTCACCTGAAGTCACAAGAGTAGTGAAATCACACGCAAAGTGATACTGGTAACTAAATTCTACATTAGTTTATGTTTAATGAGTTATTTATGTTTTACTTATTGTTAGGTCTTTCTGAACGTTCAATGTCAAAGACATTGCAGAGTAAGTCATCAAACCGATATTAGATGTTTAATTAGTTAATTTAATGTCATATCATACAATGTATGATAATGTAGGAACCTATACTGATTTAGGTTTCTAATATAAGGTTGATTACACGTTTGATTAATCAGAATAATCTTAGATTAACCAAATAGGTACTGCTGTTGATTATAGTGCTGAAACAATTTCTAGATGGATTTATAGCTTAGGAACGATCAATCCTTGTCCCAAATATCATGAAATATCATAATGTGACATTGGAATAGGTTTAATAACCAGGTTTAACGTGCTAATTTGATTGTTATCATAAACATCAGATAATCATTCCAATGAGTATGTTAATGATTGTGATTACTTTGAAACTCTTGGATTTAACCTTGCAATTCAAGGATTAATCAAACTAATCACATACATTGTCACAATCAAATGGTTTAAACCATTATAATCATGGTTATAGTTTCATGAAAACCGGGCATTACAATGGATTAAAACAAGGATTTACCAGTTAACACATCGACTTCTTCGTTTATAATCATTCCTAGCCATCATCAAGGCAATTATCAACAACCCTAACTATACCATTACGTTCAAAAACAGGATCTAATCAACCATTATCAAACTAGATGGTTAAAACGAATCATTACCCATTCGGACGGATTTTCAACTGCAAAACAACGATCAGAACTTTTGGACACGTTCCCTGGCTTCAAATCTACGATCAGATGGCTTGAAATTGGGTTTCAGATGGTAATACGTCGAGTTTTTCGTCTGTGATGGTGTTTAGGTTCGAGAATATGAAAATAAAAGTGATCTGCAAGAAATCTGATGAAGAAAACCAACTTTTTCCATCGCCTCTTTGCTCGCGTACCGCCTAGCGTGGAACTTTGTCTCCCGGCGTACCGCGAAGCGTCACTGACCTCAGATATTTTGGGTCCCGCACGCATCGCCTAGCGTAGCACGCTGGTTCAAGGCGTATGCGTGGATTGCGGTTTTAGATTCTTCCTTGCTTCTTCGCATACCGCCTAGCTTGGAGAGTTGGGGCTAGGCGTACCGCAAAGCACCCCAAATTTTGATATTTTTGTAATTTTCTTCGTTTTGCGATTTCGGAGAATCCGGAACTCCGTTTCGCACACGGTTCTCTCCTACGTTCACCATTTCTCGCATACTTTCAACCTGTAATAATCAGAATCATCAAATCAATGTGGATTTCAAGCACGACTAAATGTGCTCTCGGTCATTGATGACGTAATCTCAAATGCAATTGTCACAGTCTCCTCCTGTTGGAGAAATTTCGTCCCGAAATTTAGTGAAGACTTACATGATGAAAATCGTTTATGAGAACAAGTGAGGATACATTTCTTTCATTCGATCTTCATGTTCCCATGTATACTCAGGTCCACGTTGTGAGTTCCATCAAACTTTAACGATTGGTATGCTACTGCGTTTCAACACTTTCACTTCTCGATCCATCACCTCTATTGGTTCTTCACCGAACTGAAGTTTTTCATCAATCTGAACTTATTCAAGTGGTACGATCAATGATTCGTCAGTTAAGCATTTCTTCAGATTTGTTACGTGAAAAACGTCATGAATGTTACTAAGTTGAGGAGGTAACTCAAGTCTGTAGGCTACTGAACTAATTCGTTCTAGAACTATGAATGGTCCTACAAATCTTGGTGAGAGTTTACCTCGCTTCCTAAATCTGAAGATGTATTTCCAAGGTGATACTTTCAACATTACTCGGTCACCTATTTGGAATTATAGAGGTCTACGACGATTGTCAGCATAACTCTTTTGACGATCGCGAGCAGTTTTAATCCGTTCTTGAATAAGTGCGATCTTATCAGTAGTTTCTTGAATGAATTCTGGGCCTATGATCTGACTTTCACCTACCTCTGACCAACAGATAGGTGATCTACACTTGCGTCCATAAAGTGCTTCAAATGGAGCACATTCAATACTGGTATGGTAGCTGTTATTATATGAGAACTCAACAAGTGGAAGATGAATATCCTAGCTAACTCCAAAATCAATTACACAGCTTCTGCGCATGTCTTCAAGAGTTTGATTTGTTCGTTCGGTTTGCCTGTCCGTTTGTGGATGATAAGTTGTGCTCATATTTATTTGTGTGGCCAGAGCATTCTAAAGAGTTTGCCAAAATCGTGACATAAATTGACTATCTCTGTCAAAAATGATTGAGATTGGTACTCCATGTCGAGATACAATCTCATTAACATAGAGTTTATCCAGCCGATCCATGGCGTAATCTTCTCGGATGGGTAAGAAATACGCAGATTTAGTAAGGCGATCAACGATAAGCCATATAGAGTCATGATTACGTGATGTTCTGGGTAGTTTGGTAATGAAATCCATAGACGTCTGATCCCATTTCCACACGGGAATCTCAGGTTGTCGCAATAACCCAGAAGGTCGTTGATGTTCAGGCTTAACTTTGAGACATGTTAAGCATCGATCCACATATTCGGCTATGTGTTTCTTCATTCCAGGCCACCAGTAAAAATCTCTAAGATCTTTATACATTTTATCTACACCTGGATGAATCGAATGCCTGGATTTATGCGTCTCATCCAAGATGATTGTTCTAGAGTTACTGAATAAAGGAACCCAAATTCGGCTTTTGAAATACAACACTCCATCAGTTTTGGTTTCAAGTTGCTTATCTAATCCTCTTAGTTCCTCAGCAGGGTAGTTCGTTGCTTGTAAAGCTTGTTGCTGAGCTTCTCTAATTTGAGGAATTAGACTGGTTTAAATAGTCATCCCTAACGCTTTCACACGTAGAGGTTTGACTCGTTCCTTGCGACTCAAGGCATCGGTTACGACACTCGCTTTACCTGGGTGATAACGAATTTCACAGTCATAGTCGTTCAAAAGTTATACCCATCGCCTTTGTCGCATGTTCAACATTTTCTGGTCTAGAATGTGTTGAAGACTTTTATGATCAGTGTATACAATACACTTGGTTCCGTATAGATAGTGTCTCCAAATTTTAAGTTCAAACACCACTGCACCAAGTTCTAGATCATGAGTGGTATAATTCTTCTCGTGTATTTTCAACTGTCGAGAAGCATAAGCGATTACCTTGTCGTTCTGCATTAAGACGCACCCTAGACCTTGACGAGAAGCATCACAGTACACAGTCAAGTTAACAGTACCTTCCGGTGGTGCAAGTATAGGTACGTTGTAGAGTTTGTTTTTCAACAGTTGGAATGCCTCCTCCTGTTGGGAATCCCTTATAAACGGTTGATTCTTCTGTGTCAATGTTGTTAGGGGCAGTGCTATTTTTGAAAAGTTCTTGATAAATCGGCGATAATAACCTGCCAGTCCTAAAAATTGACGTATTTCAGTTAGGGTTCGTGGTGTCTCCCATTGTTTCATAGCTTCGATTTTACTGGGATCTACTTGAATACCGTTTTCATTCACTACATGTCCAAGAAATTGAACTTCTTGTAACCAAAACTCACACTTTGAGAATTTGGCATATAGATTCTCACATGCCAAAAGTTCTAAGATCAGTTTCAAATGTTGAGCATGTTCCTGTTGGTTTCAAGAAAAAATGAGAATGTCATCAATAAACACAATCACAAACTTATCCAAATAAGGCCTACATACTCGATTCATCAGATCCATGAAAACTGCAGGTGCATTTGTTTATCCAAACGGCATTACTAGAAATTCGTAATGTCCGTATCGAGTTCTAAAAGCAGTTTTAGGAACATCATCATCATGAATTCTTAACTGATGATATCCGGATCTTAAATCGATTTTTGAAAAATAAGTAGCACCTTGTAGTTGATCAAACAGATCATCTATTCGTGGCAATGGATAACAGTTTTTGATTGTCAATTTATTGAGTTCCCTGTAGTCAATACACATCCTGAATGAAATATCCTTCTTTTTCACAAAAAGAATTGGTGCTCCCTAGGGTGAGAAACTAGGTCTGATAAAGCCTTTGTCTAATAACTCCTGCAGTTGACCTGAAAGCTCTTGCATCTTAAAGGGTGCTAAACGATAAGGAGCTTTAGCTACAGGTGCTGCACGTGGAATCAGATCCATTCGAAATTCTACTTTTCTCACTAGGGGGTAATCCTGATATATCCTCAGGAAAAACTTCAGGAAAATCTTTGACTACCAGAATATCTTCAATACGTTTTTGTCAAGAATAGTTCTCCATCACATGTACTAGAAAGGCCTGACAACCTTTCCGTAAGCATTTCTGAGTTTGCATACAGGAAATGATACTAAGTTTTCTACCAGCTCGTTCTCCTTCGGTTACAACCTTAATCTCATTAACATCACCTGTATCATCCAGCTCGGTATGCTTATATATAGGGCATACCCCTGATTCGAGCCTACAACCCGCCCAGACGTAGTCCCTCCCATGCACACACATACTATTATTTTGTATACTCTCACACCCTTTTGTTTTAGAGCTCATGCATCACATCTATCACTCGCCATTCATTGATCTTGGCCGAATGAGTTGTTGCCGATTGAAGACCCGACTGATGGCCGATCGAATAAGCCATCTGGCCGAAAGTGGCCTTGGCCGAATAGAGTTTGGCCGAATCAGTAGGGCCGACCGAAAGAAAAATGGTCGATCGAATGGACAGTGGGCGAATGAAGGTGATGTCGATCGAATAAGTCCTGGCCGACAGAATGAGCTGGTTGGCCGAAGAAGTCCTGGTTCGGGCGAAGGGAAGCTGGCCGAAGGAAGCTATTCATTCTGGAGTCTTTCGGCCGAGAGAGGCTATGCCATTCGACCAGCTGGCCATTCGGCGTAGCTGTTGCTGGCCATTCGGCCGTTCGACTCAGCCCAAGTGCATCCATACATCTCGAACTAAATGGCTAACTCAAGAAGTATAGTGTGTTCCTACTTAATCCTAAGCATATTTTGTGGTGTTTCCTTAAGGGTTTTGAGTGGTTACAACCGATTTCTAAGGGTTCGACCGAGTGGGTTAGAAAACCCTAAAAACCGAGATGGAAAACTGAAATCTACCTCAAATCGGTCAGATGAAAGCTCAGATCCTTTGTACTTTCATGTAAAGGAAGATGAGAGCTTCGATTTGGCACCAAGATGGAGCGATTTGGTCAAGAAATGGAGAAGTTATGGAGGTTTGAAGTTTGGGTTTTCTAGAGAGAGAATGTTCCGGGTTTTTTGTTTTCGAGAGAGAAAGTGAAGAGGTTAAATGAGGAAGAAGACGCATTCTGGGTATTTATACCCCAGGTGGGTTCGGGTTCGTTTCGGTTGCTCGGTTTCGCTTAACGTCGGTTTCATTTCGTTTTCGAAACGAAACATCGCGATATTAAAAGTAGAGTTTAAAAATTTATTTTAGGTGGTAATTCCTAGTAACTTAACTAAATATCTTTCGTTTATTTAAATTTTCAGAAATTATTTAATTTACTGTTTAGAATCGAATCGTACAGTCGTCGCGTGTATTCGTTTGAATCGTCACCCGTACGAACACGACGATAACTATACTTTTCAATATGGTTTTCTAATTATCGGATATCATTCAGAACATTAAACCTTCAGATATATTCGTACAGATCGTCACCTATACGAATAATCCGTCGATTTAGCATTCACGTAACAACATCCGTGTTGTTTTGTTTTGTAAAGCCTCACATACATTTATACATAATAAAATCCTAACAAATAATCACACGATGGTTCTGTATTGTCAGGTAATTATCTGACTGATGAACCATGTTTCTGAGTTTTATTTCTGAAATGATTTTGAAACTGTGCTATGACAACATAAAATGATAAGGATATGTGAACATCAACTAGATTATGTACTTGAATCACTGTTCACGTTACTGTGTTGATCACTGTTCCGGTGACGTTTCCGGCACTGGTGTTACAGTCTCCCCTTGTTAAAGAAATTTCGTCCCGAAATTTAAGAATTATAATCCGATACGGCTTCCTTTGTAAACAGTTGGGGATAATTTAACTTCATGTGATCTTCGCATTCCCAAGTAAACTTGGGTTTGCGCTTTGAATTCCACGAGACTTAGCATTCGGAGTACGGCTTCGCCTTAATTGTTTAACCTTGCGAGCCATAATTTCCGAAGATTCTTAGATAAGATATAAATGTTCGTCCAATTGAATTTCTTCAACTGATATGACGAGCGATTCGTCAGTACGGCATTCCTTCAAGTTCGAGACGTGAAACACGTCATGCACATCACCGATATCATCTGGTGATCTCAGTCTATATGCCACATGACGAATACGTTTGATGATCTCGAACTGTCCTACTTATCATGGTGCTTATTTGTCCCTTTATTCCAAAATGGACTACACCTTTCCTTGGAAATACCTTTAACTTAACACGATTTCCCCCTTGAAATTCCAACGGCTTATGTCATTTATCGGTTTAACTCTTCTGTCTGCTCCTTGTTGCTTGTAGCCTTGGTTGCATCTGAGAAATCTTGTCGGTAGTCTCTTGAATAAGCTCTGGTCTAGTTATTCTATTATCCCCTATTTCAATCCAACAGCTCGGTGACCGACATTTCCAGCCTTAATGAGCCTCGAATGGTGTGCATTCAATGCTACTATTATAACTGTTGTTGTAGGAGAATTTGATCAGTGGCAATTGAGAGTCCCAATTTCCACCGAAGTTTAACACACAGGTTTTCAACATATCCTCCAGGGCCCATGTTGTACTTCAGCTTCGACCGTCCGTTGGTGGACGGTGAGCTGTACTCAGATTTAAGTACATATCTAGAGGTTTCTGTGATGTTTGTCAGAACCTTAATGTGAATTCGATGTCTCTATCCAAAATGGTAGACAATGGTACACCGTGACGTACCACTATCTCGTTGCTGTATAGTTTGTCAGTTTATCATCGTGAAGGTCTCACGTTTTGACAAGAAACGGGCAGATTTCTTCATTTGATCAATGGTGACTCATATGGTATCATGACCACTGGAAGTGCGGGGTAGCTTGGTGTTGATATCAATAGCTATTTGTTCCCACTTCTAGAGCGGAATCTCAGACTGTTCCAGTAATCCTGACGGTTTCTGGTGTTCCGCCTTTACCCTTGCACACATAAGACATCGACCGATGCATTCGGCTATGTCTTTCCTCATTCCCGGCCACCAATAAAATCTCTGTAACTCTAGGTATATTTTATCGGCTCCTGGATGAACTGATTATCTGTTTATGTGTGCTTTCTTGAGAATAAGTTTTCTCGGTTCATCAACCGCAGGAAATCCACCCACTATTTTGGTGGTAGGTATTTCATTCGGTTTCGTTTCCAATCTATCTTTCTGCTCTACAACCTGACATACTACTTAAAGTTTTCATAGGTGGCTCTCACAACTCTAGGTCTTGATCGTCAGATCGAGACCCTTAAGTCACACATGGTGAATCCTTATGTTATTTGATATAACCGTATACATACTTCACCATCTATTTAAGCTATTCTCAGCTTTGAAAGTGTACTTTATACGTCGGGGAGGTTTACCTAAAATATGGTAGTCCTATTAGGATAAAGGTAATGATTTACCTTTTAAGTAATCCTATACACATCTGCGAGATGATGTATATTTACCTTACTTCTACCCGGAAGTCATGTGACTTACGGAATCCCATTGTAACTGTTGTTCCAATTGTTACTGTTCTTCTCCTAAGTTCTCTCTTGAAGGATTTAGCATAGAGTTGCTCTTCCTTTAACAGTTCTAGAATATCCCTAAGGTGTCGTTCGCGTTCGGTCTTGCTCTTAGAACAAATCAGTATGTCATCCCTAACGACAATGACAAACTGGTCCAGATACGGTTTGCACACTCGGTTCATGAGGTTCATGAAATCCATGTGTGCATTCTTCTATCCGAAAGGCATTACCGTAACTCGGAATACCCATATCTCATTCGGAATGTTGTCTCTTGCGTATCTTCATCTGGTATTCACAACTGATTTCCCTGATATACTTATCAAGTTTAGATAAGATCCCATCACAGTTCTAACATTCACCCTTTCCTAACATCCTAAAACCGAAGTTCTCTAAATCAAGTGATTCGAGTTCTATGAGGTCTAGGCGGGAAAGTGACAGCTTGCACACTAGCTTTAGCATCTAAATTTCTACAGGTCTTTAATGCTCAAAGTATATAAGGTTTTTTTCCTAACTATAGTAGCTAAACTGTAATTAAGAATCGCCCTATCTTTATTTATTTACTTAACGCTTATTTGACCTAAGGCTCCCTTAAATTACTATTGCTATTATCTTATTTGCACCGAACTTACTTACAGTTTCCTTGGCTTCGTTGTTTCTAAGACCACAACAGAGTATGCATTTCTAATTAGCACGCCAATAAATAATTTAACGTACAGGGTGAAATATGCATACCTGTGGGATCATCCCACCCCAAATCTGCATCAGAATCTGGTAAAATATACGTTTCCTCAGAATGCGCAGGATCTGATGAAGATACCCTTACGGGGCAGTCTCGTGCAATGTGTTCAGACATTCCGCACACATAACAATCCTTGCTGCGTCGAGGAAGAGGATATGTAGTGTTTCCAGGGTTCTGATTATGAGTCGGGGGATTATTACAATCACGACTCCAATGTCCCTTCCTCCCGCAATTCAGGCAATGTTTGCACAGTTTATTCTTAGCATGGTGAAGACTGCACGTGGCACATAAAGGAAATTTGCCAGCATTCTGTTTGCATATTAATTCCATCAAAGATCTGCATTGATGATCTCAATGGCCCATCTTACCACAACTGGTGCATTGCATGCATGAGGTTTCAGCACGGTGGTGATAGTGACAGCTAGCGCAAAGAGGGGCTTTTCCAGCATAATGCTTACGACCCTCTAACTCAGGAGCAACGGCCATTTGGTGAAGGGAAATGGCCTCAGTGTAGATTACAGGGTCTCTTGATTTCTTAGGACGACACCGCTTTTGCTTCTTGCTTGTTTCTCCTTGTACCAATCCTTCAGTCCCCGTGACTATCTTCGGGTAGCATCGAGTGTTCTCATCACCGCTCATGACTTGAGTGATGATTCCAGGGAGAACCGTCATCATCAATTCAGTAACTAGGGTTGCGAGTGCAACAGCTGCTGGATCAGCCTCCTGTGTAGGAGGAGGTGGTGATGGTTGTCTTCTTGGTGACATTCTGCTTATACCCGAAAGAACGTCTGTTAGCGTAAAGACCGAATGTAAAAGACACAATGCAAGCTTAAATCCTATATTCTCTATATGAGGGTCCCTAAGTTATAGTCTAGGCCAAACCGATTAAGTAAATGACCTATTATTCTCTATAACCTTGAGCTCTGATACCAATCTGTCACACCCCGAGCCGGCGGGCCGGATCGACTTTCCCGTCGGGCGGAAGGTTCCCGGGGCGCGATATCGTGAGTGATAATCGTGATGATCAGATTGTTTACATAGCATCAATGTTAAGAATATCTAAAGTACAATGACATTTAACTAAAATTTACAAAGTTAAATTACACTTGTCAACGTTTGATAATTTAACCAAGTAATTCTAACAAATGAATCATAAGTCTACTATCTTGTAACCGTACAAGATATCGAAAGTGATTCACAGTAGTCAACAAAATATGTGCTTCCCAAAAACTACTAGGTCCTATAGCTGGCATCCTAGCATTCATTACTGAAATCTTAACTTAATCATGTACATCACCTGAGAAGCATGAAAGAAAACAAAGTCAACACAATGGTTGGTGAGTTCATATAGTTTTAGTATTTGAAAAATAGTTTTGCAGCCTCTTCGGTAAAATCTTAACTTCATTAACATCACCTATATCATCCAGCTCGGTATGCTTATATATAGGGCATACCCCTGAGTCGAGCCTACAACCCGCCCAGACACCGTCCCACCACATACTAAGCCACATAGGACATTGGTGTTAATGATAGTTAAGCATTTTACTTACCATTCAATTCCCATCATAGTTTCAAGCATCCTGTTTAGAAGTTTAAATTATCTACCCAATAGCATTCCCAAATCCCTTCGGTAACAACCTTAATCTCATTAACATCACCTGTATCATCCAGCTGTATGCTTATATATAGGGCATACCCCTGAGTCAAGCCTACAACCCGCCCAGACGTCGTCCCACCACATACTAAGCCACATAGGACATTGTTGTTAATGATAATTAAGCATTCTTACCTACCATCCACTTCCATGTTAAAATTTGATTTCCACAAATTGAAATGCCTCTGATTTCCTGGGTTCACCATGTCCTCATGATTTCCCAAAACGTTTGTAGAAATATAATATTAAATGGTTAATTAAACTAATAACTAATCATTTAAACACAACTAAGACATGATGATTGGGCCTTGTTTGACTCAATCAATTAGACTTAGTTGTTGGTGGTTGTCCAAGTTATACCCTCTCACACGTGGCCCATATCAGGCATGACCCACAAGGAGTCTACCTGTATGCTTCGGGACTTTCATGATCTGCCCATATCAGCTTGACCCTTTGGCCTACTGTATGCGTCGGGACTTTAAGGATATCCTTTGATTCTTGATCTGCTTTGATTCTCTTGATTTCCTTTGATAGTTTAAGTTATGCCCATATAGCTTGACTACGAGAGTTTACTATTTATGACGGGACTTTATGTGTATTAACACGTGGTCTTGATTTATGTACAGCTGACACCCACCTTAACATACACATTAATGATTTCATTAGATATTAATGATTTCATTATTTCGCTGATTCATACACGGTTATGATTCCCTTGAGTCTCCTGATCTGATGTTTAGCATTCTATTATTTCAACAATGATTATAGATCTTTAAATAGGATCCTTAGCTTTACTAATCATACACTGAATCAGATTTCCTTGAATTTGATTCTTAGCTTTAGTTCTCTTGGTTACACTTTGAGTTTAGATTCTATGAATTCAAACTTGATGGACTAAGTGTTGTATTAGAGTTTTAGAATTAAAGTATTACTCAGGAGAGTAATTAATTTTATTCTTCAGTTGATTCTGCATAACAATTACCTAGACAGGGGTCTAGGATATGAACATGTATATATAACACATACAATAATTAAAAGCATTTACGTAAAACATATTTAAAAGAAAAAGGTTTACGCATGCTTCTTAGCCCCGCGTTTGAAAACAAAAATGTTTAGAAAAAGGGGCAATGAACTCACCTGTGTTGCTGTGCAAATGAACCACAAAAGATATGTGCGCTCTTTGATTGTTGCCTATGTATCTTTAGCACCTGAGTTATTTTAAGAAGATTCGAATACGATAAGTATATATAATAGTCGTAACTAGGGTTTTGGTCTCGGTGTGCAACTAAGTGTCCTATGTTACTAATGTGTTTCTAAGACTTCATCTAACTAGTCTAACTTATTACCCCTTAGTAGCCCTTATCCCACGATTAATCATTACAAGTCTTTCATTAATGCGTCGTTAAATTAATTTACTTAATGTTAAGAATTAAGTTAAAATTATTTATTTTAATTTGAAAGAGTTTACAATTTAATTTCTTTTATTAAAAACATAATTTAAATTTTTAGGAATTAACTTCAACATGATGGGCTTGTATTAAGCCCATTGGGCCACCCTTGGGCCCATTATTAAACTTAGATTTCCCAAGAAATTTCTTATCAATACTTTGATTTACTAATCCTAGATAATTTAAATAAACCATCTAGGTTAGTTACACCTCTTTATAGATCTTCATAGGGTTTGGGTGTTAATGATTAACTCAACACTCCACCCTTTAGGTTATTGTTTTGAGCCACATAATTTCATGATAAATTCCCAAGTGTTTTAAACTAGTTTAATAGATGTTAACAACTCATGTTGAGTTGTTAGTGGGTTTCAAGAAAACCTTTGTCTTTGAAAACCATAACCCATGCTTTTATGTTACACTACGTTTGGTCCTTAGATAACACTAACTGGAGTGTATGCCATGAAACCCCAATGTAATTCCATGCACACGCACATGATAATTTCCATGCATGAATCACGTAGTCCCTCCCATGCACACACATACTATTATTTTGTATACTCTCACACCCTTTTGTTTTAGAGCTCATGCATCACATCTATCACTCGCCATTCATTGATCTTGGCCGAATGAGTTGTTGCCGATTGAAGACCCGACTGATAGCCGATCGAATAAGCCATCTGGCCGAAAGTGGCCTTGGCCGAATAGAGTTTGGCCGAATCAGTAGGGCTGACCGAAAGAAAAATGGCCGATCGAATGGACAGTGGGCGAATGAAGGTGATGTCGATCGAATAAGTCCTGGTCGGCAGAATGAGCTGGTTGACGAAGAAGTCCTGGTTCGGGCGAAGGGAAGCTGGCCGCAGGAAGCTATTCATTCTGGAGTCTTTCGGCCGAGAGAGGCTATGCCATTCGACCAGCTGGCCATTCGGCCTAGCTGTTACTGGCCATTCGGCCGTTCGACTCAGCCCAAGTGCATCCATACATCTCGAACTAAATGGCTAACTCAAGAAGTATAGTGTGTTCCTACTTAATCCTAAGCATATTTGGTGGTGTTTCCTTAAGGGTTTTGAGTGGTTACAACCGATTTCTAAGGGTTCGACCGAGTGGGTTAGAAAACCCTAAAAACCGAGATGGAAATCTGAAATCTACCTCAAATCGGTCGGATGAAAGCTCAGATCCTTTGTACTTTCGTGTAGAGGAAGATGAGAGCTTCGATTTGGCACCAAAATGGAGCGATTTGGTCAAGAAATGGAGAAGTTATGGAGGTTTGAAGTTTGGGTTTTCTAGAGAGAGAATGTTCCGGGTTTTTTGTTTTAGAGAGAGAAAGTGAAGAGGTTAAATGAGGAAGAAGACTCATTCCGGGTATTTATACCCCGGGTGGGTTCGGGTTCGTTTCGGTTGCTCGGTTTAGCTTAACGTCGGTTTCGTTTCGTTTTCGAAACGAAACATCGCAATATTAAAAGTAGAGTTTAGAAATTTATTTTAGTTGGTAATTCCTAGTAACTTAACTAAATATCTTTCGTTTATTTAAATTTTCAGAAATTATTTAATTTACTGTTTAGAATCGAATCGTACAGTTGTCGCGCGTATTCGTTCGAATCGTCACCCATACGAACACGACGATAACTATACTTTTCAATATGGTTTTCTAATTATCGGATATCATTCAGATCGTTAAAACTTCAGATATATTCGTACAGATCGTCACCTATACGAATAATCCGTCGATTTAGCATTCACGTAACAACATCCGTGTTGTTTTGTTTTGTAAAGCCTCACATACATTTATACATAATAAAATCCTAACAAATAATCACACGATGGTTCTGTATTGTCAGGTAATTATCTAACTGATGAACCATGTTTCTGAGTTTCGTTTCTGAAATGATTCTGAAACTGTGCTATGACAACATAAAATGATAATGATCTATGAACATCAACTGGATTATGTACTTGAATCACTGTTCACGTTACTGTGTTGATCACTGTTCCGGTGACGTTTCCGGCACTGGTGTTACAACTGATGCGTATAGGTTATTAAGAAGAAACGTACCAGTGACAATGTTCGCATCATGCCTCGCCTCAGTTGCACCAATCTGAAAAGCTCTCCCCTAGCTTCCTTTCCCAGATTGGTGTTGTTGTTCAGACAATTTTTCATAAACTGGTCGGGACTTCCACACTTGAAGCACGACCGGTTTATTGGAGTGGTTTGTCGAGGTGCTTGGTATTGTTTTCGAGCAGGAAAGTTACAATATCTAGCGTAGTGTCCTACTCGATTACAGTTTGCACACACAGGACATGATCCTGTGTGATGATATGGACACTTGTTGTATTTGGACGCCTGTGCAGTGTAGGCTTTCCTCTCAGGAATAGTTGCACCATATTTTTTCACCGTTCGTTTGTTCTGGCTAGTCTCAGCCGAAACTTTGGTTTTGGTTTTTCCAAACCACTTTTGTTAGGTACCCTTTGATACATTTGAGGTACCGGCCTCACTACAGCCCACCGTTGTCTGAGTTTTTGTGGACAAAGTACCACTGTACGTTTGAGAGTGGTAGGTTCAGCTGCAGTCACCATTCCCCGAATCTGGGGAACCAGCCCTTTAATGTACTTCTCAATCAAAGTTGCTTCCGTAGGAAACATATTGGGAAGTAGACAAGTGAGTTCATGAAAACGATCGGTATAAGCTAAACAATCAGCACCGACCATAGAATGATTCCAGAATTCCTCCTGGAGCTTTTGGATGTTCGTGATTGGTCAGTACTCTGACATAATCAGAGTTTTAAATTCCAGCCCATCGAGTCGACTGTAACTGAGCCCAAATTTTTTGCCTGGGTATTCCACGTTCCAGCCCATCGATTCGACTGTAACTGAGCCCAAATTTTTTGCCTTGGTATTCCACCAGGTTAGAGCTGAATCTTTCAGAGGACAAGCAGCATAAGACACCTTATGCTCCGCCAGACACTGGCTGATTTTGAGTTTGGTTTCCATCTCCTCGATCCACTTCAAGAGTCCAGCCGCTCCTTCTTTACCCGTGAAAGTATGAGGGTTGCAAGAAGTAAAGTACTTATAAGTACATCCTTGTTGTGGTGGATCTGGAACAGTTGCTTTCATTGTTGTTGTAAAGGTGGTATGATGAGTTTCCGTATGACCTCCTGTAGCATTGTGTTCAGTGTGATCATGGTCCCCACCAGAACCCGTAGTGATATGTGGTTGGTGTTGTGTCAAAACACCACAAGCAGATAGCTGTTCTCTCACAATTCGGGCTATCATGGCTTCATTCAGTTCAGATCCACTTGCAGCCGCAGGTGGAACCGTGTTCACTTCTGGGTTTATGGGTGGAACTGTATTTGTTCCAGGATTCACAGGTGGAACCATATTGGTTTCCGGATTAATATGCAGATCCGGATTAGATTCTACGTTCACAGGTGTAACTTGATTTAATTCAGGGTTAGTAACATTCCTGACAGCTTTCTTGGCTGGTCGACCTCGTTTCGGTGCCATTGTTCTGCTCAAATGCAAACAAACTCAGGTCAGTTCAAGAACATTAAAGATATAACCCGTTTTATCACATAAATTCAATCATATTCAGTTATACTCAAAAATTTTATGTTGAAATGTGATTATAAGAAATATAGTATAACTACATTGAAAAGATCCAGATATGTTCTCAGTACATAATAACCATACAGATATTTGTAGTTATACTCAGTCCTATTATTTCAAAAACATGTTAAAGTATTACACAGCTCACAGAACTGTAATATAGATATGTTATCACACATGTTTTTGATATATTATTAGATAGGACATTGACATGTTCTCACACAGCATTTTGATACGTTGCTCTATAGGCAATAGATATGTTGTCACACAACATTTTGATACGTTGCCACACAGACAATAGATATGTTCTCACACAGTTCTTTGATACATTGCTACACAAGCAATAGATATGTTCTCACACAGTTCTTTGAGACATTGCAACACAGGAAATAGATATGTTCTCATACAGTTCTTTGATACATTGCTACACAAGCAATAGATATGTTCTCACACAGTTCTTTGATACATTGCTACACAAGCAATAGATAGGTTCTCACACATTTCTTTGATACATTGCTACACAAGCAATAGATACGTTCTCACACAGTTCTTTGATACATTGCTACACAAGCAATAGATATGTTCTCATACAATGTTCTGATATGTTATCTAGTTACTATTCATACGAGTTTGGTATTAACACACAGTTCACACACAACACATTTACACATCACACACACAACACATCCTCTCAACCTATCTGACTATAACTGATGATTTTCACAATGGAAGTCCCAAAATAACCATACCCAAGTCATACTTACCGCATAAAGAACGGTAAGCAGGCTATCACTATGGCTATCGCAGCCATCACTATAGCCATCATCATCAACCTCGCCTCCAAACTCATAGTGCTAACTATCCCTATCACTATCTCCCTCATATGTACCAACCTCTCCCTCACCACTGCTACCTGCTGCTAGAACGCAGCGATCATCACCTGTCCCCATGTCCTCCTCAGTCTGTCACACCCCGAGCCGGCGGGCCGGATCGTGTGTCCCGTCGGGCGGAAAGGTCCCGGGGCGGGATATTGGGAATGATAATCGTGATGATCAGATTGTTTACATTGCACATGATATATAATGAGAAAATGCTAAATAAGATAGAATTACAAAGTTAAATTACATCAGTTTTGTTCATAATTTAACAATGTAAACCTACTATCAACATCATAATTCTTCTATCTTGAATCTGCACAAGATATACAAAATAATCTGTATAATGATGTTCAAAAATATGCAAGTCCAAATTACTACGTCCTCTATCTGGCATCCTAGTCAAAAGCATAAACTTCTTAGTCAGACTTGTTCGTCACCAGAGAAGTCATGCAAAAAGATCAAGTCAACACATGGTTGGTGAGTTCATATAGTTTAGTTTAAAAATGGATTTGTACAAAATCTGCCCGAATGACAACCTTAACCTCACCAAAAACCACCTATATTATCCAGCCAAGTATGCTTTTATATATAGGGTATACGTAGGGGAACAAGCCCCAGCCGACATCCCACCACATACCGAACCACATAGTATATTGTTGTTAATGATAATCAAGCGTTTCATCCCATACCTTTGATTCACCACATTTGAATAACCTGAAAATTTGTTAACATTGATCACCCGAAATGACAACCTTAACCTCACTAACAATCACCTATACTATCCGATAAAATATGCTTATATATAGGGCATACGTAAGGGAACAAGCCACAGCCAACATCCTACCACATATTGAATCACATAGTATATTGTTTTTAATGATAATTAAGCATTTCATTCCATACACTGAATCACCTACTTGAACTGTCTGAAAATGATTACCTTTGGACACCCGAAATGGCAACCTTAACCTCACCAACAACCACTTACTATCCAGCCAAGTATGCTTATATATAGGGCATACGTAGGGGAACAAGCCCCAGCCGACATCCCACCACATACCGAACAACATAGTATATTGTTGTTAATGATAATTAGGCATTTCATTTCACTCTATTGACACATTAGTTCTTCAGTTCTTAGTTCTTATAGTTCCACAAAAATAGAATTTCTATTGATTCCTTAAGTTCATCACACAATCATGATCAACCATAGCATTTGCAGAAACATTACATTAAATGCTCAATTAAATAAATAAGTAAACATTTAATAAAAATCTAAGACCTAACGATTGGGCCTAGGTCAACTCGAGTAGACTTGTCTAGCAATCAAGCATGCGACCTATAATCAATCAGTCTAGCTAGGACATCTTTTGATGTATAGGAATTTATAGTTCGTCTAGATTGTCCGATGTTCTTATTGTTCTTTAGTTCTTTGGCACATGTTATCTTTGAGTATTTCCCAAATGTTCCTCAAAACTGGTTAGGGGATGCTGTAAATATCATCAAACATGCGTCTCATATTCAATCAGTCTGGCTAGGACATCTTTCGAACCTAAGATTGGCACATGCTATCTTTGATATTTCCCAGACAGACCCTTGAAAATAGTTCTTTGTACATAGTTCGTTGAAATAGATCGTTAGTTCTTTGACAACACACCACCGAAAATAGTTCTTTGATTAGACCGTTAGTTCTTTGAAATTAGATCTTTGAAAATAGTTCGTTGTTTTAGATCTTTAGTTCTTTGTAAATAGACCGTTGAAAATAGTTTTTGTTTTAGATTAGTTATCTATTCGTAAGGAATAGATACTTTGAAAACACGTTGAGTGTTTACCTAGACAAAGTCTAGGATAAAACTATACAAGTAAAACATATATTTAGTAAAAGCATTTAGGTAAATATAATCCAAGGAAAATAATGTATGCATGCTTCTCAGCCCCGCGTTTGTAAAACAAAAATGTTTAGAAAAGGGGCAATGAACTCACCTGTGTTGCTACGTAATGAATCACAACAGATATGCGCGCTCGTTAATTGTTGCTTAAGTATCTTCAGTACCTGAGTTGTTTTAAGAGAATTCGAATACTATGAGTATTTATAGTTGACATATCTAGGGTTTTGGTCTCGGTGTGCAACTATGTGCCCTAGATTACTAGCGTGTTTTTATGTTACTCTAACTAGTCTACACTAATTGTCCCTCTTCCCCGTAGATGTTCACAACTAAACCCTACTTATATACGGTCTAGTTCATTACATTCATGGTCTTTTTAGGTAAAACATCTTTAATAAATCTCATTTTAAGTTAAATCTTTAAATTAGAAATCATTTCATTTATTTTAAAACAGTTTAAATAAAGTAATTTATAAATCATTTCCTTTTTATTAAAACATAAGTCATTTTAAGAAATCAAAAGTTAACATGTGAGACTCAAATTAATCTCACTCGATTAACTCTAAGTCCGTTGCTAGATCTTCGTTTACCATGGCTCTTTGATTGTCCTTGTGTATAACTTGCTTAGAAAGTTCAATTGAACTATCTAACTTAGTTATATGTTTGTATGGAATTCACTAAGTGTTAGGTGTTTACAATATATTTAACACCTAAACTTAACCTCTTTTCTTGATTCTTAAAGAATCCCTACAACCTTACCTATGTCTTCCTTTAATGTAATCTGAATGTTTCAAACCCAAATAATGTCCAAAATCTATGTTTATAGTTTAAAATTGTTTAGGATCCAAGTTAGTTGTAAAAACATTAGGGTTTACGGGTTAACCCTCGTTTAGTCATCCATGCATGTTCTTCATTTCCATCAACCTAGAATAACCCGGTTTTGAAAGTATTTGATCTAAAATAATGCAAGAGCGTTTACAACTCATGAAGCCCTAATGGATTTTTCCCATGAATGCAATCCTCGAACTAACCCCATGCATGCACGAAAGGTAAGATGAGATTTGTTGTTCTAGGGAGGTTTCACGAAGGATTTCATTCATCTGACTCCCATTTTCCCCGAATAACTCCGGCCATACAAATGTACACCATGCGAATGGAATTGCTTGACCGAACGTGGCTAGCCATGTGAAGATGGTGGTTCGGCCGAATGAGAGTGGTCCTGCGAAAGGTGTTGGCCGAAGGATGTGCCATGCGAAGGGGGTCATCATCACCTGAATGAAGCCTGCGAATAGGGTAGCTAGCCGAATGAAAGGCTCGTGCGAATAAGGGTCACTCGGTCTAGGGTTCTTCGGCCTGTGGCTTTAATCGCACCATGCCATTTGCTTGGGTGCTAGTTCGGTCGCATGTCAGCCGACCTGTGGCCATTCGGCTGACCTGCGTCTCCCATTCGCCCATTCGAAGCAGCCAAGTGCAGATCCCCCATATTCTGGTTTAGACCGAACAATGAGATGGTCACAAGTTCCTACTACATCCCTAACTGTTTTCGTGTAATTTTCTAGGGTTTTTGGGTGGTTCCAACCGGTTGTACATGGGGTTCGAACAAGGGGTTAAAAAACCCTAAAAATCGTGAGTTTAAACTCAAATCTACCTCAAATCCGATGATCTTGAGCTCTATATTCTTGTACTTTCGTGATCTACAAGTTGTTGTGGTCGTTTTGACACCAAAATGGCTCGATTTGGTTGACTATCGATGATTCTAGGGTTTTGAATTTAGAGAGAGAGTGTAGAGAGAGAAAGTGACGGGAGGGATGAGAGAGAACGGGTAGGTGAGGTGAATGAATGGTATTAAATGCCATTCTAATGCTTACGCTTTCAAAATACTCGGGTGTGTTCGGGTTCGTTCGGTCTCGCTCAGTTTCGCGTAGAAGCGTCGGTTTCGTTTGTTTTCGTAACATTTCGTTACGATTTAAAAAAATAGAATTTATGAAATTAAATTAGGTGGTAATTCCTAGTAAATTAACTAGATATCTTCCTAACCCAAAAATAAATTTATGGAGTTGGATTATTTTTTGTGATCAGTTGTCTATTGTTAAATATTTAATTTTCTGGATAGTTACGAATCAGGTTAGGTCACAAATAAAATAAAGTAAAATGAAACCCAAATACATAATATAAAGTATGTCAATCATAATTAGAAATGCATCATACAATCTCTATAATTGTTTTCTTCAAGTTTATTTTTTTGAAATATAGTAATTACATTTTCTAAGAAACACATTATAAAGCATGTCATTTTCAATATAACAAATACAATTATCACTTAAATTATCACCATCAATTTCATTAAGCAAATCAGACTTCACATACTTCGATGAAATGATATACCATGCAAATGAAAGATGTTTATTGTTGAATTTGCATCACTTGAAAATTACAAGACACACTCAACACTAGAAGTTCCTTTATTGAAGTAGTCTCTAAGTTTTTGAACATGCATATCCAGCACCATATTGTAACATTCAACCTCATAAATTATTGATGAACAATAAGCTTAGTTTTTTTTCCTTTGATTTTTAGAGTTAAGTTAGTCTTGTTCATGTTGATCATTGAATTATTGGCTTGTCGTATTAAAAAAAAAAAGAAAAAAAAAACCACGTTATAATTTAACTTTAGTAGGCTAAAAGTTCATAAAAACTTTAAGGTATATTGTTTGTAAATTTGTTTTTCATAGGGGTCGATGTATAAAATTCTTGGAGGTAGGTGTTCAAAAACCTTTGGAGTTAGTTGAAAAATGGTATTATATGTAACACTAAAAAAATGTGGCATCAATTGACAAGTCACCCTATATAGTCGGCACGTCCGTGCTTCAAACAGTATTGTGGACTAAACCCCAAAAGATCGAATAATTATTCCAATAATCGATCAATCAATAATTTTACAATGGTATGATGAATTTGCTTGTAGCACAAAGTATACAACTCAATGAAAACCATACATACAACAACATTTTACCGTTACATTATAAAAACTAGCCCCATTTATAACTTACCCAGACTCGACCACAACTTCACCCGATGCTTGTTGGGTATCACTCTCTGGCTGTTCAGCTGAATTTGTTATAGCGGTTTCTGGAGCTCTTGAATCTAGTTGTGGACTAGAGCTCTGTGTCTCGGGCTCGGGTTCAGTTGGCACTGAAAGTTGGACAATTTCCGAGGGTTTGAATTTGGTGATGTAGTAACTAAGTGAGGGGCCCGAGTAATCTAATGTTTGTATTTGAGGTGGGTTCTTCCCTACTTGCAGGAGAATCACAGATGCAGCAGCAGCAGCAATAAGCCCAACCAAAGCAACTGCTGCTGCTGTATTCTCTGATCCATCAGCAGATGTACCTGCACTCCCTGAGCTGATTGCGCTCTCTGCCACGTAAATCGCGGGCTACACAAGATTGTTTATATCAAATTATTATTATTTCCTTGTATAAGTAACAAGCTGTGGGCTCACTTGGAGCAGCATCCCCCGATACAGGTAAGGTTACCTCAACCCCCCCTCCCCCCCCCCCCCCCCCAAAAAAAAAAAAATAAATAAATAAATAAATCCACCGTACTGTATAAGTGAGATTTAACTCGGTAGATTTGATTGTTTGATTGTTTTTGTACACGTGACAAAATGGCTGTGTGGGTCACGCTGCAAACAGTATGATTTTTTCTTTTTTTGAATTTTGTAAATAATTAGCATCTTAAATATGATTATATAACATATATTAACATGATAATACTCTATTTTTTTTTTTAAAATAAAACAGTGAAGGTTTTATCATTTATGCATTTTGCATACAGACTTGCTATTAATTTGATTGCTTGACTGTTTAACTCGTTTCTATTTTTAGATAATATACTCTAGACTATAGAGGTTGCAGAAATGCCCCAATTTTATTGGACAGGTCAAGCTTTTGCAATAAAACATCTTAAATATGACTACAAAGCTAAATCAATGCAGTGATACTTTAATCTTTGTAATCAGTCGCAGGTTCTGTGCATATTGTATATATATTGGGTGCCTTTGGACCCCCCATACCCACTCGACCCAGTAGAGGCGAAGCATAATCCAAATTGCTGTGTCTCGTCACAATGATACTTGTATTTTGTTAAAGTTCCTACCAGGTGGTATTAATTCTTTTGCAAGTTTACTATAGAGGTGGCAAAATGGGAAAAGGCAATAATTTTGCCAAAATCTCTTAATGTTCCATGAACAACTGCAAATATGATTAAAAGTATATTACCTCTGTTATAACTTTCTAAATAAAAATGATTTCGGAGGTTTTATGGTTTAAAAATATACTTTTCAACTTTCGACCAATTTCCTTTTAGTGTATTTTTCTTCAGCTTTATATATTTAACTTTTTTAGGGATAAAACTAATTCCAAAACGACTCAATTATCAGTACATAGGTACATCTATCTCACATCCCAAAGGCTAAAAATATATCCGGTATAAGGGGATACTTTGCATCGACACAATACCAGTTGGCTAGGTGCCTAGGTGTGTGTTAGCCAAAACTAATTTTCAAAGCATTTTAAAAATAAGCTTTTGTTACATAAACATTTAAGTTTAGAAGATAAGATAATATTAGAAGCACTAACCTCAACTGAATATATATTGGTCTGCCCAGCTGTGTCCTTCTCCACATAACCACTCCAATCACGCCTACGAGGTGGGTATGTTCCAGTCACTTTAGTTTTCTCCCCGGCTAACCATTCCATGCTCACTTTCCCTACCTGTTTATTTGTCACAACATATATATTCATCGTAGTCAGATTTCAATATCAAGATTACCATAATCATCCAACTCGATGACCACATCATATCAACTTAGACAATTTTTTTTTGTTAAAATATAAGTTATTGTTGTAATCTAAATCCATAAATTGGCCTGGATGACATTAATAGCATGAATGTTTTCAAAATGCAGTCTGATTGTGTGATAGAGTTCATACTTATTTTTATATGTTGGTAATATTTAGTAGTTATGGTAGGTTCTAGATATGGGTAGTTTCGTAATATTTAATATTACCAAACTACCCATATCTAGAACCTACCATAACTACTAAATATTACCAACATATAAAAATAAGTATGAACTCTATCATTGTGCTTGAATTATAAGATGGATAAACAAAGTACAAACAAGCAGATGAGGCAAAAATACTAAATTAATAAGTCATAGAGTAGAGACACACCCAACTATGATGCATCCACAATCATGTTGAGTTAAAGTTCATATGCCAGATCGAGAGAACTAGCTTGCATATAAGAGATCCCCTGGTATGGTATGTAGGAGTAAATCTTGATTTTGCAATTGAAAGAGGACTTAATATGGATGAACGAGAAGTACAAGGGGTAATTAGTAAAAGAGTTCAATTAATTAGTATATATCATTAGTTTGAATGTTCAAAATTGTTTAGTTTATTTTTTTATCTAGGATAAATAGGGATTATTTGGTCAATGTTTTGGTGCGACAGATCGCCAATTTTTAGTTTAGAAGAAGTGTCAAGCATTAGTTTATTCATTATCTACTGTTCATATTTTCTGTTTTATCATATCTGGGCCAACATTGCCTCGCGCAAAGAAAATATAAACAAAATTCTACATTCATGAATGCCCTATACTTTTGAATAGCCAATAAAGAATAACTTTTCATAGTCAAGCCAGATACAATTGTGACTACTAAAAATGACCGACTTTGAATCAAATTAACAGCCATTCCAAGTTTATTGTGGAATCTTCCAAGTGATACCACACTACAATGAAGGTCATTCATGTGAATGAAGTTTACAAAAAGCATAGTTGCTAGAGATGTAATGATATGACATAATAAAGAAAACGTGAATGATTCCATCAAAGGAATGAAACAAAAAGTTGATGCTAATCAGAGAGATATTGATTTTAAGTTGGAGATTTGTTGTTATTGAAGCTTCATACCTACCATTTACAATAGGGGTAATCAGGCATGCATACTAGAAGATTGAAAGCAAGTTCTATAGGCATATCAGATAGAAGAAAAGATTGGCATAGGTTTATATGCTAAAGCTATTTTCCTACTTCTTGATTTCACCCAATATTTCATAAATTCAAGTCTCTCCTTTAAAAGCTGATGAAACTAGAGGCAAACCTGCAGCCGTTTAATTCAAACGATTCAAATTTATTGAAGTAAGATTTGATAAAATGAAAAGGTCTACCAACTGAATATGCCACATGGGAGAATGCAACGACATTCATGATAAGCTTTTTAATATGCACCTTAAGGACAAGATTCAAGTCCAATGGTGGGTACTCATAGTGTAACACCCTACGCAAATCTCACCTTGGCCGTGGACAAGAGTGATGTAGGGTTCATAAGAAATAATCCACCTCATATACCATCTACACGTTCTGGGGGCATTGGCTGTGAATGAGATGAGAGTTCCATAGTTAAGCATGCTCGGGTAACAACAATCCAAATTGAGTGACAACCTAGGAAAGTTCACACTCAAACAACCAAAAGCAAATCTATGAGCTCTTTGCGGGCAAAACAAACAATATTTTTGGTAAACGAGGACAAATATTGCACAAAGGCTGAGGAAATCTGCAAAGGCACCTAAGATGAATCCAAAGTACTCAACTTAACGTGTCACCAACCAAGAACAAGAAGCCTAAGTTGTTGAAAGATCATGACCACCAGTTGCTTAAAAATAAGAGTTGATTCCATTTTCTATCCTTGTGTACTTTGTTATAAAATTTATCCCATTTTTCACATACGCCATTCAAAAACTAAGGGAAACTGGTTCATTTCAATTTGTATTCGAAATTTTTCAAGTGAAGTATGCAAGGTAGTGAATAGAAACTGCTAATCTTGTGGCTTGTTCTCACCCAAAGCATAACTGTATATTCACAGTTCATATAAGCTTTGAGTAGGACCTAATAGTCTTTACACCTTTAGAAGCAAAAGTAATTCAACACATACTTGGCTCAATTTCCATTTCCAAAAGTTCAGAGCACCAATCAAAATCATCAAACATGTCTATTTTGAGCTATAAGATTAATAAAACCTCCAAAACATTCAGCTAAATCTGACAAATTCGTAGTATTTTCGTTTAAATTCGTAAATCAATTCGCATTCGTCACAAAATCCAAACCCGCATATCGAATTCCATCAAAACAAAACCGTTACCTCTTTGTCAGGAGCGCATTCTTCTACATTGCAGTCATCTAGTTCATCAGAAGAAGCTCGAATTTTGAAGAACTTGATATTCTGTTTCTGCTGATTCTTGTAGCAATTGTTGTTGAAGAACAGAACCCTCATGTTCGTGCTACAGCTGCTTGCTGATAATGCGGCAGCAGATGAAGCCATTTGATTGCAATTCAGCTTCGTTTTGTCGTGGGAAATTGAAGATTTGTGAATTGAGATGCTGCGTGAAGATGATTTGGGATTTGTTTTTGTGGGGTTTTTGTGGCTGATTTTGAATAGGCGTTGGCTTCATTTCCAGCGTTGATTTGTCTGACCCAACCGGTTACTTACATAAAAAGATACTCAAAATTAAATGTTTTGCGTTGGACTTTTACGGGGTTATTAACCTATATACATTTAGAAGTGTAGGAAAAGTAATATACTTATGTTAAGAGGTAACTTTATATAAATATAACCAACTTTCAGATTTGTTTCAATTAGGTCACTCATACTTTTTTTTGTTTCGATTAAGTCACTTCTACTTTTTTTGTTCCGATTAAGTCATTCGTACTTTTTTTTGTTCCGATTAGGTCACCGTACTTTTAATTTTGTTTCAATTAGGTCACTCATATGAGTGACGTAATCGGAACAAAAAAAAAGTATGAGTGACTTAATTGGAACAAAAAAAAAAGTATGAGTGACTTAATCGGAACAAAAAAAAGTACGAGTGACTTAATCGGAACAAAAAAAGTATGAGTGACCAAATAGGAGAGTAAATTACGGTTTCGGCTCATTTGCTTTAAGTGTTTTAACTTTTTTCGGCTCAAAATATAATCTTTTATCAATTCAGACCCTGTGTGTGACACCTCGTAATTTCCAGGTCAGCAATTCTATTATTTTAATAATAATGTTTATTATTATTTCATACGTGGCACTAGAATAAATGCATTTAGTGTGACACGTGGCACAACAGTCTGAACACACCGATAATTCGAGGAATTATCGCACAACAATCGCACGTGTCTTGAATGACGAACGTTGGTGAACGGATCAATCTGTAACACAAAACACTGCACTTAGGTTCGGTGAACCTAATTTAGTTAGAACAAAGCCAATGTGTTGAGAAACGATGATCGTATTCGAGAAATACGAAAGATTCGGTTCAAAACAATGAAATTGGGCCTATTGGGCTCAGCCGAGATCCATCGCGGTACGCGATGGACATACAATTGGGCTTTCGCGGTACGCGAAGCTCAAGCGGGAGAATTTGAATTCTCCGAAAAACGTCGCGGTACGCGACGACCGATCATCTTCAACCATCGCGGTACGCGGCGTGTTTCGGGAACAGAATGATTATTTTAATCATAGCGGTACGCGATGATACTTTTTGGACAGGCTCCGCGGTACGCGACGACCCCAACACGCCAAATCTTTATAAAACCAAGACCAAATCATTTCTGCCGAACTCTTAACCCATTTCTCGAGCTGTAAGCGACCAAACACCATCCTCTCCGTCTGTGAGCCACCATTACACCTGCAAGGAAGCAAGATTGAAGCTTCATTGAAGAGTTGAAGTGCAAGGAAGCTAGAGGTGATCATCTTGTGCAATCCACGACTTGTGCAAGTCCAACCACGAGGTCACAGCCACGTTCAGGAGCTCACAAAGCCTGCTCGAACTTCATCTCGACAATCTAAGTCCTTAGGAGGTAGTCTCCTATCACTATTTTGAATTTTAGCACTTAGAATCACACATGCAAGGGGAAATACCCACATGCAACACCATCACCACTCAACCCACGAAATTTTGATGTTCTATATATACTATTTGGTGATTTATTTACTGATTTGATGATCTTATAATGATCCATGATGATTTTAATGATGTTAGATGGCTATTTGTTGATTTTACTAAGAAATAGTCACTTTAATCAACATGCATGTAAGATCCATGATGCTATATGTGATTTTCAATATTAAAATGTTATGATAAATGATATTGATGATGGATTACAAGGTGTAGAGGTGTTGATTTTGATCAAGAGCATGATTATTAGCATTATTTCCAAATATAGTAACTTTAATGTTACAAAATGGGTGTTCTTGATGAAATGACTACATTTGTATGTTTGGATCTATATGTTATGCTAGGAAAAGATGTTTAGAAGTTAACATGATGATTATTAGTACATTTGGATGGTTAAAATTGTTAAAAGCATGATTTTTATAAATGTTACTATAAATGGTAACTTTTTGTCACAAGTTTGCAACTTGATGATATGCATGGTAATGTCTTGAGTCTAACATGCTCATTTAGTGATTACTTGATGATAATGGAAGAAATATGTTATTGGGAAACTTGATTTGGTGTTATTTTCATAAGTTACGAAATATAGTAACTTTATTTTGCTAAGTTAATGAATCTTCACATGTTAGTCGTAACGGTCACGATTAATAGGCTATTTAGGACTATGATGAGGATATTAGATAATGTTGATGGTTAAACTTGATAAAATATGCTTATTTTAGTAGCTTTCCATAAATAGTAACTTTAATGCGCAAATCATGCTAAACCGACTATGTGTAACTATGTGCTATGTGATAACATGCTCATTTAGGATAAATATGCATGTTAGAATAATTGGAATATGATCTTATGCATGACTTGCCAAATGTGGAAACTTTCCCAAAATAGAAACTTGCCATAAATGATAAGTTTCCTCATAGGAACGATTTTGGTATCCGTACACTTCACACGACACTAAACCACACGATACACGAACACTTGATCCAAACCGTCACCAACGGGTCGTTAGGTCAAACACGATCGACACGGTCAAACACGGTCAGCTCGACCTACGTAACCACTTAGTGTTGTTGAACACTAACACGGTCCGGTGAGACCCACACTTGTGAACACAAACTCATAGTACCTATGTGATATAGGTGACTACTAGCCGGCGAGCTACGCAACTCTTTTGAGCTAACGCATTACTCAAACTCAGGTGAGTTTACGGCCTCACTTTTACTCTTAACTGATTTGCTAAACTATTGGGGTGAGAATATACTGCAACTGTTTTAGATATAGGACTGGCATGTTGTGAAACCATTTCTTTTTGAGTGTAACTATTATCGCATAAAGCCCTCACTTATCCTTACCGTTAATTGTTATGAACGAGTCGTTATTACGTAGTACTACTGGGTTTGACTAGCCCCACTCGGCAACAACTTTGACTGGAGGTCATAACGAGTGTAATAATCGATGTGAATTGCGAGTTCAGCGATGACTCGCGGAGGCAAATGGAAACAGTCTAGTTTCGGTAAGATGACATGACACACTCACGGATCGTAGATCCAACAACTAAACTTAAACATGTCCAGTATATATCTGTCTACAATTTCTGTCTGTCTAAACCTGTGAACTCACCAACTTTTTAGTTGACACTTTTCGCATGTATTCTCAGGTAACTAACGGAGCTTACGCTAGGGTACACACAAGGACGCATTAAGGAGTCTGATCAGCATGTAGACTCGTGTCCTAGGCGTTGTGTGCATTTGATCTGTTTTTAAAAAAATTTAAACATTTGTAGTGTTTGTTGCAAACAATTACTTTCCGCTGCAAATATATGTATTTCTGATGTTTAACACTTTCCGCTGCTTATTGAATGAAACTTGTATTGTTTTACAATCTGTGTGAATGTGTAACTCATATAGAGTCGTTCTATATGACCATGAGCTATGATCCTGGCCACGTCACACCCACGTGGACTGACACCACGAGTGGGAATTTGGGGGTGTGACAGACTGGTATCAGAGCCTTGGTTATAGGGAACTAGGTTTGCATTTAGTAAACTTAGACTATAGCCACTGCTCTACAATAGACACTACACTAGAATTCGCACCCTGATGTTAATTCTTTTATTGAACTATTATGTACTAACCTGAAAACTTACAGGATGGCTGACAGCAACGGAAACGCTGACAGGAACCCGGGCAGACGCCTAGCCCTTGACGACTTGACTGAGGACAGTCGACGTAGGATCGACAGCATAGTAGCACAGGTAGATGCAGAGATGGAGAGGAGGACCCAGATGTTAGCACGGGAGCGCTATTGGGGGTGGTTGCCTAACCTCCTACAAGAGTGGGTTGTAGCTGAGCGGGTGCCTACCCCGCGATACAGAGATGATACCTCAGAAGGTCCACGACTGCCGGCACTTGGGATGCCGATGGAGAGAGCCTTCGCGGCTCATGTTGCCGTAACCCGGCGGGAGTTACGGAGGAACGCCGAGCTATCCGATGAGGTTCGTGTTCTTCGCGAGAAGAACGATCGCCTGGAAAGGCGAAGTGACCGGCTGGAAGAGGAGAAGGATCGTCTAGAGGAGACGGTGGAGACACTACGTCTCCAAGTGGCTCAGCTCATGTCCCAGCATGGGCAAATAGTTGATGTTGTGCAGGAGCACGACGGGCGTATTACCGAGAACCGGACAGATATCGTCGAGACGCAGGCGATGGTGCAGGCGAGCGACGCCATGCTTAACGCATGGGCGGCGCAATTTATCGAGGAGCCACCAGCTGAGGACGATGAGCCACAGTTCGAGGCCGAGGACCTCGAGGGTCTCGACGAGGATCCGGAAGAGGATCCGGAAGAGGACGAGGATGATGATGAGGACGCAGCTAGCAGCATCTCCCATGTCTCCATGGACTCGGATTAGTAGATTTTCCTTATTTTGTACTGTCTTTCCTTTTATCTCATTTTAGCCTAGACGAGCGGGATGTGCTCGGAGAACTCGCATTGTATTTTCTTTTCAAATTATTGTACTTCAAGATTGATATTAATGGAAATTATGTTTTATTATTATTATCTGCTTTATTATTACTACTGTTATTTGAAGCTTTGTTATGATAGCTAACTTGACATTTGACATGACAACAATCCTAACTTTGGCTAACACTTAGCATCTGATGACTAACACTCTAACCTCTCTATATAGAAACATGTCGGGAAGAGGAACCAATGCCCTTCGACTCAAACGCAAGGCCGAAAAGGCACGGATCGACATGATGGTCGAGCGGAAATTTAACAAAGTACTTGCGGAGTACGAAGCCAACCGTCATACCAGTGAGACGAGTGGCACTAACAACGGTATTAGCTTTTGCCTAACGTAACTAGCATAGAGTAGACAGCCTAGATACTAACACGTTGTATTGAACTACCGATGCACAGGACCCCAGGGAGGAGCGGCAAAGGGATGCTCGTTTAAGGCATTCCTAAGCTGTCATCCTCACAAGTTTCAGGGCACGGAAGGGGCAGTGGGACTGCTCCGATGGATAGAGAAGGTGGAATCGGTTTTCTCTATGGCCGAATGCTCTGACGGGAACCGAGTGAAATATGCCACAGGAGTATTGGAGGGACCGGCCCTCACCTGGTGGAATACTCATGTCCAGACACTCGGACTGGATACTGCAAACTCCATCCCATGGGAGAACTTTACGAGAATGCTCCACGAGGAGTATTGTCCTCGGGACGAAATTCGGAAGCTGGAAGAAGAATTCTGGACGCACAAAATGGTGGGATCCGAGATCGAGAAATACTGTACTCGATTTCACGAACTGTGCAAGTTGTGCCCGGCAATGGTGACGCCGGAGTACAAAAAGATAGAGCAATTCATTAGTGGATTGCCCGAGCAAATACAGAGCACGGTGACAGCAGCCGATCACACCACCATCCAACCACTGATTCGCTTGGCGCACAAGCTAACTGACCAGGCGGTAGCCCAGGGGAAACTGCCAAAAAGGGGTGAACACCTAAAACCCCAAGAGCCCAAGCGAAAGTGGGAACCCAACAACAACCGTGTTTTCTCACCACCACCACCAGCTCAACACCGACCAACACCAGCCAAAGTCTTCACTGCCACACAACCAAACAATCAGGACAAAGGGGGATATCGGGGCAACAACCCCAAATGCAACAACTGCTCATACCACCATCACGGCCCATGCCGAAGAGTTCGGTGCAGCAACTGTGGCAGGAACGGACACCTGGCCAAGGAATGCCGATCAAACCTCAACCCTAACCCTAACAAGGATAACACATTAAAGGGGTGCTTCACTTGCGGCAAGCCCGGACATATGCGCCGAGACTGTCCGCAAAACAAGAACGCAGGAGGCAACCCGGCTAGGGGTCGGGCATTCGTGATTGGATCCGGTGAAGCCAAAGATGATCCGAACGTCGTCACCGGTACGTTTCTTTTAAATAATGTCTACGCTAGCATATTATTTGATACCGGTGCCGATAGGAGTTTTATCTCTAGTGAATTTAGCAAATTGCTTGACATGACACCAACACCACTAGATTATAAGTATACCGTAGAGTTAGCGGATGGAAAACTCATCGAAACACAACACATCATCAAAGGATGCGTTCTGACACTGGCAGACCATCAGTTGGTGATCGACCTGATGCCAGTAACTCTCGGAAGCTTCGACGTGGTGATTGGAATGGATTGGTTATCTGCAAACCATGCTGAGATCGTATGCAACGAAAAGGTCGTACGAGTTACGTTACCGAGTGGTGAGCAGATCTCAATCCAAGGAGAACGACGCGGGATACCACTAAACATCATGTCATGCATGAAGGCTAGCAAATATCTAAAGAAAGGATACACGGCTATCCTGGCTCTCATTTCCGAACAACCAAAGAAGGAACGAAAGATTGAAGACATTGCTGTTGTTCGCGATTATTCAGAAGTCTTTCCTGACGATCTACCGGGACTACCACCGGCACGGCAAGTGGAGTTTCAGATAGATCTAACGCCAGGAGCAGCACCGATAGCCAAGGCACCATATCGGTTGGCTCCTACTGAAATGCAGGAACTATCTAATCAACTGCAAGAGTTATTAGATAAGGGATTCATTAGACCAAGTTTCTCACCATGGGGAGCTCCGGTCTTGTTTGTGAAAAAGAAAGACGGTTCATTCCGTATGTGTATAGATTACCGAGAATTAAACAAGGTAACGATCAAGAATCGATACCCCCTACCACGAATAGACGACCTGTTTGATCAACTACAAGGGTCAAGCTTCTATTCGAAAATCGATCTGAGATCGGGTTACCATCAACTCAGAATACAGGAGGACGATATACCAAAGACCGCATTCAGGACGCGGTACGGACATTACGAATTTCTAGTCATGCCTTTTGGACTGACTAACGCACCGGCCGTATTCATGGATCTCATGAATCGGGTGTGTAAACCGTATCTCGACAAGTTCGTAATCGTATTCATTGATGACATCTTGATCTACTCTAAGACTCAGGAAGAACATGCCGATCACTTGAGACGTGTCTTAGAACTACTAAAGAAGGAACAACTATACGCGAAATTCTCCAAATGTGATTTCTGGATTCGCGAAGTTCAGTTCCTTGGACACGTAGTAAACGAGAAAGGGATACATGTAGACCCAGCCAAAATCGAGGCAATCAAGAATTGGGCAGCGCCTAAGACTCCAACTGAGGTGCGACAGTTCTTAGGATTGGCCGGGTACTACAGGCGGTTTATCGAGGGATTCTCGAAGATCGCGCAATCGTTGACTTCCCTTACACACAAAGACAAGAAATTCGAATGGGGAGAAAAAGCAAGACGCTGCTTTCAATCTGTTGAAGCAGAAATTGTGCAGTGCACCGATCTTATCACTACCAGATGGGTGCGAGGATTTTGTGGTGTACTGTGACGCATCAAAGCAAGGACTCGGTTGTGTGCTGATGCAACGCGAGAAAGTTATAGCATATGCGTCACGACAATTGAAAGTGCACGAAAAGAACTACACAACTCACGACTTAGAGTTGGGAGCCGTAGTGTTCGCACTAAAATCTGGCGACACTATCTGTACGGCACCAAGTGCACGATATTCACTGATCATAAGAGTCTACAACACATTTTCGACCAAAAGGAGTTAAATATGAGACAACGCAGATGGGTCGAGCTGATAGGTGATTATGATTGTGCAATCAAATATCATCCCGGTAAAGCCAATGTAGTCGCCGACGCGCTAAGCCGGAAGGAAACAACCAAACGCGTGCGCGCACTACAACTCACCATTCACTCCGAATTACCTAACCAAATTCGGGTCGCACAACAAGAAGCGTTGAAAACCGAGAACCTCACTCTCGAAGCCATGAGAGGGATGGACAAACAGATGAAACAAAAGGACGACGGAGCTTACTACCTGCTGGACCGTATTTGGATTCCACGATTCGGAGACTTAAGGAAGGTAGTAATGGATGAAGCTCATAAGAGCCGATACTCAGTACATCCAGGCTCTGACAAAATGTATCATGACCTAAAGGCAACTTATTGGTGGCCTAACATGAAGTCAGAAATCGCAACGTATGTGAGTAAGTGTCTGACTTGCTCAAAGGTCAAGGTAGAATACCAGAAGCCTTCGGGATTACTCCAACAGCCAGAAATTCCAGTATGGAAATGGGAGCAGATTTCCATGGATTTTATCACAAAGCTGCCAAAGACAACAAGTGGCTGCGATACCATCTGGGTTATCGTAGACCGACTTACGAAATCGGCACACTTCCTGCCGATCAAAGAAACGGATAAATTGGAAAAGTTGACTCGAATCTACTTGAAAGAAATCGTATCCAGACACGGAGTCCCGATCTCCATAATATCAGACCGAGACAGTCGTTTCACGGCTCACTTTTGGAAGTCCTTACACAAGGCACTCGGGACGAGGTTGGATATGAGTACTGCTTATCACCCACAGACGGATGGTCAGAGTGAACGAACCATCCAAACTTTGGAGGACATGCTTCGGGCATGTGTAATTGATTTCGGTAACAGCTGGGAGACTCACTTACCTTTAGTGGAGTTCTCGTACAATAACAGCTACCACACTAGCATTGGAGCTGCACCGTTTGAAGCACTTTACGGGCGTAAATGCAGATCACCACTCTGTTGGGCGGAAGTTGGGGAAAGCCAACTGACCGGACCCGAACTTGTGCATGAAACAACTGAAAAGATCGTGCAAATACGCAACAGAATGGCAGCAGCTCGGGATCGACAGAAGAGCTATGCCGACAAAAGGCGCAAACCTTTAGAATTCCAAGCGGGAGACCGAGTACTACTTAAAGTCTCGCCTTGGAAGGGAGTGATTCGATTCGGGAAACGAGGAAAACTAAACCCTCGTTACATTGGACCTTTCGAGATCACTAGACGGATAGGCCCGGTGGCCTACGAACTACAACTACCACAGGAACTAAGTAGCGTACACAACGTGTTTCACGTTTCAAATCTCAAGAAGTGTTTGTCGGACGAAACTCTCACAATTCCCTTAGAGGAAATCCAGATCGATGAACAACTACACTTCATAGAGGAACCGGTGGAAATTATGGACCGGGAACTCAAGAAGTTGAAACATAGTAAGATACCCATTGTAAAAGTTCGATGGAACTCACGACGAGGACCGGAATACACCTGGGAACGGGAGGATCAGATGAAAAGAAATACCCTCACCTATTCGCCGAACAAGCCAACACCGGCACATGAACTGAATTTCGGGACGAAATTCCCAATAACTGGGGGATGATGTGACACCTCGTAATTTCCAGGTCAGCAATTCTATTATTTTAATAATAATGTTTATTATTATTTCATACGTGGCACTAGAATAAATGCATTTAGTGTGACACGTGGCACAACAGTCTGAACACACCGATAATTCGAGGAATTATCGCACAACAATCGCATGTGTCTTGAATGACGAACGTTGGTGAACGGATCAATCTGTAACACAAAACACTGCACTTAGGTTCGGTGAACCTAATTTAGTTAGAACAAAGCCAATGTGTTGAGAAACGATGATCGTATTCGAGAAATACGAAAGATTCGGTTCAAAACAATGAAATTGGGCCTATTGGGCTCAGCCGAGATCCATCGCGGTACGCGATGGACATACAATTGGGCTTTCGCGGTACGCGAAGCTCAAGCGGGAGAATTTGAATTCTCCGAAAAACGTCGCGGTACGCGACGACCGATCATCTTCAACCATCGCGGTACGCGGCGTGTTTCGGGAACAGAATGATTATTTTAATCATAGCGGTACGCGATGATACTTTTTGGACAGGCTCCGCGGTACGCGACGACCCCAACACGCCAAATCTTTATAAAACCAAGACCAAATCATTTCTGCCGAACTCTTAACCCATTTCTCGAGCTGTAAGCGACCAAACACCATCCTCTCCGTCTGTGAGCCACCATTACACCTGCAAGGAAGCAAGATTGAAGCTTCATTGAAGAGTTGAAGTGCAAGGAAGCTAGAGGTGATCATCTTGTGCAATCCACGACTTGTGCAAGTCCAACCACGAGGTCACAGCCACGTTCAGGAGCTCACAAAGCCTGCTCGAACTTCATCTCGACAATCTAAGTCCTTAGGAGGTAGTCTCCTATCACTATTTTGAATTTTAGCACTTAGAATCACACATGCAAGGGGAAATACCCACATGCAACACCATCACCACTCAACCCACGAAATTTTGATGTTCTATATATACTATTTGGTGATTTATTTACTGATTTGATGATCTTATAATGATCCATGATGATTTTAATGATGTTAGATGGCTATTTGTTGATTTTACTAAGAAATAGTCACTTTAATCAACATGCATGTAAGATCCATGATGCTATATGTGATTTTCAATATTAAAATGTTATGATAAATGATATTGATGATGGATTACAAGGTGTAGAGGTGTTGATTTTGATCAAGAGCATGATTATTAGCATTATTTCCAAATATAGTAACTTTAATGTTACAAAATGGGTGTTCTTGATGAAATGACTACATTTGTATGTTTGGATCTATATGTTATGCTAGGAAAAGATGTTTAGAAGTTAACATGATGATTATTAGTACATTTGGATGGTTAAAATTGTTAAAAGCATGATTTTTATAAATGTTACTATAAATGGTAACTTTTTGTCACAAGTTTGCAACTTGATGATATGCATGGTAATGTCTTGAGTCTAACATGCTCATTTAGTGATTACTTGATGATAATGGAAGAAATATGTTATTGGGAAACTTGATTTGGTGTTATTTTCATAAGTTACGAAATATAGTAACTTTATTTTGCTAAGTTAATGAATCTTCACATGTTAGTCGTAACGGTCACGATTAATAGGCTATTTAGGACTATGATGAGGATATTAGATAATGTTGATGGTTAAACTTGATAAAATATGCTTATTTTAGTAGCTTTCCATAAATAGTAACTTTAATGCGCAAATCATGCTAAACCGACTATGTGTAACTATGTGCTATGTGATAACATGCTCATTTAGGATAAATATGCATGTTAGAATAATCGGAATATGATCTTATGCATGACTTGCCAAATGTGGAAACTTTCCCAAAATAGAAACTTGCCATAAATGATAAGTTTCCTCATAGGAACGATTTTGGTATCCGTACACTTCACACGACACTAAACCACACGATACACGAACACTTGATCCAAACCGTCACCAACGGGTCGTTAGGTCAAACACGATCGACACGGTCAAACACGGTCAGCTCGACCTACGTAACCACTTAGTGTTGTTGAACACTAACACGGTCCGGTGAGACCCACACTTGTGAACACAAACTCATAGTACCTATGTGATATAGGTGACTACTAGCCGGCGAGCTACGCAACTCTTTTGAGCTAACGCATTACTCAAACTCAGGTGAGTTTACGGCCTCACTTTTACTCTTAACTGATTTGCTAAACTATTGGGGTGAGAATATACTGCAACTGTTTTAGATATAGGACTGGCATGTTGTGAAACCATTTCTTTTTGAGTGTAACTATTATCGCATAAAGCCCTCACTTATCCTTACCGTTAATTGTTATGAACGAGTCGTTATTACGTAGTACTACTGGGTTTGACTAGCCCCACTCGGCAACAACTTTGACTGGAGGTCATAACGAGTGTAATAATCGATGTGAATTGCGAGTTCAGCGATGACTCGCGGAGGCAAATGGAAACAGTCTAGTTTCGGTAAGATGACATGACACACTCACGGATCGTAGATCCAACAACTAAACTTAAACATGTCCAGTATATATCTGTCTACAATTTCTGTCTGTCTAAACCTGTGAACTCACCAACTTTTTAGTTGACACTTTTCGCATGTATTCTCAGGTAACTAACGGAGCTTACGCTAGGGTACACACAAGGACGCATTAAGGAGTCTGATCAGCATGTAGACTCGTGTCCTAGGCGTTGTGTGCATTTGATCTGTTTTTAAAACAATTTAAACATTTGTAGTGTTTGTTGCAAACAATTACTTTCCGCTGCAAATATATGTATTTCTGATGTTTAACACTTTCCGCTGCTTATTGAATGAAACTTGTATTGTTTTACAATCTGTGTGAATGTGTAACTCATATAGAGTCGTTCTATATGACCATGAGCTATGATCCTGGCCACGTCACACCCACGTGGACTGACACCACGAGTGGGAATTTGGGGGTGTGACACTGTGGTTTAGACAACTAACATTTTTGGCCCCCAATCATAGTTAGGTTTTAGGTCAAAACAATTATAATAGTTAAGTTTAAGAATCCAAAACCGTTAGTTAAAATACTCTTAGTAGTATTTTTCGAGTTTAAACAATATGTTTGTCAAACTTCTTACTTCGTTTTCGTATAACAGTTGGTAAGAGTTTTGATTTTTTGTGAGCGTTCAAGGTCTCGACACCCTGCTTTGACATGGTTTTGACTTTTGAGTTCTTTTTTTCCTCGAATTTCTGATTTTTTTTATCAGAATTTTGCTATTTCCACATATGTGGCCAACACCAAGTACCAAAACACAATAAAAATTTTCTCCCTCAATATGCGTATTGTAACATCAGTGCCGGAAATGTCACCGGAACATTTATCTATACAGTAAAATGAACAGTAAATCAAGTACACATATCAGTTGTTGTTCATATATCATTATCATTTCATGTTATCATAAAACAGATTCGAACTAATTCCAGAAACAAAACTCAGAATCATGGTTCACCAGTCAGATAATTATCTGGCAATACAGAATCATCATGTGATTATTTGTTAGGATTTTATTATGTATAAGCGTATGTGAGGCCTTACAGAACAAAACAACACGGATGTCGTTACGTGAATGCTAAATCTACGGATTATTCGTATAGGTGACGACCTGTACGAATAAATCTGAAGGTTTAACGTTCTGAATGATATCCGATAATTAGAAAACAATATTGAAAAGTATAGTTATCGTCGTGTTCGTACGGGTGACGATTCGAACGAATACGCGCGACGACTGTACGATTCTATTTTAAACAGTAAATTTAATATTTTTGAAAATTTAAAATATACGAAAGATTTAGTTAATTTACTAGGAATAACCACCTAAAATAATTTTATAAATCTTATTTTATAAATCCGAGTCATTTAGTCACGAAAACTACGAACAACTGACGTGTTACGCGAAACCGAGCGGAACCGAACGACCCGGGTATATGAATCATTAAATGAGTTCATTTAATGTGGTAACCATCACCACCAACCTTCCCCTCTCCTTCATTTTCGTTTTCTCCACCTCTCTCTAGAACCTCTCTCTAAAATCTCTCTCTACCTTCTCTCTAAAAGATCTCATCCATTTCTCCACGAAATCGCGAGTTTTTGGTGTCAAAACGACCACCGCATCACGTAGATCACGGAAGTACAAGGGATCTAAGTTTTTATCCATCATATTTGAGGTAAATTTACGGTTTTATATGCGGTTTGCTTCTAATCACTTCATGAACACACATGTGCAAGTTGTAGGACGATTTTAGGGAATCACCTTGTTAGATCGAGTTAGCGTGGGTATGTGGAAGCCATGAACACGAACTTACATGACTTAGGAACTTTGAGGAAGATGATGAATGGCCATGGCTGCTGGTTCGAAGGGCCGAACCTTCTGTGAGCGGGAAAGGAGAGAAACGAACCTGGGGTTTTCTCCTTAGCCGAACCTGAGTATCCTGAGTTAGCTGGCCACGAATCAGGAACCGGCGAACCTTCTGACAGCCTAACCCCTCCTCTTAGCCGAACCCTTGATTTGGCCGAACCCCACTGATATGGGTGAACCTATGCTGCCACGAACCAGCTGGCCATAAGACTCGACTTAGACGAACCCTAAGGTGGCGAATCTTAGGGGCCCGAACCTTAAGATGAAACAAACTCTAACTTAGCCGAACCCTCTCCTTCAACCGAACCATGAGTTGGACGTGTAAAGGAGCAGCGAACCTAGGAAGTTTCCCGTGAACCAGCCGAACTTTGTGTTTAAATTGCATGGGCAGCGAACCATTAGTTCATAGCCGAACCTTGGAGCATCTGAACCCTTATGATATCAGCGAATCTAGGGGTTTGGGGGGTTACGGACTTAGTTTTTCAAATGGGAATCTGAAATACATGAACTCATGCATGATAAATAATAGCGGGTATGTGTGTGCATGCTTAGAATGAGATTCTTTTGTGTGTGCATGGGGATACATTAGGGTTTTCATGGTCACACTAACCACCTTTGAAGAAACTAAGTTTCTTTGGAATATTTGTGGGAATTATCTCAAATGGGATGAGTTACGATTAACATGCATGGGAAGTTAGTATGTGTACATGGGAAACATACTAAGGCTATAGGAATAACAATAAGGGTTAAGAGTCTTGGGATTGGTATAACAAGGGATATTGTAAACCTTATTATTACTTAAACATAGATGGTGATCATCATTTGAGCTTAACATGCATGGGATATTCCTAAGAATAAATTATTGGTCTTACAACCAATACTAATCTTTAAACGACTTATGTTAATGTATAATTTCATTTAGATGGTCATATGAACTATCTAAGAAGGATGGCACAAAGAATCATTTCATAATCAAAAGAATTTAGTAATGGGCCCGAGATTGGCCCAAGGGGCTCAACCCAAGCCCATCATGGGAAAAACATCACTTTTCTTAGACAGATTAGGTTTTAATAACAGAAAATAATTTATAAACTTGATTTAATTAAAATAAATGATTTTGATTTAATATTTAACTTAAAATGAATTAAATTGGAAACGTGTTAATTAAAGAACTTGTTATGATTAACTGTTGGGATACGGGGTACAAATGGGTATTTAAGTTAGACTAGTTAGATGAAATCTTAGAATCACATTAGTACATAGGACACTTAGTTGCACACCGAGACCAAACCTTAGATACGACGACTAATACGTATACTTATTGTATTCGAATTCTTTTAAAACAACTCAGGAACTGAAGATACATAGTCTACAAACAAAGAGCGCGCATTTTGTGGTAGTACAGTACAGAGCAACACAGGTGAGTTCATTGCCCCTTTTCCAAACATTTTTGTTTTCAAACACGGGGCTAAGAAGCATGCGTAAATCTTTTTATTTAAACTGTTTTACGTATATGCTTTTACTTATTATATGCTTTATATATGTTTGTTATACTCCTAGACTCCTGTCTAGGTAAATGCTATGCAGAATTAACTAACAAGTTAATTAAATTACTCTTATGAGTAATACCTTAATTCTAAAACTCTAAACAAACCCTTAGCCCATCAAGCTCAAATTGAAGGATCTAAATTCAAAGTGGAATCAAAAGAACTAAGCTTAAGATCATATTCAATGGAATCTAATCCAGTGAGTGATCAGTAAACTAAGGATCCTAATCAGGAATCTATAATCCAGAATCTATAATCATTGGGGAATCATGGAAATCAAAAGATCATAATCAAGAGAATCAAGGAATCATAACCGTGTGTGAATCATTGAAATAATGAAATCATTAAAATCTAATGAAATCATTAATTGCTTTAATTAAGGTGGATGTCAGTTGTATAGAAATCAAGATCACGTGTAACACACGGAAAGTCCCGGCATAAATAGTAGACTCTTGTAGTCAAGCTATATGGGCAATAACTTAAACTATTAAACAAAATCAAGAGAATCACAGACGATCAAGAAGTCAAAAGATATCCTTAAAGTCCCGGCATGTACAGTAGACCAATGGGTCAAGCTGATATGGGCATCATTAAAGTCCCGGCACACACAGGTAGGCTCCTTGTGAGTCATGCCTGATATGGGCCACGTGTGAGAGGGTACAACTAAGACAACCACCACCAACTAAGTCTAATTGATTGAGTCAAATGAGGCCCAATCATCATGTCTTAGTTGTATTTAAATGCTTAGTTATTAGTTTAATTAAACATTTAACATTATATTTCTACAAGTGCTTTGGGTAATCATGTAAGCATGGTGAACTCGGGAAATCAGAAGTATTTCAAATTGTGGAAATCAAATTCTAAAATGGAAATTGGGAGGTAGGTAAGACGCTTAATTATCATTAACAGCAATGTCCTATGTGACTTAGTATGTGGTGGGATGGCGTCTGGGCGGGTTGTAGGCTCGAACCTTTCGTATGCCCTATACATAAGCATACCGAGTTGGATGATACAGGTGATGTTAATAAGGTTAAGGTTGTTACCGAAGAGATGGGTAAAAGCTAATGTACACATGTTTTTAGACTTCTAAACGAAATGTTTGAGGCTAGAATGGGAATGAAACTGTATGATAGGTAAGAAGTTTAATTATCATTAACAACAATGTCCTATGTGACTTAGTGTGTGGTGGGATGGCGTCTGGGCGGGTTGTAGGCTCGACCCTTTCGTATGCCCTATACATAAGCATACCGAGTTGGATGATACAGGTGATGTTAATGAGGTTAAGGTTGTTACCTAGAAGATTTGTAATAGGCTACTCTTTTGAAATGGAATTGAAAGGTAGATAAAATGCTTAATTATCATTAACAACAATGTCTTATGTGGCTTAGTATGTGGTGGGATGGCGTCTGGGTGGGTTGTAGGCTCGACCCTTTCGTATGCCCTATACATAAGCATACCGAGTTGGATGATACATGTGATGTTAATGAGGTTAAGGTTGTTATCTAAAAAGGGATTTGCAAAAGCTATTTTTCAACAACTAAACTATATGAACTCACCAACCATTGTGTTGACTTTGTTTTATTTCATGCTTTCTCAGGTGATGTATAGGATTAAGCTAAGGATTCAGGAATGCATGCTAGGATGCCAGTTAGAGGACCTAGTAGTTTTGGGAAGCACATGTTTTGTGGGCTATGGTGAATCACTTTTGATATCTTGTACGATTACAAGATAGTAAACGCATGATTCATTTGTTAGATCTACCTAGTTAAATTATCATATGTTGACAATTGTAATTTACTCTGTAAATTCTAGTTTAATGTCTTTGTGCTTTAGTTATTCTTAACATTGATGTTATGTAAACAATCTGATCATCACGATTATCACTCACGATATCGCGCCCCGAGAACCTTCCGCCCGACGGGAAAGTCGATCCAGCCGGCCGGCTCGGGGTGTGACACGTATACCTTCCTCCTTTTCTCTTCTTGCCTCACATTGATTGTCAGAGCAGGCATGCTTACGCTAGAGCACCACCCTTCAGGTATTACTAAAGAAACCTCCTGTTTTTCCGTTTGAAAATCCATATAACAAAACTAGGTTTTAAGCAACATATTGTAGAGTTTCATCGGAAAACTGATCAGATTCTTCGGGAGTATTGAGCGACGAAGAAGAAATCTCCAAATAAGCAACATAAATGTGATTAATTTCTTTTATTATTCTTTAACTGTTATCAATTGATTATTGGTATTTTAATTTAGATCGAACTGGAGCAATAACTTGAATCAAAGCAATTAGATTGTTGATATAAGTTGTTGATACACATTTGACATACAAACAGGATCTCATATTTGACTTAATTGGGAAATATCATACTGGCTCAGACATACATAGAGTTGACTAGCACTGACGTGCTGATTCTAGTTACCCCGATTTCGATTATCACGATACATGGATGTTGTTTTTATTTCTACACACAAGGTGAGTTCACGACCCCTTTTTACTGTTTTTGTATTCAAAACTCGGGGGAGAAATGATGCACAACACATTATTTGAACACAAGTGATACACACACAATGCTATTACACGAGTCACATTTATCGCATTAAGTCTCCTATTCTGTAATCGTTAATTGTGGGTAAACGTGAATTATTGGGAATAGTACTATTCGGGAGTGACAACCCCCGCCCGTGGTTAGTCCCTCTAACTTTGACTGGAGGTCAGATCAGGTGCATAATATTCATCTCAATACAATGTTTTGCGATAGAACATTGGGATGGGGCAACTCAATCATGTCAAGTTCGGTTATGAGAGTTCATGGTAATAATGGTTAACTCATGATATTGTTTTGAGACAATAGTCACAAGAAAAATCTTGTGGTTCAAACAAAAAACAATATTTTAACTCAACAACGATTTGAAAACAGTGTTTCAACTCATTAAAACTTGTGAACTCACCATCTTTATGCTGACTGTTTTTAGCATGTTTTCTCAGATAATTGAAGAGATACTATGAGACCCATTTTGGGTTCTGGCATAAGAAGACACATTGCATCATTCGAACCATTAGCTTATGTACCTTTATGATGTAAACACATGATGATGCCCATTTATTTTAACAACGTGAAGGTTAGTATTCTCTTATATTCAATGTGTTCATGATATTCAGTTTCGTCTCATCCCCGTGTTTCCGCCTCGGGCGGGGGTGTGACAACAACTAACAACTCTATTAAATAATCGTAATTAAAGTCACGCATGTATGAGAATCCTACCACGAAGCGGGGGTGCAATATCCTAGTTAAACTAATATATAGTATGCTACACATACTACACAAATTTAATACAAAAAATTAAATAGTTAAAATAATAGAAAATTTGTTAATTATTTATTAATCTTGTTATTTTAAATAGTTTGAATTTGATTATTTTTGTTTTCCTAAATCTTCTTCTTATAAAGCTTTATGTTTGAATAAAAACACCAGTTTCTAAATATCTTATATGTTTAGAATAGTTTTTTTTTTAAAAAAAATTTGTATTAATTTTTTTAATGTGTGTATCAATAAAAAGAAGTAATATATTTTGTAATTTGAAAAAATATATGTATGATATATTAGCATTTAATATTATTATTTTATAAAAGAGATAATATTTAACATGAAATAAAGACATTAAGGACTGTTAGACATATAACATATGTCTCATTTAAATTTTATTTATTAAATATAGATATAAATATAATCCATAATAAATAATAATTAAATAAATTCATGATAGATAATAATTAAAATATAAGAGATATCCGAAAAAACTAAAAAATAAATGAGCTATAATAATGACAAATGTTCTAAATTGTTTTTATTTATTAACATTAAGATTTTGGTATCTTTCACTTTTCATATTCTATTTTTATGTAATATTTAATGTTCTTTTTATTTAACCTTTATTTCTTTTAATTATTTTTTTCAATTTAATGTTTCATTTATTCAATTTGAGTGATATATGGATTTATATATATACAGAGAATATATAAAATAAAATCTTGGATCAATGAGAAAACTATGAAAACTACTTTTTGTGGTCATTATTTCGCCACATCAGCACCACCATGAGGAGAGACTGAAGGGTATAAAGGTCCTTTTACACTTATGTACTTTTACCCATCATTTTAAATTATTTAATACCCCATGAGCTGAATACCATCCCACCAAAATTCTCTCAAAAATCCCTAAAAACATGGTACATGTGTGTTACACTTCCGTGTTGTTACATGTTTTTTTACACATAAAATGTGCATACTTACTTTATTTATCATTTTAAAGCTTCATATTTTATACATTTTACATGTTTTTTTATGCATTTTATACAGCAAAAGACTAACACTTATGTACTTTATCCATCATTTTAAATTATTTAAACCCCCTTGAGCTAAACACCATACCACCAAAATACTCTTGAAAATACCAAAAAGTGTTACATGTTGTCACACCCCCAAATTACCACTTGCGGTGTTAGGCTGCTGGGTCTGACGTGGCAGGATCAGATACGCTGGTCATATATAACGACTCTATGTGCAATTTAAAATACGTGGATATTAGACATACATCCAAAAATAAATCAGATTGTTTTACAGCAGAAAATAAAATAAGAGTACAGTAGTGGAAGTAAATTGTTAAAAACATCTATAACATAACAAAATGTTAATGTAACTAGGCCTAAATGCATGAAGGACTCCATCCTGTGACTCCTTGTGCATCCTAGCCTTAAGCATCTTAGTTAAATCAGAGATACATGCTAAAGTGTCAGCATAAAGCTGGTGAGTTCACATAAGTAAGCAGTAAAACAGTTCACGAGATATATACTAAGCATGCTAAGTTGTAGACCATAAGTCTCGAGTGTATGTGTTGCATGTCACACCCCGAGCCGGAGGGATGGATCGAATTTCCAGTCGGGCGGAAAAGTCTCGGGGCGCGATATCGTGTGATAATCGGGGATGATCAGATTGTATACATAGCATCAACATTTGAGAATAACTAAAGCACAATAATATTAAACTAGGATTACAAAGTTAAATTACAATTGTCATGTTTGATAATTTAACTAAGTAAACCTATCCCAAAAGAATCAAGAGTTCACTATCTTGTAACTGTACAAGATATCAAAAATGATTCACCTAGTATGCATCCTGAGTCTTAACCTAGTTCTGTACATCACGTGAGAAAACATGTAAGAAAACAAAGTCAACACATGGTTGGTGAGTTCATAGAGTTTAGTATTTGAACATGAGTTTCGCAAACCTTTTTAGTAACAACCTTAACCTCACCAATAACACCTATCGTATCCAGCCAAGTATGCTTATACATAGGGCATACGTAGGGTCAAGCTTACTGCCAGCCCAGCCGCCAGCCCACCACATACCAACCACATATGATATTGTTATTACTGATAATTAAGCGTTTTACCAATTCCAACAAACCTTCCTGAGTAACAACCTTAACCTCACCAACAACACCTATCCTATCCAGCCTGTTATGTTTATATATAAGGCATATGTAAGGTCAAGCTTACCGCCAGCCCAGCTGCCAGCCCACCACATACCAGACCACATATGATACTGTTGCTAATGATAATTAAGCATTTCACTCCTGATCACAATCAACATTTAACATAGTTTTAAGAATTTTGATTAACCGATTTCCAATTCATTAGAGTTTGGAAACCAAGTTTGAGTTCACATCTATGGATGACTGAACACTAGAGGGGAGTGACTCCTAGAGACACTCACGGAGGTATTCAGTACCAATCCATAGCAGTAACTCTTATGTGACTTTCAGCATCGGTGTGTAGTTAGAGGGTGCCATTCGATGACACTCGGTCTACTAAATGGAGTCATAATCATCCTAGCGACTTGTCACAAAACATAAAATTGACAACGAAGAACCCTGAATGACTAGAGGGGCTTGACCAAATGTCAACGCTCGGAGGTCAATGAGTCAGTCTTGTGAAGTCTGAAAGTTTCTAGAATCAAGTTTCAAGTTGTCACACCCCGAGCCGGCGGGGTTGGATCGGAGTCCCTGTCGGGCGGAAGGTTCCCGTGGCGCGATATCGTGAGTGATAATCAAAGTGATCAGATTGTTTACATTGCACATGATATAAAATGAGAAATGATAAATAAAATAGAATTACAAAGTTAAATTACATTCGTATCGTTTATAATTTAACAATGTAAATCTATCATAAACATCATAAGATTTCTATCTTGTAACTGCACAAGATATACAAAATAATTGTATAATGATGTTTCCAAAAATATGCAGGTCCAAAAATACTAAGTCTTCTATCTAAAGTCCTAGTCCAAAAGCATAAGCTTCTTAATTGACCTGTTCGTCACCTGAGAAGTCATGCAAAAATAAAGTCAACACATGGTTGGTGAGTTCATATAGTTTAGTAATTGAAAATGATTTGAAAACCTCTTTCGGTAAAGACCCTAACCCCATTAACATCACATGTAATATCCACATCGGTATGCTTATATATAGGGCATATCCCTGAGTCGAGCCTACAAACCCGCCCAGACGCCGTCCCACCACATACTAATATGCATATGACATTGTTGTTAATGATAATTAGGCATTTTTACCTAACACACACTTCCATTCTCAAAAGTTCAAATGTACACTCAAAAACGTTTGTTAAACCCTCGGGTAACAACCTTAATCTCATTAACATCACCTGTATCATCTAGATCGGTATGCTTATATATAGGGCATACCCCTGAGTCAAGCCTACAAACCCGCCCAGACGCCGTCCCACCACATACTAATCCACATAGGACATTGATGTTAATGACAATTAAGCATTTTACCCCTACTAATAAACCAATGATTCTTCAGTTCTTTGTTCCTGTAAATACAACAATTTGGAATCTATGTTGATTCCTTAAGTTCATCACAAAAATGATCAACCAAAGTAATTGTAGAAACAGTTAAATAAATGCTTAATTACTTAAATAAATAAACATTAATAAAATCTAAGTCCTAATGATTGGGCCTTGGTCAACTCGAGTGGACTAGTCTAGCAATCATGTACTTAGTAGTAAAGGAGATCTGTAAACCTCATCAAACATGTGACCTATAACCAATCAGTCTAGCTAGGACATCTTTTGATATATAGGCTTTCATAGTTCTTTAAACCGTTCATAGTTCTTTAGTTCTTTGGCACATGTTATCTTTGAGCATTTCCCAGATGTTCCTCAAAACAATTAGGGAATACTGTAAATATCATCAAACATGCGTCTCATATTCGATCAGTCTAGCTAGGACATCTTTCAAACCTAAGGTTGGCACATGCTATCTTTGATATTTCCCAGTTAGACCCTTGAAAGAGTTCTTTGTACTTAGTTCTTTGAAATAGATCGTTAGTTCTTTGACAACACACCCTTGAAATAGTTCTTTGAAAATAGATCGTTAGTTCTTTGACAACACACCCTTGAAATAGTTCTTTGAAAATAGATCGTTAGTTTCTTGAAATAGACCTTTGAAAATAGTTCTTTGATTTAGATCTTTAGTTCTTTGAAAATAGTTCTTTGAATTTAGTTCTTTCATTTGAAACAGTTCACCTAGACAGGAGTCTAGAATAACAGTTATACATGTAAAACATATACACGTAAAAGCATTTAAGTAAACAATTTAAATAGACAGTTTACGCATGCTTCTCAGCCCCGCGTTTACAACAAAAATGTTAGGAAAGGGGCTATGTACTCACCTGTGCTGCTATGTAAGTGATCTAACACAAAATGCACGCTCTTGTTGTAGCTTAAGTTTCTTCAGTTCCTGAGTTGTTTTATAAGAGTTTGAATGCGATAAGTATACGTATAATCGTCGCACCTAAGGTTTGGTCTCGGTGTGTGTATCTAAGTGTCCTAATTACTAGTGTGATTCTAAGATTTTGTCTCCTAGTCTAACTTAGATACCCATTTACAACCCAATCCCATAATATATTATAACAACTCACTTTTAAATTTTTACAAAATTTGGGCAGAGTTTCCTTTGTATTTAATTCAAACCCAGACAATTGACATTGTCTATTTTAAAATCAAATCCCAATCATTTAAAATAAACAACTTTTGTAACTATATATAAACTTCAAAAGAAATCCATGACATTTATAAAAGGTAACTATTAGCTATTATTTAAAGTCATTTTATTTATTAAAACATAAGTTATTTTATGAAAAACTGCAAGTTAAACGTGTTAGGACTGGAGTTAACCAATTTTAGATCAATCCCAAGTCCTTTGATAGTTCTTTGTTTCCCAACTTGATCCTTGTTCATCCTCATATATAACCTAGCTTAGAATGCTCTATCGAACAATCTAATTCGGTTATAAACATTCGTATGAAGTTTCTAAGTGTTAGATGTAAATATTGAAATGAACACCAACACCTTAAGTTCTAGCATTCACCAATGTATGTTTCTTAGTTCGTTCTAAACTTTGAGTACTCGTATATCCATTTCCTTGTTCCTACAACTAAATTCAATAGCCCTAGGTACCGAATTTCCTTGATTAGTTAACACTTTGGGTTTTGATCCTCCTTGGGCAGCGAACCTATTGGAATATGAGCATAGGTTCGGCGAACCTTTAGGGTTCGGCAAACCTTTTTGATAGTAAGGATAGGTTCGGCGAACCTTTAAGGGTTAGGTTCGGCGAACCTTTAAGACTTAGGTTCGGCGAACCTTTAGGGTTCGTTGCTATTAGGTTCGTGATCTAAGGTTCGTCCATCCTAGGTTCGTCTCATTTAGGTTCGTTGATCAGAGGTTCGGCTGAAATCTGGTTGCAGGTTCGGCTATAGACTTGACAAGTTCGGTGCAGGGCTACAGGTTCGTGAGTCAGAGGTTCAGGTTCGTGGCCCAGGGTTCGTCCCAGGGTGAAGACAGGTTCGGCCACCAGATTACAGGTTCGGCTACCTGTATGAAGGTTTGGCCGATCGACCTGATTCGCGAACCTGTTCCATCTTCCTCATTTTCAATCCCAAACCTGTTACAGATCAGTTCCTACAACATCCTAATCATGCATATGTGTTTATCTAATGTTTGCGAGTGTTTAGGCCGGTTAAAACAATAAAAACCCAAATGGTTCGTGATAACCACTAAAAACCGAGATAAAATGGGGATTTACCTCAAATTCTACGGATGAAAGTCCAAATTTCTTGTACTTCCGTGATCTACTTGATGAGATGAACGTTTTGACTCCAAAATTGCTTGAATCCGATGCAAATCCGCCAAGAAATCCTAGAGAGAAGTTAGAGATTTCTAGAGAGAGAGAGACGAGATTGGAGAGAGAGTGAGGTTGGTGGTGATGTTTTATGGCATTTAATGCCATATTAAAGGCTTCACATTACCCGGTTCGTTCGGTCCCGTTCGGTTTCGCGTAAAACATCGGTTTCTCATGTTTCGTCACGAAACGACGCGGTTTATAAAATAGGATCTATAAAATTATTCTAAGTTGTGATTCCTAACAAATTAACTAATATCTTTTATTTATTTTAAACTTTTCAGAATTATTTAATTAACCGTTTAAATCGAATCGTCACCCGTACGAATACGGCGATAACTATACTTTTCAATATTGTTTTCTAATTATTGGATATTATTCAGAACGTTAAACCTTCAGATTTATTCGTACAGATCGTCACCTATACGAATAACCCGTCAATTTAGCATTCTCATAACAACATCCGTTCTGTTTTGTTCTATAAAGCCTCACATACGTTTATACATAATAAATCCTAACAAATAATCACATGATGGTTCTGTGTTGTCAGATAATTATCTGACTCAAGAACCAAAATTCTGAACTTTGTTTCTGTTAAATGTTTCTGAACTTGTTGTTTAGTAACACAAAATGATATTGACAATTGATTATGAATATGAAATGCACTGAAATGTATGTAGTTCGTACCTGTTTACTGTTCATGTTACTGTTTAAGATCACTGTTCCGGTACGGTTTCGGCACTGATGTTACAGTCTCCCCCTGTTAGAGAAATTTCGTCCCGAAATTTAAGAGTTGTTATCGGGTACAGCTTCCTCTTCAAACAGTTGGGGATACTTTGTCTTCATGTGATCTTCACGTTCCCAAGTAAACTCGGGCCCGCGTCTTGAGTTCCATCGAACCTTTACAATCTGAATACGGCTTCGCCTCAGTTGTTTAACTTTGCGATCCATAATCTCTAAAGATTCCTCAATGAAGTGTAGCTGTTCATCCACTTGAATCTCTTCAATTGGAATAACAAGTGATTCATCGGCAAGACATCTCTTTAAGTTCGAGATGTGAAATACATCATGCATCGCACTGAGTTCATCTGGTAATCTCAGTCTGTACGCCACAGGACCAATACGTTCAATAATCTCAAACGGTCCTACATACCGTGGTGCTAACTTGCCCTTATTCCCAAAACAAACTACGCCCTTCCATGGGGATACCTTCAACATAACACGGTCTCCCACTTGGAATTCCAAGGGTTTGCGCCGTTTGTCTGCGTAGCTCTTTTTCCTGCTTCTAGTAGCTTCTAGTCTCCTTTGAATCTGTGCAATCTTGTCAGTGGTTTCCTGAATAAGCTCTGGCCCAGTTATACGATTATCTCCCACTTCGGTCCAACAGATCGATGATCGACATTTCCGGCCATAAAGAGCCTCGAATGGTGCACATCCAATACTGCTGTAGTAGCTGTTATTGTAGGAGAATTCTATCAGTGGCAAATGGGAGTCCCAATTCCCACCGAAATCCAAAACACAGGTTCTTAACATGTCCTCCAGGGTCTGAATCGTATGTTCGCTTTGACCATCCGTTTGTGGATGGTAAGCTGTACTCAGATTTAACTGTGTCCCCGGAGATTTCTGCAGTGATTGCCAGAACCTTGATGTAAATATGCTGTCTCGATCGGAAATAATAGACAATGGCACACCGTGACGTACCACTATCTCATTGATGTACAGTCTTGCCAGTTTGTCCATCGTGAAAGTCTCATGCATAGGCAAGAAGTGAGCAGATTTTGTTAAACGATAAATGATCACCCATATCGTATCATGACCACTGGAAGTGCGGGGTAGCTTGGTAATGAAATCCATAGCTATTTGTTCCCACTTCCAGAGCGGAATCTCAGGCTGTTCGAGTAGACAAGACGGTCTCTGGTGTTCCGCCTTTAACTTTGCACACGTTAGACATCGACCGACATACTCGGCTATATCTTTCTTCATTCCCAGCCACCAATAAAATCCACGCAAGTCTTGGTACATCTTATCAGATCCGGGATGAACAGAGTATTTAGTCTTGTGTGCTTCATCGAAGATAAGTCTCCTCAATTCGTCTACCGCCGGGATCCATATACGATCCTGGTAGTAGATCATTCCATCAGGCTTAGTCTCAAGGTGTTTCTCTGCTCCACAGTCGAGTTCTTTCTTCAAGTTTCCTCGATCAACTGATTCTTGTTGTGCCTGAATGATCTTGTCTCGTAAGCTCGTCTGCACAGTCATTCCCATTGCTCTAACGCGAAAGGGTTTGACCCGTTCCTTCCGGCTCAAGGCATCAACTACAACGTTAGCCTTTCCCGGATGGTACTTGATTACGCAATCATAATCATTAAGAAGTTCAAACCAACGGCGCTGTCGCATGTTGAGTTCCTTCTGATCAAAAATATGTTGCAGACTTTTATGATCAGTGAATATGGTACACTTGGTGCCATATAATAATGTCTCCAAATCTTCAACGCGAAGATTACAGCTCCCAATTCAAGATCATGAGTAGTGTAATTCTTCTCATGAACTTTTAACTGCCTTGATGCATAGGCTATGACTTTGTCCCGTTGCATTAACACACAACCAAGTCCCTGATGGGAAGCATCACAGTATACAACAAAGTCATCACAGCCTTCTGGGAGAGATAGAATTGGAGCATCACATAGTTTCTGTTTCAATGTCTGAAAAGCATCTTCTTGTTTCTGCTCCCAGACAAACGGTTCACTTTTCTGAGTTAGTTTAGTAAGAGGCAGAGCTATCTTAGAAAAGTTCGAGATGAACATTCTATAATAACCTGCCAATCCCAGAAAAGACCGTATCTCCGTCGGTGTCTTCGGAGTACCCCAGTTCTTTATCGCCTCGATCTTGGCAAGATCCATGTGTATTCCCTCGCTGTTGACTACATGTCCAAGAAATTGGACTTCTCTTAGCCAAAATTCCCACTTGGAGAATTTGGCATAGAGTTTCTTTTCCTTCAATAGTTCCAAGATCTTTCTGAGGTGTTGCTCGTGCTCTGCTTTGTTCTTGGAATAAATCAGTATGTCATCAATAAAGACAATGACAAACTGATCCAGGTACGGCTTGCACACTCGGTTCATGAGGTCCATGAAAACTGCTGGTGCATTTGTCAATCCGAAAGGCATCACCATGAACTCATAATGCCCGTATCCGGTTCGGAAGGCCGTCTTGGGGATGTCTTCATCTTGAACTCTAAGCTAGTGATATCCAGACCGCAAGTCAATCTTTGAGAAGTATTGAGCTCCTTGCAGTTGGTCAAACAGATCATCAATCCTTGGCAATGGATACCGATTCTTGATGGTCAGTTTGTTCAACTCCCTGTAATCTATGCACATTCGGAATGATCCATCTTTCTTTTTCACGAACAGGACCGGAGCTCCCCAAGGTGAGTAGCTCGGTCTAATGAAACCCTTGTCAAGTAGCTCCTGTAACTGGTTCGACAATTCCTGCATCTCTGAAGGTGCTAACCTGTAAGGAGATTTAGCAACAGGAGTTGCTCCAGGAATTAAGTCAATACGAAACTCTACCGGTCGCACAGGTGGCAAACCGGGTAGATCTTCAGGAAATACTTCCGGATACTCTTTCACTACAGGTACGTCTTGTATCCTTTTCTTGTTCTTCTCCTTTTCCACCACATGAGCCAAGAATGCCACACACCGTTTCTGTAGACACTTACGCGCTTTTATGCAAGAGATGATTTTGACACTTCGTTTTGCTTGATCCCCTTTAACTTCCAACACGCGATCACTCGGCAATGGAATACGAAGCAGCTTTTCAGAACAGATGACTTCCACTCGATTAGAGGAAAGCCAATCCATTCCAACAATGATGTCGAAACTACCCAACTCCATCGGTATCAAATCGATGGTGAATGTATGACCGTTAAGTGTTAATGGGCAATTCCTATAAACTGTACTAACTGTAATCTGTTTCCCGTTAGCTACCTCTATAATGTAAGGGAATCTAACTGTTCCTCTATAGAATCTAATTGGAATGCAAAATCGGTAGAGATAAAACTCTGATCCGCACCAGTGTCAAATAGAACAGATGCATAAAAGTCATGTAAAAGAAACATACCAGTGACCACATTTGGGTCCTGGCGTGCGGCTGGTGCTCCAATAACAAAGGCTCTTCCACGAGGAGCTTGAACTGCCTGTTGTGCTTTCCTCGGGCAGTTCTTTGCAAAGTGGCCTTGCTCGCCACAATTGAAGCATCCACCGTTGTTCGGGTTGGCTGGTGGAGGGAGAGCCAAAGCAGCGTTGTTGACTGCTTGGTTAAGTGTCATTCGGCAGTGTTGGACCCAATGGCCCTTTCGCCCACATCCCGTGCAGTGCTTGCAGGGAGTGTTAGCAGCATGGTGATACTGACACTTGGCACACAAAGGATATGTACCAGTGTAGGGTCTTTTGTTAGGGTTTTGAGGTGCAGCTGCTATTTGTTGGAGAGGTGTGGCCACAGTGTAGTTCTTGATGACCTTCTGTTTCTTCTTCTGATGATGGTGGGGTTTCTTTGACGACTCAGCTTTGTTCTTTCCGGTGTCTACCTCTTTCTTCAAAGTTCCAGAGGCTACCATGAGATCAGTGAGTTTCCCAGACAATCTCACTGCAGACTCGACAGTGGTAGGGTTGGCTGCAACAACCATGCCCTGAATGCAGACGGGAAGTCCGCCTACATATCTGTCTATCCTCTTCTCTAAAGTTGGTACCATGTCTGGCACCAAAGCAACTAACTCGTGGTAACGAGTAGTGTACCCCATGTGATCATCCCCCTTCATCACATGGTTGGATAGTTCAACCTCCAGTTTTTGCAACTCGTTCTTAGGGTAGAATTCTGTTCTCAGCAACGTCTTGAAGTCTTCCCATGGCATGGCCATAGCTTTCTCTCTTCCTCGGGCATTGATCTGACCGTTCCACCAGGTCAGGGCCCGTTTGTTGAATGTTCCAGATGAGTAGCGGACCTTGTGGTGTTCTGGACAGCTGCATTGGTCCAGGGTTGTCTAGATCTTCTCAATCCATTGGATTAATCCAACGGCTCCTTCAGACCCGCTAAAGCTGGGTGGTTTACATCCTACAAAGGATTTGTAGGAGTAATGTGATGAACCTCCAGTATTCCCACTGGCTTCTCCTGATGAGTTGCCAGTGTTGTTGATTTCATTTCGAAGACGAAGGAACATCTCTGGCATTGCCTCTTTCATCTGATTTGTCATCTGGCTACTCAGTAACGTCACAAGAGCAATAGTAGCAGGATCCAGAGTCGGTGTTGTGCCCGAGCCAGATGGTTGAGTGATCAAAGGAGGAGGAGGAGGTGGAGGAGGTGGTGGTGGGGACTCATTTGGTGACGGTGTGGAGGAGTGTGGAGCCAAGTCTTGTGGTGGTGGAGGTAACAAGGGAGGCTGTCTTCTCGACGGCATTCTGATCATAACCAATAAGATTATCGGTTAGTGCAATGATCGAATTTAGAAGACAGTATGCAAATAAGTCTTAAGTCTTATGTTCTCTACATGCAGGGTCCCTAGGTTATAGTCTAGGCCAAACCGTTTAAATAAGTGACCTATATTTCTCTATAACCATGGCTCTGATACCAATCTGTCACACCCCGAGCCGGCGGGGTTGGATCGGAGTCCCCATCGGGCAGAAGGTTCCCGGGGCGCGATATAAAATGATATAAAATGAGAAATGCTAAATAAAATAGAATTATAAAGTTAAATTACATTCGTATCGTTTATAATTTAACAATGTAAATCTATCATAAACATCATAAGATTTCTATCTTGTAACTGCACAAGATATACAAAATAATTGTATAATGATGTTTCCAAAAATATGCAGGTTCAAAAATACTAAGTCTTCTATCTGAAGTCCTAGTCCAAAAGCATAAGCTTCTTAATTGACCTGTTCGTCACCTGAGAAGTCATGCAAAAATAAAGTCAACACATGGTTGGTGAGTTCATATAGTTTAGTAATTGAAAATGATTTGAAAACCTCTTTCGGTAAAGACCCTAACCCCATTAACATCACATGTAATATCCACATCGGTATGCTTATATATAGGGCATACCCCTGAGTCGAGCCTACAAACCCGCCCAGACGCCGTCCCACCACATACTAATATGCATATGACACTGTTGTTAATGATAATTAGGCATTTTTACCTAACACACACTTCCATTCACAATAGTTCAAATGTACACTCAAAAACCTTTGTTAAACCCTTGGGTAACAACCTTAATCTCATTAACATCACATGTATTATCCAGATCTGTATGCTTATATATAAGGCATACCCCTGAGTCGAGCCTACAAACCCGCCCAGACGCCGTCCCACCACATACTAATCCACATAGGACATTGATGTTAATGACAATTAAGCATTTTACCCCTACTAATAAACCAATGATTCTTCAATTCTTTGTTCCTGTAAATACAACAATTTGGAATCTATGTTGATTCCTTAAGTTCATCACAAAAATGATCAACCAAAGTAATTGTAGAAACAGTTAAATAAATGCTTAATTACTTAAATAAATAAACATTTAATAAAATCTAACTCCTAATGATTGGGCCTTGGTCAACTCGAGTGGACTAGTCTAGCAATCATGTACTTAGTAGTAAAGGAGATCTGTAAACCTCATCAAACATGTGACCTATAACCAATCAGTCTAGCTAGGACATCTTTTGATATATAGGCTTTCATAGTTCTTTAGACCGTTCATAGTTCTTTAGTTCTTTGGCACATGTTATCTTTGAGCATTTCCCAGATGTTCCTCAAAACAATTAGGGAATACTGTAAATATCATCAAACATGCGTCTCATATTCGATCAGTCTAGCTAGGACATCTTTCAAACCTGAGGTTGGCACATGCTATCTTTGATATTTCCCAGTTAGACCCTTGAAAGAGTTCTTTGTACTTAGTTCTTTGAAATAGATCGTTAGTTCTTTGACAACACACCCTTGAAATAGTTCTTTGAAAATAGATCGTTAGTTCTTTGACAACACACCCTTGAAATAGTTCTTTGAAAATAGATCGTTAGTTTCTTGAAATAGACCTTTGAAAATAGTTCTTTGATTTAGATCTTTAGTTCTTTGAAAATAGTTCTTTGAATTTAGTTCTTTCATTTGAAACAGTTCACCTAGACAGGAGTCTAGAATAACAGTTATACATGTAAAACATATACACGTAAAAGCATTTAAGTAAACAATTTAAATAGACAGTTTACGCATGCTTCTCAGCCCCGCGTTTACAACAAAAATGTTAGGAAAGGGGCTATGAACTCACCTGTGCTGCTATGTAAGTGATCTAACACAAAATGCACGCTCTTGTTGTAGCTTAAGTTTCTTCAGTTCCTGAGTTGTTTTATAAGAGTTTGAATGCGATAAGTATACGTATAATCGTCGCACCTAAGGTTTGGTCTCGGTGTGTGTATCTAAGTGTCCTAATTACTAGTGTGATTCTAAGATTTTGTCTCCTAGTCTAACTTAGATACCCATTTACAACCCAATCCCATAATATATTATAACAACTCACTTTTAAATTTTTACAAAATTTGGGCAGAGTTTCCTTTGTATTTAATTCAAACCCAGACAATTGACATTGTCTATTTTAAAATCAAATCCCAATCATTTAAAATAAACAACTTTTGTAACTATATATAAACTTCAAAAGAAATCCATGACATTTATAAAAGGTAATTATTAGCTATTATTTAAAGTCATTTTATTTATTAAAACATAAGTTATTTTATGAAAAACTGCAAGTTAAACGTGTTAGGACTGGAGTTAACCAATTTTAGATCAATCCCAAGTCCTTTGATAGTTCTTTGTTTCCCAACTTGATCCTTGTTCATCCTCATATATAACCCAGCTTAGAATGCTCTATCGAACAATCTAATTCGGTTATAAACATTCGTATGAAGTTTCTAAGTGTTAGATGTAAATATTGAAATGAACACCAACACCTTAAGTTCTAGCATTCACCAATGTATGTTTCTTAGTTCGTTCTAAACTTTGAGTACTCGTATATCCATTTCCTTGTTCCTAAAACTAAATTCAATAGCCCTAGGTACTGAATTTCCTTGATTAGTTAACACTTTGGGTTTTGATCCTCCTTGGGCAGCGAACCTATTGGAATATGAGCATAGGTTCGGCGAACCTTTTTGATAGTAAGGATAGGTTCGGCGAACCTTTAGGGTTCGTTGCTATTAGGTTCGTGATCTAAGGTTCGTCCATCCTAGGTTCGTCTCACTTAGGCTCGTTGATCAGAGGTTCGGCTGAAATCTGGTTGCAGGTTCGGCTACAGACTTGACAGGTTCGGTGCAGGTTCGTTGCAGGGCTACAGGTTCGTGAGTCAGAGGTTCAGGTTCGTGGCCCAGGGTTCGTCCCAGGGTGAAGACAGGTTCGGCCACCAGATTACAGGTTCGGCTACCTGTATGAAGGTTCAGCCGATAGACCTGATTCGCGAACCTGTTCCATCTTCCTCATTTTCAATCCCAAACCTGTTACAGATCAGTTCCTACAACATCCTAATCATGCATATGTGTTTATCTAATGTTTGCGAGTGTTTAGGCCGGTTAAAACAATAAAAACCCAAATGGTTCGTGATAACCACTAAAAACCGAGATAAAATGGGGATTTACCTCAAATTCTACGGATGAAAGTCCAAATTTCTTGTACTTCCGTGATCTACTTGATGAGATGAACGTTTTGACTCCAAAATTGCTTGAATCCGATGAAAATCCGCCAAGAAATCCTAGAGAGAAGTTAGAGATTTCTAGAGAGAGAGACGAGATTGGAGAGAGACTGAGGTTGGTGGTGATGTTTTATGGCATTTAATGCCATATTAAAGGCTTCACATTACCCGGTTCGTTCGGTCCCGTTCGGTTTCCCGTAAAACATCGGTTTCTCATGTTTCGTCACGAAACGACGTGGTTTATAAAATAGGATCTATAAAATTATTCTAATTTGTGATTCCTAATAAATTAACTAATATCTTTTATTTATTTTAAACTTTTCAGAATTATTTAGTTAACCGTTTAAATAGAATCGTAAATTCGTCGCGCGTATTCGTTCGAATCGTCACCCGTACGAACACGGCGATAACTATACTTTTCAATATTGTTTTCTAATTATTGGATATTATTCAGAACGTTAAACCTTCAGATTTATTTGTACAGATCGTCACCTATACGAATAACCCGTCAATTTAGCATTCTCATAACAACATCCGTTCTGTTTTGTTCTATAAAGCCTCACATACGTTTATACATAATAAATCCTAACAAATAATCACATGATGGTTCTGTGTTGTTAGACAATTATCTGACTCAAGAACCAAAATTCTGAACTTTGTTTCTGTTAAATGTTTCTGAACTTATTGTTTAGTAACACAAAATGATATTGACAATTGATTATGAATATGAAATGCACTGAAATGTATGTAGTTCGTACCTGTTTACTATTCATGTTACTGTTTAAGATCACTGTTCCGGTACGGTTCCGGCACTGATCTTACACAAGTATTCCCCGTACCATGTGCACATGTAGTCGCTTCCCAATCAGAATCCCATTCCTCATAGTTTAAAAGTTTAAGCATTTCAAGTTTACAAGTATATGAGTTAATAAGTTTACAAGATTTCAAGTTTCTAAAAATCCCAAGAATATAGTTTCTAAAGTATCTAAAAATCATAGAGTATGAGTTTAGAAGTGTCAAGTATCATAAGTTTATAAGTCTAAGAGCCTTTGAGAATCATAAGTATAAAGTATATAAGTTTAAGAATAAAGTATGCAAGTATTGAGTATAGACATAAGAAATTTAAGAAACATCTAAACATTTTTATAAAACATTTAACATGTTTCTCAGTCCCAAAGTAAAACAAAATAGTTTGAAAAGGAACAAATGAACTCACATGTGTTGTAGAATACTTGAATAACCAAGAAATATACATGCGCTCGTTCTTTGTAGACTATGTAGCTTCAACACCTGAGTTGATTTATTATGATTTTTATACTATAAGTATTTATAGTTGATTAATATAGGGTTTTAATCTCGATGTGCAACTAAGTGTCCTATGATTTTACTAGCGTGTTACTATGACTTCCTTTTAGTGTTCTAAGCTAACATGCCCTTTTTGAACCCTTATCCCTTGACTAATTAAGACTTAACCTTATTTATATAAGGTTTATAATGTTTAAGACACGATTATTTAATAAACCATCATTCACAAATTCTTAATTAAAGTATAAAAGTTAAGTTTGTTTTTATAGAAAATCCTTTATTTACTTTACAATATTTTAATAAAATAAGTTACGATGATCTTTATTAAATATAGTTACATGTTATTATTTTTAATAAAATCTAAGTTATGATATGAAAAACATTGAATTTAAACATGCGAGAACTTGAAATAACCTAACTAGGTTATTCATCAAGTTCTTGTAAAACTCTTTGTTGACACCTTTGAACTTGTTCCTTCTTGAGTTGGTTATCAACTAAGATTATTCACTTTGAATGACCTTGGTTAATTACCCATGTTATGAAAATGATAAGTTTTTAGGATTGATCACATGAGATCAACACATAATACACTTAGTTATCTTCTTGAGTTCCATTGATTGTACTTAGTGCCTTTAGTTCTTTCGTAACCCGTAGCCACTTTTCATGATCTTTAATTTGGTGTGTATCATTTAAAGAAACTTAGTTTGTTAACCTAGAAAGTTACTAAATTAATATCAATAGTTTCTAGGTTTTTGGTTAACACTTATCATCAACCCACTTGAATTCCATGGATATCATATCAATACTTATTGTTTTAGTTAACAAAACTCATGTGTTTTAGTCTCAATTACTTCGTAAATCTTATGTTTATAATGAAAAGGTTTAGAAAAACTTTGTGTTAATAAAAATTTAGTATCAGTGGAGGTTTAGATTGAATAACACCCAAAAACCCTAATAGGTTCCCCATCTGACACACACATGTTCTGATCGATCCCTTGACTTCGTTTTTGGTTGTTTTGAGTTGGTTCCAAGTTTAAACTACTTGGATTACCTCAAGATAATAGTATCGAAGGGACCTTGGTTAGTATCGACGGGGAGGTTGGTTAATATCAATGGCCAAGTGAAGATAGTATCGATGGAACCCAAAACTTGTCTGTCGATATTACAGTTTCGATACTCTTAGGCTCGATGGCCCATAGACCATCGATACTATCAGTATCGATGGTGGTTTAGGTTCAGGGCTTTGCATACCATCGATATTGACAGGTTTGACTCAGTCTTATTGATTTTAGTCCATCGAGACTAACAATATCGATGGATGAACATTGCTGGGAACTCAGACCCTTGATACTATTTTGTCCAAAAGTTCATACGTCGATACTAGGGTTTGCCCAGGTTCCAACCACTTCCAACTGTTCCAAACTTCAATCCATGATGTTCCTTAACTTTCTAAACCATTGTCATTCAAAATCCTAAGGTTTAGATGGTCCAAAACCGGCTGGAAAGAGTGTAGCTCGCCAGAATAGTGAAAACCCCAAAACGTGTCGCTTGAGCTCGTTTTTACCTCAAATTCGTTGGTCCAAAGCTCCGATTCTTTGTACTTTCATGATCTACGCGTTTTTGTGGTCGTTTTGACACCATATTCATTCAATTTGGTTATGAATTGAGTGATTTGGAGTTTGAATTTAGAGAGAGAAAGTGAGGAGAGAGAAGGGGCCAGATTTTCTAGAGAGAGAGAGTGGGTTGGTGGAAGGAATAAATGGCATTTAATGTCATTTTAAGGTTTTTATCGTTAAGGTGTGTTTGGGTTCGTTCGGTTTCGTTTAATCGCGTTGTTTCCGTAACTTCGCGTAACGAAACGTTATGTGAATTTTAAATAGACATTTTCAAATCAATTTAGATGGTAATTCCTAATAAATTAACTAATTGTTGGTTATTTATTTTTAAAATTTTGAAAACATTTAATTTAAATGTTTCGTTGAATCGTATGGTTTTCGCGCGCATTCGTACAGATCGTCACCCATACGAACACGACGACAACTGTACCTTCCGATTTGATTTTCTAATTAGTAGACATCATTCAGAATGTTAAACTCACAGATATATTCACGCTAATCGCCACTCACACGAATACACTGTCAGATTAATATTTACATAACGACAACCGTTATTGTTTTTATTTATACATTGTCACATACGTTTATACATAATAAAGTGCTAACTAACATGCCCATGTTGTCAGATATAATTCTGACTGTTAAACCATGGTTTTTCACAATGTTTCTGAAATAGTTTCGTAATCGTTTCGTATTGATTTCACATAATAAGTATTACACATAGTTTCGTACCTGATATACTATACATTGACTATTCTGAACTACTGTTTAGACAATGATGTTACAGTCTCCCTTTGTTAGAGAAATTTCGTCCCGAAATTTAAGAATCGTTATCAGGTATGACTTCTCTGTAGACAGATGGGGATACTTAGACTTCATGTGATCCTCACGCTCCCAATTAAACTCGAGGCCATGTTTGGAATTCCACCGAACCTTAACAATTGGAATACAACTTCCTTTCAATTGTTTAACTTCACGATCCATAATCTCCAAAGGTTTTTGGATGAAATGCAATTGTTCGTCCATTTGAATCTCCTCTACTGGTATGACTAATGACTTGTCTGTTAGGCATTTCTTTAAATTTGAGACGTGAAACACGTCATGCACACCTCTAAGTTCATCAGTGTAACACTCCGACCGACGACGGAAACGTTGGGATGCCACGAGGAATGTGCGGATTGTTCATAAGCTCGTGGGAAACTAAAATTGTCGGACATCGGAAACGACTCGGTTCCTTGCGGATTCAGCTTGGCAGGACCTCGAATAGTTCGGAATCATATTTAGGGGTTTTCCAATCGAAATCTATCAGCCCTGTGGTAATCCGATGATTAGGAATCAATGAAATTGAACACTACGGAATGAGAACGAACTTGGAGGCAAGGGGCGGCACTGAAACCTAGGGGATTGACAGAGAATGAGGCGAGAGTTATGAATATTCTTTTTTGCAGGTATTTATAGGGATCTGCAGATCGCATGATTGGGTCACACGAATCATCCATTCATACGAACCACGAATGAGCCAGCCTCATGAATGAATCAGATCTCTGATTCATTTGTACAAACTAACCAGAATCCTAAATCCTTCGCTTAGCTGGACATTCGTTAAGCGTTCATTCGTGCGAGTGAACTCATATTTAGGTTCATTCGTTCGAATGGTCCTGTTTGATATCAAATGTCAAGCACAGACATGTCAAACACAAATAAACAACGCAAAATACTTGATTTCATTTATAACTAAAGCTTTACAAATAATCATAGACTATTACATATGAACTAGGGACAAACAGAGCATCTACATACTCCCCCTTGGACCTAGTTCTATACTTTAACGGCTTCAGTCTTCAAAAATTTGTCTGAAAGAGCTTTCCAGTCTGCACTAGCATATACATCAAATGCAAAGCAGAGTCTGATCACTCTCATATACTGCAAAGCTTGCTCCATATCAGCAATGTCAAAGAAAATCTGACACCTGAAGAGGGCTTTAACATCTTCCTCTATCAGGTTTGCCAGCCACATCGGATCAAACACTCTGATTAAATCCGATTTTCCCTCCTTGCAAAGAACTATCACTGCCTCTGAAGTTCTGCCGTCGTAATACCACCATTGGAAGCTACTCGCAAAGCCATGATGTTGAAACGTGGAGAGGCTGTATTAACCAGGAAAAAAGATTTTAGACACATGGTCAATGTTTTGGTATTAGCTCCCTCTAACGTTCAACACTTTGTTATTTTTAGTTGTTTAGTTTTTGCTAGAAAGAGAGAAAAACAGAATAACAGCACAAGGAATTTTGGGGGAATGTAATTCAATTTTCTCAGGGAATGTTGGGACTTAAATACCCAACATTCAATGTTTCAAGACAAGAAGTAATAAGACAAATAGCTGACACTGTTACAGACACTGAAACATCAGAATAGTACAACTAATACAAAGTCAACAACCACGGAATAAAGAGTCTTTAGAAGTCTTTAGTTCTTCCGAGGTTGAGATAGTTGTGTAGAAGTTCAGTGGTTATTCTTTCGGAAGATATTCGTCGGAAGCTGACTAATCCGTAATTATTATTTAATCAGAGGTTGTCTTCTGAAGCATTGGTTATCTTCCGAGGGGATCTGGTTCAGCTATTGTCTTCCGAAGTCAAGAAGGTCTGCGGTAGTTATTTTTGCGAATCTTCCGCTGTTGAGCTACCAAAGCTGAAGTTCAGTAGTTCTGCAATCGGAAGAGAAAGTATCTACGGTTGGTCAATCCGCGGTTTTGTTTATTTGTCTGGATTTAGTGCTTTTGCTCATCAGTCTTTATTTTCCAACAATCTCCCTCTAGACTGATGAAGCCAAAACCATTTATTTTTGTCTTAAAGCTAGACTAATTTTATTTTTGAGAGTCCGCACATAGTTCAGGACTTCATATTTTGTTTCAGCATTTTCCAGAGTCATATGCTGCAGTTCCTTCATATCATTATTTGGTAGCTTGAGAATTTCATCCCTATCAGAGAAGAAGGTTCTTGAACCATTGTATCTCTCAATGATCATGCTTTTGGAGACAGGGTCATAGAACCATCTCTGTATTCTTGTTCTGGAATTTGTGATCTGAAGAGGTTGGGATTTAGGAGAAGAACCCAAAGGAAGTGGAGCTCCAGCAGGCCAGTGAATTATTTCTCTTCTTTTTACTTGATCCCTTGAATCAAGTGCTTTCTTTACTACATCATGCTGATGAGGCTCATAATTCCTCAGAAGATCAGGAAGAATTTCCTTTTCAACTTCAACCCAAGGTCTGAAGTTGACAACAGATGGAGATTCCACAGACCCAACACCTAGGCTTCCCATAGGTGCATTAAGCAGATGGTCAAGCATTGTGCTTGGATTAGTATCCTTGAGCTTGGATACTATAGTGGGAGAAGATGCCGTGGCTTCTTTCCAAAGCTCAGGATGATCACTATTTTTTCTTTTGAAGTTTGACCATTCATCAAACAATATGTCATCTCTCCATCTCATTATTGTGTTCTTTGGTCCCCATTGATTTTGGATGAGGATGTGTTTTATTCTTCTTCTTTGCTTAAGGGTCTTTTTCCTCTTGATGTATGCCTTTATTCTTTTAGACAGAACCTCACCTTCATTTTTAAGGCTTGTGATATCCTAGTTGCTGAAGGTTTCAACTTTATACTTACCTTCATCCAGCAGAAACTTGATCAGTTGCTCCCTCTCAGCCTGATAAGCTTCATCTTGTTGCTGATCAATCAAGGCTATTTGTTCCTGATAGGTTTTGACCAAAGCATCTCTTGAGAGACCAGTGGCTTCTAGAAATGCTAAGATCTTATTTTCCTTTTCAGTTTCTTTATTCTTTGTCTCTTGAAGATCTTTATCTAAGGGGAATTTCCTTACAGGAGAATAGGATTCCTTCGAAGGAGAAGTTTGTGATTTTTCAGCTTCAACATCAGCTGTCTTTATTGGTGAGGGAGTTGTGGTGGTTTTAGGTAAGTCAGACTCATCATCATCAGCCAATACGAGCCTTCACTTTCTTGGAATAAGCGAGGCAATGGGCTGATCATCATTTAAGTCTGAGCTTGGTTCTATAATAGGGGTTAATGGCAGCTTGGGCTGCACACTTTTCAGTCTTCTTGTGAAAGACTTAGTGATTATGGGAGCTGGTTTTTGGCCAATTTTGGATGCATTGAGAGTAGTGGGAAGGGAGGTATGTGAGGATAGTTCTAGGAGGGTTTGAGAGGTAGAATTGGGAGAAAGGGTAGGAGAGTTTTCTTTGTTTGTTTGTATAGGTGAAGAAGGGATAGTTATAGCGGGAGAAGTTTATTTGGGAGAGATTGGGTTATGTTCAGATTGGACAGAATCAGTTGTAATTGGTATGTCCTGAGTGGTGGAGGCAAAAGAAGAAGGGGCAGTGGTTATGTGTTTTGTTGGTTCAGTGGGAGCTGATTTGGTGGGTTTGGGTTTCCTAGACACCCCAGATGTTCCAGTTTCCACTTGAGCTTCATCTTCTCTTTTTTTTGCTCAGAGCTGGCCTTGGCAGCATCAGTCTGAAACTGCTGATCTAGTGCAGCTTTGAGAAGTGCCTCCTGATTCTTCAATTTGATTTCCTTCATTCTTCTCTGCTCAGTTTTATCTTCAGCCCTCTTGGCAGCTTGGGCTGCAGACAAGAGCCTTTCATTCTCCCTCTTTTTGGCTTCATCAGCTTGTTCCTTAAACCAAGGAGAAGGAGGAGCTATTCCTGTAAGAGATTCTAGAAAAAGAGTATGATTAGATACCTCATGCTGTAAAGAAGAGATTTTGGAGTCTACTGAAATTTTCAGTAGATCTAGTTGTAGCTTCTGGGTGGTGAAGAAATCTTTGCTAAAGTTGGTGAAGAAGGTGGTGAGATGGTTATTAATAAGTGGGTTTAACACCTCTTGAAAAGTTGTGCTTGAGAAGGTAGGTGCAGTGGAAGTAGGTGGAATGTTTGGGGAACCTTCAAGTGAAGGTACCTGCATTGGGATGGATTGGGGTTGCCGGACTTGGTTATTCATGGATTTTGTGACTAACTCAGTGAGTTTGGCCACATCAGCCTGAATATGAGCAACAGATTGAGATCTGATTCATCCATCCTTTTACGTATATCATCTGAATCCCTGACTGGTGAGTAAGTTTTATCATGACCTGAGTCCATCTTAGGAATGTCATGGACCCCTTTTTCTTGGTTCTGGGGATTTCCATCCTTAGTTTCAAGAACTTCATGGGCTGTTCCCATACCTGGAGTCTTATTGCCTGATCCATCCAGATGAAGTCCCATTGGGCTTTCAAGTGAGATGGATGCTCCAGATATATGATCATGATGTCTAGAAGGACTAGACACCCTGATCTCATCCTCTTCTTCATGGGTAGGAGATTGATTAGTTTGAGCAAAGGTTTGAAGGGGCTTCTCCTCAATTGGTGAGGGGGGAGGAGAACTAATGTGCTCAAAGTTAGAATCAATCTCATGGAGAACTTGGGTAATAGAGTTAAGGGCTTTTTGTGGAGAAGAAGCAGAAGTGTCCTTAGGAGAGTGGACTGCCATCTGAGTGTCAAGTGACACTTCAGTGGTTTGTAGGGGGTCCCTTTAGAGTACAACATCATCCTGTTGAGAGGATTGATGAGGAGCTAGATGGGGTGGAGATTTTGGATTCATCTGTGAGGATGGAACAAATTATCTATCTGTCCAGTGGGGACAGAGACATGTTCAAGGATCTCAACTTCCTGAATAGTCTTTTTGGTCTTTTTAGGTTTGGGAGCTTTGGTAGATGTTTTTCTTTTGGCTGGTACCTTTACAGGTGTGGAAGAGGAGGTGGATGTGGGTTCATCAAGGATGGTTGTATCCTAAGTTTCATCCATGTGTTTTTCCTCTGTGTTTAATATAGTGAACACTTGTTTGTCAATGCTCTTGATGTTAGAAAGAGGAGCAATATGACAAGCATTATTAACATCAACAAAAAGACAAGCCATTACATACCTAGGGTACAACAAAACTTTGGGACTCTTTTGGTGATGCACCAAGTGGTCAAAAATTATTTGGGACAAGTTGACTTTTTCATTGGACAGAATAGCATACATGACATATTGCATGTCATACGGCATTTCTCCCCAAGTAGTTGTCTTTTGAGAAAGACATTGTAAAATGGTGTGATATAGAAACTTGTACTTAGGGTAGAGTCTTATGGCTTCGAGTCTGGCCACAGGGGCAAAGGTTTTATCATAATTAATGCCTTCCTCTTAGCAGTATCCTTGTACTACCAATCTGGCTTTATTCTTGACTAAAATACCTCTGTCATCTGTTTTATTTCTAAATACCCATCCAGTTCCTATAGGGTATTTTCCTGTGGGTAAGGGGCAGAGAGTCCAAACATTTTGCCTTTTGAACTGTAATAGTTCATCCTACATAACTTCCACCCAATTATTATCTTTAAGAGCCTCCTGATACTTAGAGGGCTCAATTTGGGACAAGAAAGCTGCATGATGGAAAAAGTTTGAAATCTGGCTCCTAGTTTTAACACCCTTACTTAAATCACCTAAGATCTGCTCTAGTGCATGATTTCTGTTGAAGGGAATGATGTCCAAACCAATTATTTGTAGAAGAGCATCGGAAGAAGATGGATTTTCAGTGGGATTGGGAGAGCTTTCAGATGTGGTAGCGTGAGCTTGTTCAGGATATGCACAGGTACATTATCCAGTGCTGGGGATAAGGGAGTAGATATTTTTTTATTCTGATCTTCAGGGTTTATAGGATAAGATAGGATAGAAGTAAGGAAGTGAGATACTGAACACTCCTCAAGAGATGATAGATCTTCAGAAGTTTTGCAAGACTCTGAAGAAGGAGATAAGGAAGAGGTAGGAGAAGTGTAGGTAAAGCTTTCAAGATCAAATAGGTCGTCAGAAGTAGAAGGAAAAGAGGGGGTTGATACAGATTCGTTGAATTTGACATCAATGATTTCCTCAACAATTTTGGTCCTGAGATTGAAAGCTCGGTAAGCTTTAGAAGTTTGAGAGTATCCAACAAAATACCCAGAGTCAACTTTAGCAGCAAGCTTGGACAAAGAGTCCTTTGTATTCGAAAATGAAACATGGACACCCAAACACTTTGAAGAAGGAAATGAGGGGATTTTTGTTATGAAGGACTTCATAGGCAGTCTCGTTATGTCTTTTCACAATGTGAACTCTATTTAAGACATAACAAGCAGTATTTACTACCTCAGCCCAGAAGGATAGAGGTAATCCTGAGTCTGCAAGCATGGTTCTTGCAGCTTCAATAAGTGTCCTATTCTTTCTTTCCACAACTCCATTTTGAGCAGGATTTCTAGGAACACTATATTGTCTAAGGATTCCTTTGGAAATGTAGAATTCATCAAGAACATGATTCTTGAGTAATCATCCACAAGAACTAAGCAGTATCTCTTTCTGGCCAAGCTGGCTACCTTCACTGGACCGAACAGATCCATATGAAGCAGATTGAGACAGTTGGTTGATTTGGATTCCTCAATAGACTTATGTGATGATTTATGTTGCTTTCCCCTTAAGCAAGATTCACACTGACCTTCAAAATGAAATTCTTTTGAAGGCAATCCTCTTACTAAAGAAAGGGTAGAAAGCTTGTGGAGAGTTTTATTGGTTTGGTGATCTTGATCTACAACCAAATTAGGATCGAAAACGAAGCTCTACGAACTACTAACTACGTGCGGAATCCATAGCAAGTATGTAAAATAACAAAGAACACATGCAATTCCATAAACACTCTTGTATATATCAACAAATGATTACAAGAACAAAAGATTCTCACACAGAGAATTTCCTCACAACTCTAATCAAAGTTCTACTGAAAATACAAATAAAACATCTATTTATACTAACAGTACCAGCGAACCTTCAATCAATAAGGTTTGCTAGCCGAACCCTAAGGTTCGGTGAACGAACCCTTAGGGTTCGTTAGACAAACCTTACTCACGAACCATAGGTTCGCCGAACCCTACACCTTCTATAGTTCGGCTGATTGTTAAAGTTCGTGGGCCAAACCAACCTTAACAAAAAGCAGCGAACCCTTTACAAATATAAATAAAACTATCTTTTGAATAGCAAACAATTACAAAATATGTACTAACAAACTCCCCCTAAATGTTTGCTATCAAAATCTTTTAATCTTTATCTTCTGCTTTGTCTTGTACTTCACTTGATTCTTCAACTATATCAGTCACCACATTATCCACCGCTCTAATTACAACAGAACGTGGAATCTTTGCTAATCTTTCAGCTTCAATCTTTGCATCTCGTTCATCTCTTTCCTTCTGCACTTGCATCAATTCAGTGTAAAGATAATTCACATCATTCCAATTGCAACCAGAATGTATTTTCAAAGTGAAACACATTTGTGCAATGGTTTGATATTGAATAGCCATATCTTTATAACTGACTCCATACTCATGACATCCTTCTTCAGCATATATCTGAGCTGAATCCAACAAAGCAATATCATCTCTTGAACAATTAACAATCCATATAGGATCAAACAGTCTTATAACTCTCCAATCATTGTCTTGCTTCAGAACAATTACACACTCAGAAGTCTGTTCATCATAAAACCAGAACTTGAAATAAGGATTCCAATCCTGTTCAACCTTTCTGAGTCTTGGTCTTTTATAAACAACTGGCTTCAGATAATTCTTGAATCTTTCTCTATATTGAGGAGATAACAAACTCCATCCATGCCTTGCCTCTTTCTTTAACAAGTTTTCAAAAATCTCATTATGTCGAGTCTGAATAGGCTTGATCATCCTTAACTGTGAAAGTCTTCTACACTCATAAACTGGTAATGTCATTAAATCAATTGCTTTTCCAAAGTATTGACATCCATCAGTCCTCTTCACCACATAGCATCCTTTGTCAGCTAAACTTCCAGAAATATAATGAAAATAACCATAACTAATGATCTTTCCATTCATCTTAGACTTAGAACCAATCTTGAACTTCTTAACTTGTTTAGACAAGTTTTCTGGATCCTTATCTTCAAAAACCTCTCTCATAATCTTGAAAGAATGTAAATGAGCAATTATGTACTTTCTTTCATCTTCAAAATCTTGCCAATAATCCCAATTAGTCTTTTCTCTAACTGGATTCAAGGTAGAACTTGACATACTTCCAGCTATAAAAATTTTCTTCAAATTATCCAGAGCTAACAATTCTTCATCAATCACATCTTTATCAAAGTCAGACAAATCAGTATCATCATACTCTTCAAAATCAAACATCAAATCATCATCATCCTTATCATCATCAAAAACACTTTGATATTCTTGAACTGAATAATCATCTAAAATCTCTCCTTCTTCTATTTCTTGACCCAACTGTACTTCAACAATATTTCTCTGCAAATCAACATCAGAATGCATTTTAAATAAGTCAAGAAAAGTAGGCAGAGAATAATCAAGAATAGCCTTGGGATGTTCTATTTCATCTAAGTCTTCAAATTCAACTTCAGTACAATCCCTAACTCTATTATCTGATATTGCACTAACAGGAACTGCATCAGTAACATTCCTTGAAGGAGTATAAACTACAATTGCTCCAGTAACAGAATCCAAATTACCATCACCACTCTCAACACCACCAGCACCATCACCACCAGTCTCATCATCACCATGATAATCCAAATCATCTGGATGTTCATCAATATCAGTATCACCAAAATCAACTTCTTCTTCATCTTCATCTTCTTTCTTCTCTTCTTCATCATCAATGTTCACAACTTCTTTATCAATTCCAGAACTTGATGCTTCTGATTTCGTTACTTTCTTTTCTAAATCTTCAATCTTAGATCTCAATTCAGAATTTTCATGTTGCAATCCAACAATGTCCTCAAATTGTAACTTCACCAAAAACTCTAACTCAGAAATTTTGTCTTTCATTGCTTTCTTTTCAGCAGCCTCCTCTTCTTTCCATTTAAACATTAATTCCATCTGAGTTTTTAATTCATTCAATCCAGAAGAACCAACATCTTGTTCCTTTTCCTTTTGCAAACTTTCAACTTCTTTAGTCAACAAAGATATTCTTCTTTTGAGATCAGAATCATCATAATCTGTAAAATGGATATCACCTAAATCATCAAGTCCAGAAAATAAGTCATCTCTAGGAATTGATTCCTGAGGCATAAAAGATCCTGGTAAAGAAGTAGTCACAGTAGTTGTCTCCACAAAAGAAGGTATAAATGAAGCTTCATTCACAAACTCTGGAGTTTGTGAAGTAGAAATGTGAATATCAGAAGATGAAATAACAGTAGCAATCACTGGTGAGACAGAAACAGCAGCAATCATTGGTGAGACAGAAGCAGAGACTGAAGTAACAACTGATGAAGACACACTGGTCTTAGTAGCCTTAGTCTTTCTCTTCTCATAAGGCCCTCTCTTGGCCATTCTTTTTAATTTCTTAGGCCTTGAACTCTCAGGCTCTTCAACAACAAAATTAGGATCATCTTTTTGTTCCTTTTCTTCAGCATCTTTTTCAACAAACTTTCTCTTTCTTCTTTTGACCATCTGATTTCCTTCTTGAACCAACTCATATTCTGATTCTGTATCAGAAGAATCACTTTCAGCATCACCAACTGCAACATTCTCAGTTTGCTTCTCAGAATCATCAACCTCTAAAGGCTCTTGTGAACTTGGCTCTTGTGAAGTTTGAACTTGTGGAGTAGCTTGAGAAGTTTGACCAGAAGTCTTCTTTGATTGTCTTGGAGGTGGTGGAGGTGGAACATCAGTATCATCTCTAATCACATCTTCAGTGTCAGAATCCGACTCTGCATGCCTCCATGCATCACCTTCAGGAGCAACATAGTTTGCCCTGGCACAGTGAGCAATCAAGTTTTTCTCTAAAACAGCATCTCCAGTCCTTTGATAAACTTTAACTTGACCCAAGCTAATGTCATTCATATGCTTTAGCTTCAACAAATCTCCAGCTTCCCTAGGCAATTGCCCCTCAGGCATCCTCTCATCAATCAGCATCTGTATGAATCTAGGATACATGTAGAATCTATCCTTAACCTTGGTGATGTTGTCACACATATATCTGAATATCATCCCAGAAAAATTGAACGGTTTGTTCAATATGAGAGCAACCATGGCAGATCGCATCAAATCCCTCATCTCATCAAATGTGCCTTTCCTCATGCTAAGGCAATGCAGCAACACATGTGCTAGAAACTTGTACTGCAGAGGAAGCTTACCCTTCTTCACTGAAATGGAGTTATAAACTCCAAAGTATCTAATACGTAGAAAACAACCTTTGATACAACTCTCAGAAATGAGAGTCATACCCTCTGGTTCACCTCCAAAATGTAATACTCTTCTGATATCAGCTTCAGTGATATGAATTGCTTGTCCAAGCACATTCGCATCAATAGTATATACATCATCTACAGTAATTACTCTAGCAGAACTCCAGAAACTCTGAATATGTGAGCGATAAATCTGAACTGAACTTGATATAGCATGATATACCCTTGATCTTCTCAAAAACTCAATCATTGGTCTGAACTCTTTACCATTCTTGGTAGTGGGATCCAGATATGCACAAATGTTGTGTTTATCGCCAAACACTAAGTTCGCCATGTCTACAAATAAAAGAAACAAAATTAGAAACAAAAATTAAACAAAATATTAAAAATAAAACTAAAAAAATTTCTAAGTAATAAAATGCAGCGAACCCTATATACTATGGCGAACCTTATAACTAAACGAACCCTATTTGTTCTGGCGAACTATTCCCTAAACGAACCCTTAATAATCTGACGAACCATGCATTGAACGAACCCTAAATGAATTGACGAACTATTCAATGAACGAACCCTAATGAAATTCAAAGGTTCGCCACGAACCTTCAAGAATTCAGCGAACCCTGATAGTTCGGCGAACCTAAGGTTCGTTCAGCAAACCTGTTAACACCAAAATTTTACCAAACACAAAAATCTCGAATTTCTTGAAAAAATTCACACACCTAGGTTCGAACCTAACCGATGAATGATTTTAATGAAAACAATTTCTTCAATTTCCAATTTTTATCAAGTTAAAATCAAATTTACAGTCACGATTTTCAAATTTCTAAAAACACTCAAATCTCTCAAATTACTCGGTCAAATTCCAAGATTTATACCTAAGAATGTTCACGATATGATTCTGATTCTAATGATGTAAACGAAAAACTCTGGGGGGTCCAAGATCAAAATTCGAAAAATACTTCTGGAGGGTTCGTCGTCTGCAATCAAAATGAAAGTGACGAACTATTTCCACGAACCCTGTATTTATATCTTACGAACCCTTTAAGCGAACTATATTCACGAACCCTCTCAACGAACTATTTCAGCGAACTATATCAACGAACCCTCTCAGCAAACCATCTCAGTGAACCAACTCAGCGAACCATCTCAGCGAACCATCTCAGCGAACCATCTCAGCGAACCAACTCAGCGAACCCTTTGTGAACTACTATCACGAACCTTGTCAACGAACCCAACCAAACGAACCTTTTCAAAACTTGATTTTTCTTTTTAATTCAAAACAAAATTCATGTTTAATTGTCCCAAAGTCAAACAAATAATCAAATATTATCAATTTAACATCAGATTCTAAAAAAATAAAATCTTTTTGTATTTTTAATTTTTTAGAACAAAACAAACTACAAATTAACAAAACTAATTCAACTAAAATTAAAATCTTTTTGTTTGAGAAAGATTCAAAACATGAGATCATATTATTTTACAATTTTCAATACATCTGTTTATATTATTTAAAATATTAAATTTCAAATCACAAAACTAAGATGATTGTTAGTATACTTATCCTCTTAAATTTATTACCTAATCAAGAAATCAGTTTAAAACACAATTTTGAAAACATTTTATAATAATCCATTTACTTGAACACATCCCCGATTTGTGAATAATTAAACCAACATAAATGTTCTTAAAATTTAATATATCAATTTTAACTAATCTGATCATGCAAAAATAAAGCAGAATTTCTTTTCTGAAAATAACAAAATAAAAACAATTTGAACTTGTTCAAATTCATAGAATCAAGGTTGATACTTTCGTATGCTCAAATGATCCTGAAAATGAACTAAACAATAATTTAAGTTTAAGATTTAACAATCAGATCGATATTCCCATATACACATAGATTGTCCAAATCTTAAACAAAACCAAGAAAACAAATTTGAATTGTTTAAAACTATAACATTCAGGTCGATACGTAAGTATACACAAAGAATGTTTCAATTTTAAACTAAAATAAAAGAAAAACAAAATTTTAATTTCTTTTGAAAATGAAACACATGATCAAACTAGTATTTTGACTTTTTATTTAAGAAACATTTTGTCAGAAAATTACCACTCTTTCAGGACAAAACTAAGTACTGCATTCTAAGCACCTGTTTCTTATAAATCATAATCAAAATTTTATTTAAACTTTTCTTAACTAAGTAATAAACCTACCAACACATCATTCTTAGTACTTGTAATTACTTTTATAATTTTAATAACACAAACAGACATATTTCCAAATGCAAATAATGTACTATCATTTCTCACTTTATTGAATCAAATTCTCAGATTTTTTTATTTTTTAATGTTTTTGTGTTTTCTATAATACTTCTCCCCCTAAAAACTAAAACATAAAAAATAAAGAAAAATCTGATGTTAATTCAATAAAATTGATTACGAAGGAATTTGATTTTTTATTACCTCTCCCATGACCCTGATCCCATTTAATTTGAGTAAATACTCAAAGCGTTGTTTATCAAAGGCCTTGGTTAAGAGGTCTGCCCGTTGCTCGTTTGTGTGTATCTTCACAACATCAATCAGTTTCTTTTCATAACAATCTCTTATGAAATGAAACCGAATGTCAATATGTTTTGAGCGTGAATGATACACTGGGTTTTTAGTAATCGCAATCGCAGCCTCGTTGTCGACATGAATCGGGGTAGTTAAGAAATTAATTCCATAGTCTCGCATCTGTTGTTGTATCCACAATACTTGGGAACAACAACTGGCAGCAGCTACATATTCAGCTTCACATGTCGATGTAGCAACTGAAGTCTGTTTCTTACACTGCCATGAGACTAACCTCTCCCCCAAAAATTGAGCACCACCAGTAGTTGATTTGGAGTCAGTCTTACATCCTCCATAATCTGAATCACTGTAAGCATGAAAGGAGTAGTTATCATCCTTAGGATACCACAGACCGGTGTCTGGAGTACCCTTCAGATAACGTAAAATCCTCTTGACTGCAATCAGATGAGAAACCTTAGGTTTTGATTGATATCGAGCACAGATACTTGTAGCGAATACAATATCTGGTCGAGATGCAGTCAAATGCATTAAGCTCCCAATCATTCCACGATACAATGTAGCATCGATTAACTCCCCCTTAATATCCGGCTCAATCCCGTGATTGGGCTGGATGGGCGTGGAAATAGGTTTACAATCAAGCATGCTAAAACGCTTCAGCACATCTTGAATATATTTGGTCTGATGGATAAAAATACCATCATCAGACTGATCTATTTGTAAACCCAAAAAGAACTTAATGTCAGACATTGCACTCATCTCGAACTTCTCAATCATCACCTGTTTAAATTCTAAACACATCTGCTCATCGGTAGATCCAAAGATGATGTCATCCACATAGATCTGAACAAGGAGAATATCCTTGCCCTTTTCCCGATAAAACAGAGTTTTATCTATCTGACCCCTATTGAACCCGTGTTCAATAAGGTGAGTCGAGAGAGTCTCATACCAAGCTCGAGGAGCTTGATGAAGACCGTACAGTGCTTTGTCGAGGATATATACCTGATCCCGGTGGATAGGATCCTCAAAGCCCGGTGGCTGACAAACATACACTGTCTCCTTTAAAGAACCATAGAGGAATGCAGACTTAACATCCAGTTGAAAAACTTTAAACTTCCTGTGGGCAGCAAAAGATAAGAACAATACGAACTACTAACTACGTGCGGAATCCATAGCAAGTATGTAAAATAACAAAGAACACATGCAATTCCATAAACACTCTTGTATATATCAACAAATGATTACAAGAACAAAAGATTCTCACACAGAGAATTTCCTCACAACTCTAATCAAAGTTCTACTGAAAATACAAATAAAACATCTATTTATACTAACAGTACCAGCGAACCTTCAATCAATAAGGTTTGCTAGCCGAACCCTAAGGTTCGGTGAACGAACCCTTAGGGTTCGTTAGACAAACCTTACTCACGAACCATAGGTTCGCCGAACCCTACACCTTCTATAGTTCGGCTGATTGTTAAAGTTCGTGGGCCAAACCAACCTTAACAAAAAGCAGCGAACCCTTTACAAATATAAATAAAACTATCTTTTGAATAGCAAACAATTACAAAATATGTACTAACAAGTTTGATGGTTAAGGTGACTGAATCTTCTGTGCCAAAGGGCAGTTTCAGAAGATGATGCTTTGGCTATCAAACATGTAGGAGAAGATGTTTGAGAATCAGTGGTCATGTCTACTACATAGACATTTCCACTTCTCTTAGCCGTTAGTAGAGTATGTTGATCAATTAAGGTCTTTATTTTAGAATTTATTTCAGGAGAAAGAATTTGACAGCTGTCCTTGGTGAAAAATGAACTAAAGTTTTTGTCTGCTAATTGAGAAACACTTAAGAGATTAAACTTGAGATTTTCAACAAAGCTTACATCTTTGAAGCGCAACTTTCCACTAAGGACAGAACCAGACCCGACTATCCAAACCTTTGCATTGTTTCCAAAGGAAACATATCCTCCATTCTTTGGAATGAAGTTATTTAAAATGGATGTGCATCCTGTCATGTGCCTAGAGCATTCAATGTCCACATACCATAGGTGATTTTGTTTTGAAGAAGTTCTTTGCACATAAGGATCAAATGCAATAGGTTAGATACGGGTCATTGTTTATTTTTAGAAGAGAGAAGAGAACATTTCAAGAATTTATTTGTTTTATTGTGCATTATTCATCAACTTCTGCATCATTTGTATCAGTTGTTGCTGATTTTGATGCAAGATGTTGATCTGTGAATCCACGGAAGGAGGGTTCACAACAGCAGGAGAATAGGAAGCAGGAATCACCATGGAATACGAAGGTGGTGTACCAAGAATTGATGATCTGGGAGATGCAAGTAGAGGAGAAGATAAGTGGAAGGGTGAATGGGTGTTTGGTCTTATTGCACTGTTAGCTAATGGTCTACTTGCTTTCTTGGACTTCTTCATCTTATTAGGGGGATTCTGTTAGTGCATGTTTGTAATTGTTTGCTATTCAAAAGTTGTATTTATTTTGTTTTTGTAAAAGGTTTGGCTAGTATATGCATAAGGTTTGTTTGGCCCACGAACCTTGGCATGTCAGCAAACCTATTGTGGTTGTTAGGTTTAGCGAACCTATAGGCTATCAAAGGTTCGGCGAACCTTTTGAATGGTTTTCATAGGTTCGTCTAGCGAACCTAAGGGTTCGTCCAGCGAACCTTAGTGTTCGGCTGGCAAACCTTAGGTTCGGCTAGTAGTAAAAGGTTCGCTGGTCCAGTATCTATAAATAGCAGGTTTGTTTGTAGATCTGGATAGAACTTTGAGAACTTTCAGAACTTTAGACAGACTGTTAGAAATTCTTTGTATTTTCTCTGTGTGAGAATTGTCTTCTTGTAATCATTTGTTGATTATACAAGAGGTGTTTATTGAATTGCATGTGTTCTTTGTATTCATACATATTGACTATGGATTCCGCACATAGTTGATAGTTCGTAGAACTTCGTATTCGATCCTTATCGGTTTCAACAGTGGTATCAGAGCGTTTGGTTGAGGTTCTACACTACAATTTCAAAGAATTCAAGCAATTGAAGATTTGAAGATATTTGATGGATCAAATTCTCTCTTCTTGATTGATTTTCTGGTGATTTGTGACTGTGTTTATCATCAATTGTTGTTGAATTACAACAATTGAAGTTTTGAAGGTGTTTTGGTAGAGATTTGGTAGGATTTTTTGAAGTTTTGGAAGGTTTCCCGCTCAAAAATTTCAAAATCTGCGCTACTGGTTCGTGGGACGAACCTGTGACTTGCTGAAGACAAAGGTTCGCTGCTAGAAGGTTTTTCAGAGGGTTCGTTTGATAGTTCGCTGCAGGTTCGGCAGAGGTTCGGCTATAGTTTGGCGAAGGTTCGGCAAAGATTTTGTCAAGGTTTGGCAAGTTTGGGTGATAGTTCGACTGAGGGTTCGTTTGAACTAAAGGTTCGCCAGTTTCTTGGTTCGTCTGTGCAAAGGTTCGTGAGTTTCAAGGTTCGTTGCTCAAAGGTTCGCTGCTCAAAAGACGAATTTTAGTCCATAGGTTCGGCTGAGGTTCGTCTGAAGGTTCGGCTAAGACAAAATTTTATCTGAAGGTTCGGCTGAGGTTCGTTTGAGGTTCGGCTAGTGGTATTTTGGAAAAAGGTTCGCTGCTTACATTTCTAAAATCATGTCTGACATGTACGCTGCGATGGCAAGTCAAAATTCCAAACTTTAGAACATTTTAATCAGTGAGAATGAAGTGGGTAGTACAAATAAAGTGCCAAAGCTATTGGATTTAGCTGATTATGACAGTTGGAAAGGACGATTTGAGACTCATCTGAATGGCACGGATACAAACTTATGGGAAAGAATCTTATCTCATTATGAGAGACCAAGAGTAGTTGGTACTGATTTGTTTCAACTCTTGGAAAGATTGGATGTAGATGAAATGAAAAAGTATCACTCAGAGAAGAAAGCGTATAGGTTATTGAGTCAAGCCATTCCCAATCAAATTTTCCATCAGTTTGATGAACACAAAACGGCTTACAGTCTTTGGAATGCATTAAAGGCAAGAGTTGAAGGAAATACCAATCTGAAGAAAATGAAGGCTACTGACATCAGAAAGGAATTTGAGAATTTCAACATCATAGGTAATGAAACTTTGGATGCCTTAATTACCAGATACAGACACTTGTTGACTGAAGTGAGGAAGATACAGACTGCTTTCGTGTCTAGAACTTCTGAATCTACTCAGAGTTCTTCACTGCCTACAAGTTCTAGCTCACAATGTTCTGTCAATGAGAAAAAGTCTGAGTCTACACCACCTCCAGTTCAGCTTAACACAACAAATTTAGGAAAAGTGACAGCTGAAACCGTTAAAGATCATATGTCTATTTTGTCATGTGTCGTGAGTGCTTATGATGAGCAGGTGGCTGGGAGAATTGGAAATGCAAATCTGACTTTTGAAGATTATGCACAAATTGATGAGGATGAGATGGAGTTGATAGATACGCAGTGGGCATTGGCGAGTGTTATTCGCAGAATTAATAGATATGAGAAGAAAACTGGGAAGAAATTCACCTTTGACCGGAACACAAAGTTTGGATTTAATCCAAAATCTACCCAGTGTTATAACTGTGGTGAACATGGTCATTTTGCAAGAGAGTGCAAGAATCCCAAGAAGCAGGGAAATCTGAATCCATTCAAGCCTAAGGAAGATTATCAGAAAAAGAAAGAGAAATCTGAAGAATCATCTTCTAAAGCACTTGTAAGTCAAGCTGATGAGGGCTATGACTGGGGTGTTAAATATGATGATCTTATGGGTGCTTTCATGGCTTCTTTGGAAGAAGAATCAGGATAAGGAAAGGAGAAGATTGATGAGATGACTTAGGTACAGAGTGATTTGTATGAGATGATAGATAGACTCAAAGAGATGAACTCACAGTTGACTTCTGATCTACGAGTATGCACAGAAGCAAACAAGAAATTGATTTCAAAAGAAAAGGAGTTTGATAAGAAGATAATTGATCTTAGTAAGGAGAACGAAGATTTAAAAATCAAGGTTTTACAGAAGGTTGCACCGAGACCACAACTTGAACCGGATTTAGAAGTTGATCCTATTTCATTAAAGGAGAGTGAATCTGATCATGAGAGTGATTTTGTTGACAATGATGCTCCTATCATCGAGGACATCACTGATTTAGAATATTCAGATGATATTCTATGGATGATTGGTCATCAAAAGTCAAATTCTGTTGAAAAGAAGAGTCCAGTTTTTCAGAAATCAAAATATGAAGTAAAATCTGCGGGGAATTCAGTGGCTAAACAAAAGATTGTTTCTAAATCAAACCTAAAAGTCAAGACTACTTCTACTATCAAGCCAATTGTGTTTGTTGAATCTTCAACTACACAAAAAGGAGAGTCAAGCAAAGTTTTTAAAAAATCAGAGAAATTTTCTAAAAAGATTGACAAGAAGTTTGTCAAAGTTGTTGACAAGGTTAACAAGAGTGGGGTTGGAAACAAGGGAAAATCAAATATTTATCAAAAGAATGACAAAATTAAAGCCACTGTTTTGAAGAAAAAGAGTTTATCTCCATCAGTAGCATCCAAGTCTTTGAAATCATCCAAGGGGTGTGATGAAAAGCCAAAGAAAGTGTCATCAAAGAAATGCTACAGATGCGGGAAACTGGGTCATGTCATTGCTGAATGTGATATGGACAATTGTAACAGATTTCATATTTTTACTCCGCGAGAAACACGACAGTGTTTCACCTGTGGAGGAAAAGGGCATATTTCTGTTAATTGTCCAAATCACAAAGTCAAGAAGAAAACTTCTGTTAATGAAAATTGTGTGATCCATGCCAGTGGGAATTCTAGGAGGGTAAAGCCTAGTGAGGAATAGATGAAAATTCTCAGGAAATTTGATCCTGAGTGTGTCTGGGTCAAGAATGAACAATTTTATAAAAGACGAGTCTTTGATAATCAACAAAAAGGTAAAAGAGTTTTGAACAAGTCATCATTATCTGTTGATGAATTTTATGATAATTTTCCTCATAAAAGATTTTCAAAACAAAATTTTAATTCTAAATCTAAATCTTGTTGGAAATCCAGATACAGGTCGGGTGATAGATTTGATGTGAGCAATGATGAATACTTGGAAGAGGAGTCTTCAAGTAGTTCATCGAGATCGAATGGCAGAAGGCTGTTCAGGGAGACTCAACGCCGAAATGGTGGGAGTCATCCCTTTTGGTACTGATCATATTTTGTTTTAATTTATGGTGCAGGTGGCATTCACGGGCCATATCAACAGTCGATGGATTGTTGATAGTGGATGTTCACGGCATATGACAGAAGAGATCAGTTTGTTGAAAGATTTTCGAGAGATGAACGAATGTTATGTTAACTTTGCAGGCGACAAAGGTGGTCAAATTACCGGGAGTGGTAGTTTGACTAACGGTAAAGTTTCCTTTGACAATGTGAATTACTGCAAAGAGTTAATAATAATCTTTTGAGTGTGTCGCAGATAAGTGATAAAGGTTATAAGGTTTTGTTTGACGAGAAGAAATGCTATGTGCTCAAACAAGGAATTCAAATTCCTAATGACTGGATTCTGATGACTGCAGACATGTGTAAAGATCTGTATGTGTTGGACATGGCTAAGGCGGAGACAGTTAATAAAGTTGAGACGTGTTTGGTGTCGAAGGCCACAGAACAAGATACTCGGTCTTGGCACAGGAGAATGGGTCATATACACATCAGAAAGATGAATAATCTCGTACACAATCAATTGGTTGATGGTGTACCGGTTAAACATTTCAAATTACCTGATGTGTGTGTTTCTTGTAAGAAAGGTAAACAGAAAAGGAGGTCACATAAGACTAAAACTGTTTTTTTCTATTGATAAACCTCTAGAACTTCTTCACATGGATCTGTTTGGACCGATTAATGTGAAAAGTATTGGGGGTGAATCATATTGTTTTGTAGTGACCGATGATTTTTCTAGATTTTCATGGGTTATTTTCTTAAAATTTAAATCTGAAACTTATGAAAACTTTGTGTTGCTTGTGAACAGATTGGAGACTTTGTACAAGTTGAGGGTTAGGCGTGTTCGATCAGACAATGGAACATAATTTAAGAATCAGAACATGGAAGCATTCTGTGATTCAAAGGGCATCCAGCAGCAATTTAGTGCACCGTATGAACCACAAATGAACGGTGTAGCTGAAAGGAAGAATCGAACATTGATAGAGTCTGCTCGGACGATGCTTGCTGATTCTAAGCCGCCCATTACTTTCTGGAGTGAAGCTGTAGCGACCGCCTGTTTTACTCTCAACCGAGTGCTGATTGTCAAACGACATAACAAGACTTGTTATGAACTTCTTCAGAATCGGAAACCAAATTTGGAAAACTTGGAACCTTTCGGGGCTCCTTGTACCATGCTCAAGAAAGATGCTAAATTCGACTCTAAGGTTGAAGAAGGTTTCTTTCTGGGCTATAGCCTTCCCAATAAACGTGTGTTTAACAAACGCACGGGTGTTGTGGAACTCTGGTATAATGTGGATGTTCAACGTCATACACCTATACCAGAAGGCAAAGGTCCAAATTGGTTATTCGATTATGATAAACTTTTTGAGTCTTTTAACTTGTCTTCTACTGTTACTGATGATGAAATTTCTTTGCAGATGTTATATGATTTACAAAATTCTGAAGATCAAGGAGTTTCTCATCAGGTTGATGATAATCATTCAACTGAGGAAGGCATTTTTGGAGAAGTTAATGATGATTGGTCATCGGAGGATGATCAGGATGTTTTTGAAGATGCCGTTTCTCAAGATCAAGATGAAGATCAGAATATCACAAATCTTGATCATGGTGTTGGAGTCCCGCAAGTGCCAGTGTCTAGAGTACATGTGAATCACCCTGTGAAGCAGATCATTGGAGACCCGTCTGTTGGAGTACAGACGAGAAGGCAAGTTGCAAACGAGGAGAGTTTGTATGTCGAGCTGGAGCGTAATCATGGGACTCAAGAGTTATGGATGCATTCTGCATTTGTTTCTCAGATTGAGCCTAAATCTGTAACTGAAGCCCTGCGTGAGCCTGCCTGGGTGGAGGCCATGCAAGAGGAGCTTAATCAGTTTCAGAAACTGGGTGTTTGGCATTTGGTAGATTTGCCAAAAGGTGAAAAGAAGATAGGCACCAGGTGGGTGTTGAAGTGTAAGCGAGACGATAGAGGCGTAATTGTTCGGAACAAGGCGCGTTTGGTTGTTCAAGGGTTCAAACAAATAGAAGGAATTGATTATGATGAGGTGTTTGCACCTGTGGCGCGGCTTGAAGCGATTAGATTATTTCTATCTTTTGCTGCCCACAAGAAGTTCAACGTGTTCCAGTTGGATGTTAAGTCTGCATTCCTTTATGGGTCATTGAAGGAGACAGTGTATGTTTGTCAGCCACCGGGCTTTGAGGATCCGATCCACCGGGATCAGGTATACCTCCTGGACAAAGCACTGTATGGTCTTCATCAGGCTCCTCGAGCTTGGTATGAGACCCTCTCGACTCACCTTATTGAACACGGGTTCAATAGGGGTCAGATAGACAAAACATTGTTTTATCGGGAAAAGGGCAAGGACATTCTCCTTGTTCAGATCTATGTTGATGATATCATCTTCGGATCTACTGATGAACAATTGTGTTTGGAGTTTAAAGAGGTGATGATTGAGAAGTTTGAGATGAGTGCTATGTCTGACATCAAGTTCTTTTTGGGTTTACAAATTGATCAGACTGATGATGGCATTTTTATTCATCAGACTAAATACATTCAAGATGTGCTAAAACGGTTTAGCATGCTTGATTGTAAACCCATTTCCACGCCCATTCAGCCCAATCACGGGATTGAGCCTGATCTTAAGGGGGAGCTAATTGATGCTATATTATATCGTGGAATGATCGGGAGCTTGATGTATTTGACAGCCTCAAGACCAGATATTGTATTCGCTACAAGTATCTGTGCTCGCTATCAATCAAAGCCTAAAGTTTCTCATCTGATTGCAGTCAAGAGGATTTTACGTTATCTGAAGGGTACACCAGACACCGGTCTGTGGTATCCTAAGGATGATAACTATACCTTCCATGCGTATAGTGATTCAGACTATGGAGGATGCAAGACTGATTCCAAATCAACTACTGGAGGTGCTCAGTTTCTGGGGGAGAGATTAGTCTCATGGCAGTGTAAGAAGCAAACATCTGTTGCTACATCTACATGTGAAGCTGAATATGTAGCTGCTGCCAGTTGTTGTTCCCAAGTCTTGTGGATACAACAACAGATGAGAGACTATGGACTGAACTTTTTATCTACCCCGATTCATGTAGATAATGAGGCTGCCATTGCAATTACCAAGAATCCAGTGTATCATTCACGTTCCAAGCACATTGATATTCGGTTTCATTTCATACGTGACTGTTATGAAAAGAAACTGATTGATGTGGTGAAGATACACACAAATGAGCAAAGGGCAGACCTTCTCACCAAGGCCTTTGACAAACAACGTTTTGAGTATTTACTCAAATTAAATGGGATCAGGGTCATGGGTGAGGTAATCAAGAATCAAATTCCTTCATAATCATTTTTTATTGAATTAACATCAGATTTTTTATTTTCTCTTTTGTGTTTTTGTTTTTAGGGGGAGAAAATTTTGAAAAATACAAAAACATAAAAAAAATTAAAAATCTGAGAAATTGATTCGACCTAATGAGAAATGATAGTACATTATTTGCATTTGGAAACATATCTGTATGTGTTATTAAAAGTTAATGAATTATTACAAGTATTAAGTATGATATGAAAGTAGGTTTATAACTTAGTCAGGATAAGTTTAAACAAAGTTTTGATTATACTTTATAAGAAACAGGTGCTTAGAATGCAGTACTTAGTTTTGTCCTGAAAGAGTGGTAATTTTTCTGACAAAATGTTCTTGAACAAAAAGTCAAAGTACTAGTTTGATCATGTGTTTAATTTTTAAAAGAAATTCTGTTTTTGTTTTTCTTTTATTTTAGTTTAAAGCTGGAACATTCTTTGCGTATACTTACGTATCGACCTGATTGTTATAGCTGTAAACAATTCAAATTTATTTTCTTGGTTCTGATTAAGATTTGGACAATCTCTGCGTATATGAATATATCGAACTGATTGTTAAAAGCTTAATCTTAAATTATTGTTTCGTTCATTTTCTAGATCATTTGAGCATACGTAAGTATCAACCTTGATTCCAAGATTTTGAACAATTTCAAATTGTTTTCTATTTTGTTATTTTCAAAAAGAAATTCTATTTTATTTTTGCATGATCAGATTAGTTAAAATTGAAATTATAAGTTTGAGAACCTTTATGTTTGTTTAGTTATTCACAAATCGGGGATGTGTTCAAGTAAATGGATTATTATAAAGTGTTTTTATAATCTTGTTTTAAATTGATTTCTTGACTAGGTAATAAATTTTAAAGGATAAGTATACTGACAATCATCTTAAACTTGTAATTTTCAGATAATATTTGAGATAATACAAACAGATATGTTGAAAATTGTAAAATAATATGATCTCATGTCAAAATCTTTCTCAAACAAAAAGATTTTATTTTTTGTAAGGTAGTTCTTTTGTTAATTTTGTAGTTTAATTTTTCTAAAAATTTAAAAAAATTCCAAAAAGATTTTATTTTTTCATCTGATGTTAAATCAATAATTTTTGATTATTTGTTTGACTTTGGAATGATTGAACATGAATTTGTTTTGAAATTTAAAGAAAAATTCAAAATTTTAAAAGGTTCGTCTGGGTTTTGGAGAAGGTTCGCTGAGATGGTTCGTGGAGTAAGGTTCGCTAGTTAGGTTCGCAGGTTAGGTTCGTTGACTAGGTTCGCTTACTAGGTTCGTTTGAAATGGTTCGGTGAAAAGGTTCGCTGCAAAAGGTTCGCAGCAAAGGCTCATGAAAGGTTCGTCTGGAAAAGGTTCGTGACATATATATAGAGGGTTCGCCAGAATGGTTCGTCACTCTCATCTGTTTCACGACTCACGAACCTGCAAGAAGAAATTTTTAGGTTTTCGATTTTGGACTCCCTAGACTTTTTAATTGACATCATTAGAATCAGAATCATCTTGTGAACATTTCTAGGTAGAAATTTTTGAATTTGACCGAGTAATGTGAGAGATCTGAGCGATTTTAGGAGTTTTAAGATCGAACCTGTAAATGGACTTAAAACTGGTTAAAAATCTAAAAATTGAACAAACCATCTTCATTAAAGTTGTTCATCGGCATGTTTCGAACCTGGGTGTATGATTTTTATCATCAGATTCAAAGTTTTTAAATTTTGATTTGAAATCTGGAAAAAGGTTCGCTGATGAATAGGTTCGTTGGATGAACAAAGGTTCGCCGAACCTTATCTAATAGGTTTGTGGCAAATCTATGAATTTCAAAAGAACCGAACCTTTTGGTCAAGGTTCGTTTGACCAACAAGGTTCGTTTATATGAAGGTTCGTTCATTCTGAGGTTCGTTCATTCTGAGGTTCATTCATCAGAAGGTTCGTTCATTCAAAAGGTTCGTTCATTCAGAAGGTTCGTTCATCAAAAGGTTCGTTCGTAATAAGGTTCGTTCAAAAAGGTTTTTCTGGTTAACAGGTTCGTCTGAATTAAGTTCGCCTAGTATTAGGTTCGTCTAAGAGAATAGGTTCGCTGGTCTACTTAGAAATTTTTCAAATTTTTAAATTTTTTGTTCATATTTTGATTAATTTTTGTTTTTAATTCTAATTGTAGATATGGAGAATCTAACTTTCGGAGACAAACACAATGTTTGTGCTTACTTGGATCCAACAACTAGGAACGGTCAAGATTTCAGACCTATGATCGAGTTTCTCAGGAGGTCGCGGATTTATCATTCTATTTCCAACTCTTGCCAGATATATAGATCTCATATCCAGAGCTTCTGGGAATCAGCTCGTGTGATTTCAGTTGATGAAGACTATGTCATCGATGCGAATGTGCTTGGACAAGCAATTCGTATTTCAGAGGCTGACATACGGAGGGTATTACAGTTTGGAGGTGAACCGGAAGGTGTAACTCTCATTCCTGAGAGGTGCATCAATGGTTGTTTTCTTCGCATACGTTATTTTGGAGCTTATAGTTCCATTTCTGTGAAGAAGGGAAAGCTGCCCCTCCAGTACAAGTTTCTAGCTCATGTTCTCCTTCATTGTCTTAGCATGAGGAAAGGCACATTCGATGAGCTTAGGGATTTCATGCGATCAGCCATGGTTGCTCTTATATTGAACAAACTGTTCAATTTCTCCGGCATCATCTTCCGCTATATGTGTGACAATGTGACGAAGGCTAAGGATAGATTCTACATGTATCCTAGGTTCGTACAGATGCTTATTGATGAGAGATTGCCTGAAGACATGCTACCCAGGGAAGCAGGGGATTTTCTGAAACTCAAACATATGACTGATTCCAGCTTGGGTCAGGTCAGAGTTTACCAGAGGACTGGGGATGCTGTGCTGGAAAAGGATTTGATATGTCATTGTGCCAGGGCAAACTATGTTGCACCTGAGGAGGATGCCTGGAGACATGTTGATTCAGGATCTGATAATGAAGATTTTGTAGCTGATGAAGACCAAGCACCACCTCCACCTCCACCAAGGCAACAACCAAGGAAGACTCCTGGTCAATCATCTAGATCAACTCCTCAAGACAAATTATCCCAAGAACAGAGCTCTCAAGAACCTTTGGAGGTTGATAGGTCTGAGCTGCAGACATGGCGATGATGAAGTTGAATCTTCTGACACAGAGTCAGAGTATGAAATGGTTCAGGAGGGGAACCAGATGGTGAGGAGGCTGAAAAGAAAGTTTGCAGAAAAGGCTGAAGAAGAAAGGGCAGAAAGAGCTGATCCTAGCTTTATACCTGAGGAGCCTGAGTCTTCTAAGCCGAAGAAGATGAAAAGAATGGCCAAGGGAGGGCCATATGAGAGGAAAAAGGCAAAGACTGCTAAGACCACTGTGTCTTCACCCATGATGCCTACTTCAGTTCCTATTTCAGTATCTCCTGTTGTTATTTCTTCTGTTTCAGTTTCTACTATTCATGCGTCTACTTTACAAACTCCTGAGTTTGTAAATGTAGCTACATTTATGCCTTCTTTTGTGGAGACCACTACTGTTACCACATCTTTGCCAGAGACTTCTATTCCTCAGGATTCAATTCCTAGAGATGATTTGTTTTCAGGGCTTGATGATCTGGGAGAAATCAATTTTACTGATTATGATGATTCTGAGATCAAAAGAAGATTATCTTTTTTGTCAAAGGAGTTTGAAGATTATAGGAAGGAAAAGGAACAGAATGTTACTGATAAACCATCTTCTTCCTCTACTGAGCTTGATGAGTTAAAGACTCAGATGTCATTGATGTTAAAGTGGAGAGAAGAAGAACTTATTGAAAAGAAGAAGATGCAAGATAAGATTTCTGAAATGGAATTCTTTATCAAACTTCAATCAGAAGATATTGTTGATCTTAAGAATGAAAACACATATTTGAGGTTCAAGATAAAAGCTTTGGAGTCAAAGATAACAAAATCAGAAGCTTCAAGTTCTGGAGATGTGAAGGTGGTGGTGGATGTTGATAAAGATGATGAAGAGAAGATTGAAGAAGAGAAAGAAGAAGTTGAAGAAGAAGAAGAAGAAGAGGCACTTGATTATGGTGATACTGATGTGGATGAACATCATGATGATTATGATTTTGGTGGTAATGATGGAGCAGATGGTGGTGCTGGTGGAGTTGCTGGAGGAGATGGTGGTCTAGATGTTGTGACCAGAGCTATCGTTGTTTATACTCCTTCCAAGCTTGCTACAGATGCTGTTCCATTGACTTCTGTATCTTCTGATAGAACTAGGGATTGTACTGAAGTTGATTTTGAAGATTTAGATGCAATAGAACATCCCATGGCTATTCTTGATTACTCTCTGCCTACTTTTCTTGATCTATTTAAAATGCATTCTGATATAGATTTGCAGAGAAATATTGTTGAAGTTCAAGTTTATCAAGAAAGAGAAGAAGGAGAAATTATGGGTGATTACTCAGTTCAAGACTATCAGAATTTATTTGATGATGATGATGATGAATTGAGATTTGATTTTGAAGAAGATGAAGATACTGATTTATCTGATTTTGATAAGGATGTTATTGTTGAAGAGTTGCTGAATTTAAACATGATGAAGAAAATATTTGAAGCTGGAAGTATGTCAAGAACAACACTAGATCCAGTTAAATCTAAGACAAATTTGGATTATTGGAAAGAATTTCAAGATGAAACAAAGTACATCATTGATCATTTGCATGCTTTCAAGATTATGACAGAAGTGTTTGTAGATAAAGATCCAGAAAACCTAACTAAACAATCCAAGAAGTTCAAGATTGGATCTAAATCCAAGATGATTGGAAGGATTATTAGTTATGGTTATTTTCATAACATTTCAGGTAGTTTGATGGATAAGGGATGTTATGTGGTGAAGAGAATAGATGGATGCCAATACTTTGGCAAGGCTACTGATTTGATGAGTCTACCTGCATTTGAATGCAAAGATCTTTCAAGATTAAGGATGATAAAGACTATACAGACTCGACACAATGAGATTTTTGAGAATTTGTTAAAGAAAGAAGCTCGATTTGGATGGAGTTTGTTGTCACCACAATTCAGAGAAAGATTCAAAGATTATGTGAAGCCAAATGTTTTCAAGAGACCAAGACTTCGAAAGATGGAACAAGATTGGAATCCATTCTTTAAATTTTGGTTTTATGATGAGAGAACTTCTGAAGGTGTAATTGTTTTGAAGCAAGATGATGATTGGAGAGTGATCCGAATGCTTGATCCTATTTGGATTGTCAATTGTTCTAAAGATGATATTGATTTACTCAACACTGCAGAGATTTATGCTGAAAATGGTTATCATGATGTTGGAGTGAGCTACAAAGATATGGCAATTCAGTATCAGACCATTGCACGAATGTGTTACACATTGGGTATACATTCTGGTTGCGATTGGAAAGATGTGAATTATCTTTATACAGAATTGATGCAAGTTCAGAAGGAGAGAGATGAAAGGGCTGCTAAGATTGAAGCAGAAATATTGGCAAAGATACCACGTTCGGTTGTTATACGAGTGGTGGATAATGTGGTTGAAGAAGCTGGGGAATCGAGTGGAGTAAAAGACAGAGTTGAAGAAACAGTTGAAGATAAAGTTGAAGATAGAGCTGAAGGCAAAGATTAAAGATTTTGACAGCAAACATTTAGGGGGACTTTGTTAGTGCATGTTTGTAATTGTTTGCTATTCAAAAGTTGTATTTATTTTGTTTTTGTAAAAGGTTCGGCTAGTATATGCATAAGGTTCGTTTGGCCCACGAACCTTGGCATGTCAGCGAACCTATTGTGGTTGTTAGGTTTAGCGAACCTATAGGCTGTCAAAGGTTCGGCGAACCTTTTGAATGGTTTTCATAGGTTCGTCTAGCGAACCTAAGGGTTCGTCCAGCGAACCTTAGGGTTCGGCTGGCAAACCGTAGGTCCGGCTAGTAGTAAAAGGTTCGCTGGTCCAGTATCTATAAATAGCAGGTTTGTTTGTAGATCTGGAAAGAACTTTGAGAACTTTCAATTCTTTGGACAGACTGTTAGAAATTCTTTGTATTTTCTCTGTGTGAGAATTGTCTTCTTGTAATCATTTGTTGATAATACAAGAGGTGTTTATTGAATTGCATGTGTTCTTTGTATTCATACATATTAACTATGGATTCCGCACATAGTTGATAGTTCGTAGAACTTCATATTCGATCCTTATCGGTTTCAACAGATTCCCTTTAGATGAAGAAGCATGTTCAGCTTTCAACTAACTGAAGCTTTCTCCAAAGGAGTTTTTGTCCTGCAATTTTCAGTGGAGTGATTGTACTTGAAACATTTCAGGCAAGCAGGAGATAGTGAAGAGTAGTTTGGGATGAATGGCTTATTTTCCTTCATTATTGGATAAGGAGGGTGAGGATAAGAAGGAGGGAATTTGATATCAACCATGGGCCTTTTTCCTTTTTCAAGATAGGCCTCAGGGTTATCAGAGGTTTCATGTTTTGTTGTACCTTCTGAACTTTGAGTAGAGCTCATGGCTGGAGCAAATCTCAGTTTGTTCAGAAGAATTATTGTTATGAACACTTTCCAGGTGTGTCTCTTCTGGTCTTTCCAAGTTAGTATTTGTGGGATATACAAACGTTGGAAATTGTTCAGGTTGATACACCCTTGGAGGTGTGACTTTTATAGCTGGAATTTCATCAGGGAGAAAGGTGGGGGATAGAGGATCTGAAACATTTTCATTTATTTCACTGTCAATTAGGGCATAGTCCTCTGGAGGACTAGTGTGATTGTAACCAATTCCAAACTTAGCCTTACTGTAAACTTGCTTACGAAGAAGCATCCTGAATCCTTTGGAGGACTCAACCCACTTTTCACAGCTGACTTTAGTTTGAGCCAGTTCATCTCTACAAGCCGAATATTTTTCATATTGCAAACCAAATAAAGCTTGTAGGTTGGATCTTTCAATTTTTAAAACCGAAATTTGACTATCTTCATTTGTTACTAACTTTTCTACTTCTAAATTTTTATTAGCCAGTAGTTGCTCAAGTTCTTGGTTCTGTTGTTTTAGCAACATATTGGCTTTCTTTATTTTTGCAAATGCATTAATGCAAGCATCAGTGCATAGATTTTCAAGGGTAGAAGAGGATACCTGCGCATCAGAAGATTATGCTTCAAGTTGATTAGAAGGGGTGGAATTTTCACCAACAGCCATTAGAGCAAATTCTGTTGGCTCAGCAGTGATGAGGGCATAGCCTACATCTTCAGGCATGCTGCTCCAGTCTACATACTCTTGTCTGAAAAAAGCTGGTTGACTGGATAATGAAGACTGGATAGCAGGGTTTGGTGTGTTTATTTGAGGAGGAGATGGTGCAACAATCTGAAGTGAAGCAGGAGTAAGCTGGTACATGCTACCATTGGCAGCTTGTACATATTGTACATTAGGAGAAGGAGAGTTTTGTACAATGTGAGCTGTCTCCTAAGAGTTGTTATATTTTTGAAAGTGTGAAGAAGAAGAAGAAAAAGGTGCTCCAGAAATGTGAGATTGTGTATTTGGAAAAGTCACATAAGGTGAAGAATTAGTGTTAGGAGCATTTTTGCACTCCCTGGCAAAGTGTCTAGTGCCATGACACCTGTAGCATTGGACTTTTGACTTATTTAGACCAATCCTGGTTTTCCCATGGATACCAAGAAATTTTCTTACTGTCCTTTTATAGAACTTGTTAGTTCTCATGTTTAAGAGGGCAAGTTGATGAAGGATATCCATTTCTTCCAAGTCATGACTTGGAATCTGATGGAGATCATCCATGATAAAACACAGATGGTCAAGGATGAGAGAGTGGTCATCACAAGAAGGAGAATAGGTGATGCCAGTGGTTATATCAATGTGCTCATCATGACCCAGATCATTGATTTCGGAGTTATGACTAAGAAGAGCAGTGTTTCCTTGAACATACTCTTCTGTTGATTTACCAGACTTTATAATTTTCTTTTCTGGTCAATCTCTCGCTCAAAAGTGAGCAACTTACCATGGAGTTGGGTAAGTGAGAGTTTGCCGAAGTCTGGCGAAGATCTCATGACTATGGAATAAGTTTCTCATTTATCTGGAAGAGATCTTAAGAAACGGTTAAGAACTGAAATAGTGGGGTACTCTTGACCAGCTAATTTTAGTTCACTTAAGAGAGAAGTGAACCTTACAAATTGTTGAGTCAGTGACTCATTATTTAGTTGGCAGAAAGTCTCATATTGTTGAGCCAATATCTCCCTTGTAATGGCCACAACATCATCGGTACCCCCGAACTGCTCTTTTAAAGCATTCCACAAGTCCTTAGTTGACTCATGGTGAAGAAGGCCAGAATAAATTTCATTCGGGAGGGCCATAGCCAACTGAGCATGTGCCTTGGCATCAAGCTCCAGTTTCTGTGTCCTTAGGGACAAATGTCTCCGGTCTCTGTGTCCAAGACCATTGGTTTATGAGGTCCGAACATCACAGAATTCCAACATCCAGTGTGATTGTTGGATAAAAAGTGTAACATCCTTCTCTATCATATATTATATTGGTGCCTTACCAAAATTGGTGGCATAGTAGCAGAGCCGGTGTTACGAGGGTCTAAAGTAAAATTTTTTGCGATAGGGTTACAAACAATTATGAGCAAATCAATGGATGATGAGTTCTCAAGGTAGTTTGTTTGAATGGTTTTTAAACATAACTTAGTTCAAAACCAACTACCTGTAGATTTTGAAAAATAGAAGAAGCTAAACACAGAAAACTAAACAACAAGATATCAAAGAGAGCTTTGAGTTTTAGTCTTGATGGTTAAACCAAGACTAAGGACAAGGCTCTGATACCAATTGTTGAAACACGGAGAGGCTGTATTAACCAGGAACAAAGACTTTAGACACACGGCCAAAGGTTTGGTATTAGCTCCCTCTAACGTTCAACACTTAGTTATTTTTAGTTGTTTAGTTTTTGCTAGAAAGAGAGAAAAACATAATAACAACACAAGGAATTTTGGGGGAATGTAGTTCAATTTTCTCAGGGAATGTTGGGATTTAAGTACCCAACATTCAATGTTACAAGACAAGAAGTAATAAGACAAATAGTTGACACTGTTACAGACACTGAAACATCAGAATAGTACAACTAATACAAAGTCAACAACCACGGAATAAAGAGTCTTCAGAAGTCTTCAGTTCTTCCAAGGTTTAGATAGTTGTGTAGATGTTCAGTGGTTATTCTTTCGAAAGATATTCGTCGGAAGCTGACTAATCAGTAGTTATTATTTAATCAGAGGTTGTCTTCCGAAGCATTGGTTATCTTCCGAGGGGATTTGGTTCAGCTATTGTCTTCCGAAGCCAAGGAGATTTGCGGTTGTTCTTTTGCGAATCTTCCGCTGTTGAGCTTCCAAAGCTGAAGTTCAGTAGTTCTGCAATTCGAAAGAGAAAGTATCCGCGGTTGGTCAATCCGCGATTTATTTATTTGTCTGGCTTCAGTGGTTTTGCTCATCAGTCCTTATTTTCCAACACTTGAGGCATCTTCCTGAGAGGAATAGTCTTCATGACTTTGGGAGGTAGCCACCTCAGGATAACCTTATACTTTCTGGTCTAAGAATCAATCTCTGGCAGGTAGAATCTTTCAAGTTTTTGAGGGAGGAAGTTCACCCATCTCTTTCTGTATTCGAACTTGATTTGCCTAGAAAACCAAGACGACATACCAAAATCTTCACATTACAACATGTTCAGACGTGCAAGCTGATTAACTTCGAAACCTGGCAACGTCTTGAAATCATGCGGGAATTTGAAATATTGAATTCCCCCGTCTCTTTTCACTCCATAGCATCCCAAGTTCTTGAAGTACGCCCAGCTCAGAATGCAACCTTCAGATTTGTATCCTTTGGTTTTGTAGACTTTAGTATATTGAGCTGGAGTAGGAGGGATACTATCCTTCTTAAGGGTCTGCTAGTACGCAGCCCACTCTTCCTTTCTTTTCTGGATATCTTCTATAGAAGCCTCCTTGTCTCCTCCCTTCTCGTCAATCTTACAGCTTCTTCATCATCTAGGTCTTCTAAGATGGCCTTGTCAAGATCATCATAAGACTCAGGAATAGGGGGATCTGAAGCAGGAACCGAGGAATCATCAACAATAACCTTGTCAGGATTTAACCTGAATAGCTCTACTATCTGCTCCTTTGTAAGACAGTGAATGATCTCTCCCTCTTCCTTGTCATAGCTCACCGAGTGCTGTATAATGCCCTGAGTGTCAAGAATCATAGTTAAAGTATCGTCAAAACAACGTCTTAGCGGCACAGCCTCTACTTCCTCGGTAGCTTTTCTTTATTCAGCTGGTTTGGTGGATGACTCAGGAGCTTTGTCATGTTTCTACTTTGTTCGGATTTTGCTGGTAGAGGGCTGCCTTGAAGAACTAGATGAACTAGTAGCGGCATCCCCAGTTCCATCATTGTCATCCTGGTCATCATCATTAGTGCTATCATAATCCATCTTTTCCTCATCAGATTCATCTTCTTCATCTTCTTTATCTAAATAATCGGAAATAGAATTGGAGGCCTCAATCCTTGGTGTAGATTCTCTGAGACTCTCAATTGCCTCGGATAAACGCCCATTATCAGTCTCCAGAGTGAGAATCCTCTCGTTATACCCATAAGCTATCAGAGCAAGCTGATTGTGCTCATCCGCTGATTTAAGCAGGCGATCTTCAAGTTCAGCATTGCGGGCTCTCAAATCCGCCCTCTGATCAGTAGCCTGTAGAAGTAGAGCATACTGGTCATTGACTCTTTGTTTCAGTTGGGCTATGGCTTGATCCTGCTCATGATTCCTCTCCATCAGTCGAGGTACCAAACTGTTCAAAGTGCAAAGTTGTTCAGCAACTGAAACAGTTGGAAATTAAGGATCCGTGCGTGTGATGGAGGGACTAGTGGAGGCAATAGTAAAAATAGCAGCAGCAGCAGAGGAAGTCTATGGGAAGGAAGTCGTATGATGTGCAGAAGCAGCCCTAGATCGGGACAGTGAGGAAGTCACTACTGTTGCAGCAGGTACAGCAGTGGAAGCTCTAACAGAAACTGACTATGTCCTTCTCTGCAATACAAACCGAGCCCTCTTCTTCTCGACAGGGAGGTACGAGGAGGTGGAGGAATATCAAATTCTGGAACAAATGAAGGATCCTCCATTTCCTCGGCACTTAAGTCATGTTCCCTCGGCCTCTTCCTTATCCATACAACCTGAGATCTGAGGCTCGTAGTGACACACTGAGTCTTAGGTTCAGTCTCTTCCAAATCTGTATCATCAGAGGTTGCGTCATCTTCTCCAATGTTCTCCATGTCGGAGTCCTGGGCATCCTCCCCCTCATCAGTAGATGTAGTAGCACCGATCTCTAAAGAGGCAGATACAGTGGCTACAGAAACAAGTGGCTACACCAGCATCAGCAACATTACCAAGACCACCATCACCAGCAGCACCCACATATTCATCATCACCACCATCATCATCATCACTGTCTACCTGAGGGAAAATCATGTCCTCAACATCAGAATCAGAATCGTCGTGTATCTGTCTCCTCCTGGCCGGTGCCACATACTTTGGATTGATTAGATGTCCAAAGAGACGACGATCTGCAGGCCTGGCATCCTTTTGCCTGTAAGTCTTGACACGGTTGAGCGTAGTATCAGTCATATGCTGCAACCAGATGATGTCTGCATTAATTTTGGGGAGATCAGGCAGCTGTGCATCAAAAATCATCTGGAGGAATCTGGGGTACGTACGATATTTCTTGTCTCCTTTTGAGCTAATATTCTTGTCACACCCCGAGCCGACGGGGTTGGATCGAAGTCCCCGTCGGGCGGAAGGTTCTCGGAGCGCGATATCGTGAATGATAATCGTGATGATCAGATTGTTTACATAGCATCAATGTTAAGAATAATTAAGCACAACAAAACATAAACTAGGATTACAAAGTTAAATTACAAATGTCAAGGTTTGATAATTTAACTAAGTAAACCTATCCAAAAGAATCAAATATATCTATCTTGTATCTGTAAAAGATATCAAAAGAGATTCATATTTATCTCAAAAGATGTGCTTCTTCAAAAGTCAACTAGGATCTATATCTGGGCATCCTAGCATGCAATCCTGAATTTTAGCTTAATCCTATGCGTCACCTGAGAAAGCATGTAGGAAAATAAAGTCAACACAATGGTTGGTGAGTTCATGTAGTTTTGTGTAAAAATAGTTTGTAAAATCCTTTGTATGACAACCTTAACCTCACCATTAACCACCTATACCATCTGATTCAGTATGCTTATATATAGGGCATATGTAGGGGACAAGCCCCAGCCACCGTCCTACCACATACTGAACCACATGATATATTGTTCCTGATGATAATTAAGCGTCTCATCCTACTCGTATGATTCCCAAAATGTTTGATTACCAATGTTTGATTCCAAATGTTTGATTCTTTGAATTAGATTACCCTGTAATTGTTTACCTTGATTCCCTGAATGACAACCTTAACCTCACTAACAACCACCTATGCTATTCAACCAAGTATGCTTATATATAGGGCATATGTAGGGGACAAGCCCCAGCCACCGTCCCACCACATACCGGGCTGCTTAACATATTGTTGTTAATGATAATTAAGCATTTCATCCCCACTACTCTGATCTCATGACATATGATTCTTAACGTTTGTTTCCCTGCCAATGTTTAATTTGTTTCCCCGAAATGACAACCTTAACCTCACTAACAACCACCTATGCTATCCAACCAAGTATGCTTATATATAGGGCATATGTAGGGGACAAGCCCCAGCCACTGTCCCACCACATACCAGGCTGCTAAACATATTGTTGTTAATGATAATTAAGCGTTTCACTCCACACTATTGATTCCACAACGAATAAGTCTCAAGTTTAATAGGCACCATTATGGACAGCTGAAAAACCCTAAGGAGTTCAGCATCCATCCATAATGATCCTATTTATGACTCGTGACATGTTTAGATAGAGAAACCTTCAAGTTAACACAGAGTCAACTAGAAGAACTCAATCATTCTAGTTACTTGTCATTACCATGGATGAATCAAGAAGAACACTGAATGACTAGTAGGGGTTGACACACAGGTCAACACGCGGCGGCCAATCAGTCTGTCTTACATGACTCTGACAAAGAAGAACACTGATGACTAGTAGGGGTTGACACACAGGTCAACACGCGGCGGCCAACAGTCTGTCTTACAATGTCCAAAAGTTTATGCATACAAGTCTAAAGCATTCACATTGTTTCACTGATGACTAGTAGGGGTTGACACACAGGTCAACACGCGGCGGTCAATCAGTCTTTTGTTTAAGCATCTCATGTTTCAAGCATTCAAGTGTTCAAGCATCCAAATGTATCAAGCATTCCAAGTGTTCATGTATCCCAAGTATATCATGCATTCAAGTATTCAAGTATCCCCAAATGTATCAAGCATTCACGTGTTTCAAGTATTCTAAGTATAACAAGTATTCATGTGTTTTCAAGTATCTCAAGTGTAACAAGTATTCACATGTTCTCAAGTATTTCAAGTGTATTAAGCATCCAAGTATTTCAAGCATCTCACGTATATAAGTATTTCTAAGCATATATGTTTCAAGTTAAGTTTAAGTATTTTCAAAGCCTTAAGATTTTGTATATAGTTAAACAAAGAGTTTATAAGTTAAACCTCAATCGTATAGTTTAAGCACATAGTTTATAACATAAGTATTTAGCTCCAAGTTTAAGTATCAAGTTTATATCATAAGCGTTTAGCATAAGGTCTAGGCTTCTATCTATGTTGTAAGCCTCAAGTATTTAGTTTAAACTTCTCGTTTAAAGTATAATTATCAAGTCTATAGCTTCTCAAGTATACTAGTTTCCAGTTTGATCACAAAGTGTTTGTATAATGTAAATAAGTATAAAGTAAATAGCATTTGCTATTTACACTATAGCCTTAGTCTTTGTTTTCCCACCCAAGCATTTCAATATCATGCTTTCAAGTCTCTTAGGCATCCATCATATGATTTCACGCTACAAGTTTAAAGTATAAGTTTCAACATAAGTATCATGTTTGTGTTTAAAGCATTAAATAACATTTCAAGGGTTTATGAAAATGTTTAACATGGTTCTCGGTCCCGAAGTAAAACAAATAAGTTTGAAAAGGGACAAATGTACTCACCTGGTGTTTGAAGTGGTTGGCTAAATCTACAGAAGAATGCACGCGCTCGTTGTGATATTCGTTATTGTTTTCACGATCCTGTATTGATTTCACGTTGTTTGCAACCCATAAGTATTAGTTGTAATGATTCATGTGCGTGTAGATGTTAGCCCTAAAGTCGGCTAACTCTCGTGAGTCTCGGTCTTCATTCGGCCCTAAGTTACTTGTGATCACTTATGTTAATTTGACGTGTCTTACGAGTACATGTGGAGTTCACTTGTTTGCTATCATTAGACTCTTAGTGGTTTGTAACCTCATAATTGTAACAATTTAAATGTTTCAACATATGATTACTAACTTTCCTTGTTTACTCTTTGTTTATCAACTCCTTACTATCTTTATTGTATTTTAACTTGTAACTCCCACACGAGTGATCACCAGTATTAATTCAAGGTGTTTTTAACCTAGTTATCATTTGGGCCGAATGATCTTAACTCCTTTCTCCTATATATGGGCCAAGATTAAAGTTGGGCCACCGATTGGGCCTAGATGTTTGTCTAATCACAATGGGTATGTTGGGCTGATTCAAAGAGTCTTTGGGCTTAGACCGAATGGCTAATGTGGCCAATGATTTCAAACTCTTGGGCTTGGTTAAGTTGGACGTGGGCCGGACAAATCATATAGACCAATTCAGCGATTTGGACCAAACTATTGGTGTCTTGGGCCCATCATATAGGCTTTAGGTTTTCTGTTTGGGCCGAAAGAGTGGGCTGCGAAAGAGAGGGCATGGGCTCTATGTTGGGCCGAAATAAGGCCAAGTGTCGTTGAGGATATTGTGGGCCGAAGTGCACATTGTTGGGCCGAATCCTTCTCGTGGTCGTAAGTCTACATGCATGGCTGAAACAGAATGGTCCATTCGATCGGACACCCGCCCCTAGTTCCAGCGAACCTCTGAGTCGAGGGGTTACCAGGTTCGGATACATTTGGCCGAGTACAGGTTCGGCTCTTCATGGTTGTGCACACAGCTTCGCCTAACAACATGGTTTCACTACACAGGTTCGTGTCTAGTCAAAGGTTCGCAGGGAATGGTTCGTAGCTTTTGATGCTAAAGGGTTCGGCCGGAGTCCCATGGTTCGGCTAGGGTTTGTAGGCAGCTCTCTAATGTGTGTTCGGCCAATGACCCAAGTGGTTCGGCCATGTACTGCTTCGGTGAGGAAAGGTTCGTAGCATGGAAAAAGGTTCGCTCAAGGGGTGAAGGTTCGCTACCTGGAGACGAAAGGTTCGGCTGATGCTACGTGGTTCGTCTGCCTGATGGGAGGTTCGTGGCTTTTGGTTCTTTCAGGGCAGGGAAGGGTTCGGCTAGGCTTGTATAGGTTCGCCAAGCAATTACGCAGGTCCGGCTCCCCTAAAACCCACGAACCTGTTCAATCATCACCTTTATCACCCGACTCTAGGCTATCACCAGTTTGTTCCCTTGTCGAAGGTGTTCCAGAAAGTGGTTTCGAGGGTATAGGTCTCACATAGTGGGGTGTCTAACCGGTTGAAATGCTTGGGTCGACTAGAGTTAAGAAAACCCTATATTTTCAGATTTTTAAGGCTTCATACCTGAAAAATGGTCGGACAAATCCACAGATCTCTTGTACTTCCTTGTAGAGGATGATGAGAGCTTCGCGTGGACACCAAGAACACGTGATTTCGTCCACAAACGGATGAGATATGAAGGTTTGAAGGTCCAAAAATGGTGGTGAAATGTGGAATCCGGGATTTTGGAGCTTGAGAGAGAGAGAGAGAGATGATGAAAATGAATAAGCAAGTTCATTTGGTGTTTAAATACCCCGAGGGTATTCGGGTTCGTTTCGGTTGCTCGGTTCTCGTTTTCGTTGTGTTTCCGGCACGTTACGCGTGTGTTTTTCGTAACTTAAATAAAAGAATTATTTTAAGATGTTTAGAAGGTGGTTATTTCTAGTAATTATTTTTATATCGGTTTTTCTTGAATTATTTATCGTAATTTATAAAAATACGCGTTTCGTTATTTGTTCGCATAGTTTCCTTGAATTTATTAAATACTTTCATTTAAATTTATTTCTGATGAGTTTCAAAGTTGTAAAACAGGAAATATTATATTTCCTTAAATTTATTATCGTTCGTATCGTCTTCATTTTCGTTTCGTCAGAAAACGTCACTTACGCGCGTTTCTGTACAGAGCGCTAACTGTACGAACACGATCGTACGTTTCACTTTCTGATTTTCTTTTCTACTTTTCAGTCATCGTTTCAGATCGTTAAACTATCAGATCTATTCGTACAGATCGTCACCTATACGAATAGTTCGTCAGTTTAGCATTCCGTAACAACAACTGTTATGGTTTTGTTTTGTTTATCCTCACATACGTTTAAACCTAATAATACAAAATCAAGCATGTATGCATCTGTTCATGATTGTTTGATGTGTTTCTGACTGTTTAAACCATGAGGTTTAGATCAGAATTTCAGAAACATCGTATAATAGTTTATGTTTGTCATCGAATGTTAATAGCTTCTAAGTATTTCTCCTAGTTTGTACCTGAATTACTGTACAAGTTACTATACAGATTACTGTTCCGGTAACGATTCCGGCACAGATGTTACAATTCTGCTTCATATGCGTGAAGACCATCTCAGAAAAGTTGAAGGGAATGTTAAGGATCACAGAAACAAAGGCAGACTGTAGTGTCTCTCTCAGTTCATCGAAACCTCCCCGTCTTGATCCTAGGCAATGCAGAAGAACATGGCACAGATACTTGAACTGTGGACTGAGGTAAGCCTTGTTCAGCACTCCAATAGTAAGATCTCCTCCGTACTTGCACCGCAAGAAGCAACATCTAACAAGATGCTTGTCCAACAGAACAGGGTGGTCAGGAATATCCTGAAACTCGCAAATCCTCCTAATGTGCTCTACAGACACAACCACATCTCTTCCTCCAACAACTCCCCTGATAACTGTAGGTTCCACAGTGCAGTCAATATCAACTGACTCCTAGAATGACTTCTGGTGTGAAAGATACGGAACATGTATCGTAGAGATAACTGTGAAAATCCGAGAGCGCCTAAGGAATGTAATGATTCCTGTAAAGTGGGCAGCATTTGGTAAAGACAAGTTTAGAAAGGCACATATATTGTTCTTTGGAACTGATCTAAGCTCAACCAATCTGCAGTCAAGAAAATAAACAACTTAATTCAGAATGGCAGAAATGAAAATAACTGAAAATTTAAACAAGGCTCTTCATTTGTGCGAATGAACAGGACATAGTCTTAATAGGCACGAACGATGGCTCAGACGAATCAAGATGCCACACGAATTAACGTTATACACGAATGAGTTAGAAGAACAAACTCAGTCGTATGACATGTTCATTCGTTAGACTACATGGACGAATTGATTCCTTCGTGTGACAAGTCACACGAATAAATGTTCCTTCTTCTGTTCATAAACCCTAAAACCCCATCTCTCAAAAATTCATGAACAATGCACAAAAATGGTAACATTGTTCACAGACAACACCGATTAATAGATATGAACAAGTTTTAGATCGATTTGAGTTGATTTTAACGGTTTATTGGACTGAAACCCGTTCGAAACCTAAAACCCTATAAGACCAATCGACTTTTCCCAAAAATCGGTTCACAAGGATGAATCTTGATTCATAATATACCTGAAACAACAAAGAACTGATTTATGATCAGAAGAGCTTAAAATCACGGCTAAAAATGGAACGAAAGGCAAAAACTTCCGAAAGGACGAATGGAGTCACACACACAGTTAACGAACTGAAATGAGGGCGAATGAGTCTTCGGATGAATCAGAAGACTTAAATATAAGTCTCGTTCATGCCGGGGTCTCATTTGTGTGCAAGCTTCATTCACTAGTGAAGCTCATGCGAATCAGTAGTTCGTTCGTGTGACCTGTTTGTTCAATTGTTTCGTTCGTCTATGATGTTCAAGAGAATTAACCATTCGTATGAGTGATTCATTCGTGCAATTTAAACAACCAAAATGATTCATTCATGCGAATGCATACATGTCCTTGATTCCTTTTGGCCATTTGTCATAAACAATCACTCAAACACAAAAATTATGAAGTTTTGTCCGGATTCATAATAATTTTGAGACAAGATTGAATATCTGAACAAATAAATGATCATTTTCAAAACAAGAGTGAAAATCTTTTTGTGTTTTTCTGATAAGAATAAACTGTACAACTAAACTATAACAAGCAAAACACATATTTTTGTTAGAAATCTCTCAGGAAGGAAGCATATATGCCGGAACACGTCAAATCAGCATCCTTGAGTGTTATACTTGACACATTTTGTTTATGATACAATTATTGATATAATTGTCCATTTTAAACCTGATCAAAAACTTCATTTCTTTGACACATTAGTGAACATCCAAATCTTCTGACTGAGTTACCCATTCTAGTCAACTATCAAAGGTCAAAACCAGTTTATAACTCATATCTGCATATCTTAATGCCTGAATCATAAATTCCATAAGGCTCCCAGTTATTACATTTTTGCATTTTTCTTTTAATAACATTCTCAACTTCAATAAATTCTCATGGACGGCTTCAGCTAGGTCTTTACAAAGCAATATGGCACGTTTCAAAACTGTATAAACTGAGATTTTAGTTCTATCCAAATGGATGTCTTCAAGTAGGCTGCAACCCAGTATTTGGCACATATATGGAATCGAACTTATTTTTATTTTTTATTTTTGTAGCTTATCCTATCTGAATAGACGGCTTCAGCTAGGCTTTGACCCAGCAATATGGCACGTGTACAGAGTCGGACATACTTTTATTTTCATATGATTCAATCATTCTTATCCGAATGGACGGCTTCAGTTAGGCTGTAACCCAACAATATGGCACGTATACGGACTTGAACTCATGAATCTTTGGGAGCCTCATAAGATCCTATGATAGCAGGTGTATACCTGATTTGAGTTATTCTCTACTTATCCCTTATGTTAGTCTTCTAGAGTAGATCCCACACATCAGACATTTTGAACAATCACCAATAGTCTAGAAACGTGTAACGTAGGCCTATCAGTACATCATATCATAACACCTATATGTTTTCAGTTTATACACTCAATTTTGCTTCAAAGAATATGACTGATTAACACATCAGTTTCCAACTAAGACTTTCTCCCTCTAAAAATCTAACAATGAAAATATTTTTGGGTTTTTGAATAAGTAAAAGAAACGTAAAGAAACGTACGTATAGGAAAAACTAAAATTCAAGAAAATGATCATTTGTTTGAGTAAGATGAAGGAATGATTTCAGTTTTCTGAAAACACCATTAGCCGATAGCAGATATAGAAATCTGGGTTTATCAAAAGCTTTAGTGTAAAGATCGTCTTTCTGGTGATCGGTGTGAATCTTAACAATATCGATTAATTTCTTTTCAAAACAATCACGTATGAAGTGATATTTAATGTCGACTGTTTTGTTTTTGAATGCTGAACAGGATTTTTAGTGACAGCAATGGCAGTAGTGTTATCAACAAAGATAGGAGTGTTAGAAAAATTTAACCCATAGTCCCTGAGCTGTTGCTGAATCCAAATGATTTGAGAGCAACAACTTGTAGCTTCAATGTATTTAGCTTCACACGTGGAAATAGACACCGACGTCTTCTTCTTGCACTGCCAGGTAACTAGGTGTTTTTCAAAGAATTGACACCCCACAGATATTGATTTGAAATCTCGCTTGTGTCCACCATAGTCTGAGTCACTGTAAGCAGTCAACTCAAAATTATCATCATTAGGATACCATAAGGCTAGATCCGGGGTACCCTTCAGATAATGCAAAATCCTTTTCACATCGATGAGATGAGAAACTCTTGGCTTTGATTGATAGCGTGCACACAAACAAGTAGCAAACATGATGTCTGGCCGAGAAGCGGTGAGGTACATAAGAGATCCGATCATTCCTCGATACAGAGTGCCATCAATTAACTCCCCCTTTTTATCTAGAGTACTCCCGTGATTAACAGCCAGTGGGGCACTAGCAGGTTTTGCATCTAACATGCTGAATCGGCTCAGAATGTCACCAACATACTTGGTCTGATGAGCGAAAGTCCCTACCTCAGACTGATCCACCTGCAATCCATGAAAAATTTTCATTTCTCCCATGGAGCTCATCTCAAACTTGTCCTTCATAAGTTTCTCAAAATCTTTGCACAGAACATCATTTGTGGATCCAAATATGATATCATCCACATATACTTGCACCAAGAGAAAATCACCATCCTTCTCTTGAATGAACAATGTGCAGTCAATGACACCTCTTCTAAACCCGTTGTTTAGAAGGTGAGTAGAAAGTGTCTCGTACCATGCTCGCGGAGCTTGGTGCAATCCATATAAAGCCTTGTCTAGCTTGTAGACTTGGTCACGATGTAACGGATCTTCAAACCCTAGAGGTTGATTGACATACACAACTTCATTTATCACACCATGAAGGAATGCACTATTAACATCCATCTGATAACCTTTGAACTTCTTGTAGGATGCATAAGCCAGGAAAATTCGGATTGCTTCAAGACAAGCAACCGGTTCAAACACTTCATTGTATTCAATCCCTTCAATATGTCTAAAACCTTGCACCCCCAGACGTGCTTTGTTTATGACCATAATGCCATGATCATCACGTTTGCAACGTAGAACCCATCTGGTGCCAATAACTTTAGCACCCTTAGGTTTATCAACAAGCTGCCAAACTCCAAGCTTCTTAAACTGCAGCAACTCTTCTTGCATAACATCTACCCATAAATCTTCTTTCAATGCTTCAGTGATGGTTCTGGGTTCAACTTGGGAGATAAAACATGAATGGGCACAAAAGTTTACATCTGCAAAGTCAAGTATGATAGCAAAACCACCTGAAGATAATTGGTTTCTGGTCTTCACTCCATCATTCAGATCTCCAATAATATTCCTTTGAGGATGTATGTTGTTACTTCTACCCACCGGTTGAGCATGAACAACAACTGATTCATCTGGTCTGAACTGTCATCACATGTCGGCATAGGAACTGAAATAGATGAAGGTTGCACTGATTCATCAGGTGCATTTTAAGCATCATACATCATTTGAACAGCAACATGTTCATCAAAGTACATAGGAGGCATATTGAATGAGTCAAAAAGGTCAGAATAATTGAACATCTAGTCTGGACCCTTTCTAGGTGGTGGCATAGTGTATCTCTGAACATCCACTACTCCACATTGCGAGTTGATCAGTTGTATACTCTTTTATTTGGAGTGCTATACCCAAGAAAATATCCTTCTTCCACCTTCTCATTGAACTTGCCTTGCTCATGTTTCTTAAGCATTGTGCATGGAGCACCAAAAAGTTCAAGATACTTAAGATTTGGATTTTTGTTCTGGAGCAATTCAAAGCAAGTCTTTCCATGTCTCTTCACAATCAACACACAGTTCAAAGTATAACAAGCATTTTCTACTGCTTTATTCCAGAACTGAACTGGAAGGGATGAATCAGCAAGCATAGTCCGAGCAGCTTCAATTAACGTTCTGTTCTTTCGCTCAGCAACACCATTCATCTAGGGGACATATGGATCACTAAATTGTTGGACAATTCCACGTTCATTACAGAAAGTCTCCATATTATGATTCTTGAATTCCGTCCCGTTATCTGTTCTGAGCATCCTAACCTTGAGCTTATAAAGTGATTCAAGCTTGGTAAAAGGAACCTGAATACACTCGAACGTTTCAGATCTTTCCTTCATTAAGAACACCCAAGAGTATCTGGAGTACTCATCAGTGATGACTAAACAATATTGATCTCCAGCGATGCTCTTGCGGTTGACCGGACTGAACAGATCCATATGGAGAAGGTCAAGTGGAACAGTAAATGAGTGATATTTTTTGAGCTTATGAGACTGCTTGGTTTGGTTTCCCTTCTTGCATGAGATACAGACATCAGATAGTTTGAAATTCTTTAAACTCACTCCTTCAAACAAATTGTTTTGAACCAAATGATTCATCTTGCGCATACTCAAATGACCCATCTTCTTATGCCAAAGGATTGAATCTTTTTCTGTTGCTTTAGACATAAAACATGAAGCTGTTGAAGATGTAGTTGAAGCTGTGGCCATGTTGAGAACATACAAATCCTGCTTTCTAGGAGCTGATATCAAAATCCAGTCTTCAGGAATGGTAATACCTTGCTTGAGAATGTAGTAGCTAGAATCATCTAAAAGAACTTTGTACTTTTTGTCACAGATTTGTGACACGGAGAAAAGATTGTTCTCCAGCTGCTTCACATATCTTACTTTGTCAAATGAAACTTGGCCATTTGAGAGAATTCCTTCTCCTGTAATAAAACCACCTTTGTCACCAGCAAAAGCTACATATCCTCCTCTAATTGGATTAATATTCGTAAGAAGAGATATGTCTCCAGTCGTGTGCCTTGATGCCCCACTATCAACAATCCAAGTGCTGTTACGAGCAGCATTTGGGGCAATCTGCACATACATAAATCATTAGTTGAAATTAGGAACCCAAGCCTTTACAGTCTTGGGTTTACCCAATGAGTCTAGGATTTTCATTTCAATCCATTGTCCATCTGAAGTCATTTTATCTGGAAGGTTTAAAGAATTTTCAATGTTTGAAGCTGAAGTATCAGAAGACTTAGCCTTCCAGATGGTGTTTTTATTGAAAGAGTTTTTCAAATAGACAGAAGATGGCTTGGATTGTTTGACAGGAACAAAATTGGGGTGCATCTTGATCAATTATTACCCTTTTACCCTTAGCCTGAGACTTGATGGGAGGTGGGTGTTTGGGTTTGACTTGAGATAAGTGATGAACGAATTTGACCTCCTTAACAACACACTGATTTGTGTTCCTATATGGTGCAAACTATGGTCTAACCAACTTAGGACAAGATCTAGCAAAGTGTCCTAATGCACCACATTCAAAACAAGCTCGTTTATCTTTAGAAAATAACTGTTTAGTTTTATTCTGAAGTTGTTTGTTTGGAACTTTAGAAACATAGTTTCTATTAAAATCAGTTGATTTTGTCTTAGCATGTTTGAAACCCAAACCCTTTGTCCCATTAAAAACAAGATTTTCATTCTTGTTGGACATACTTGCTTCACCCTCTTGTGAAGCCTTCACAAATCCTATGGCTTTTGAAAATTATGAGGTCAAGGAAGATGAATTTTCCTTAGATGGGATTGGGTCAATCCTTTTGACACAAGATGTATGATTCTGAACAGTAGTAGCATGGGATGATGAAGACAAATCTTCTTCAGAATCAGAGACCCAATCTCAACTACTCCCTCCACAAATGATTCTTCAGCAGATGAAAATCCTCACTTGAGATAACTCCAATTGGATCAATTACCAATGGAGTTTTAACTTGAAAATCTGTGATTTCTTTGTCATTAAGTGAATTTACAAAACAATTTAGAATTGGTGGAGGACAATGGTTGTACATTGTTTCTTTACCCTTACCCTTCAGATCAGTCCCATCACAGATCATGTGCTCAATGATATATGAAGCACTTTCATAGCTCTTGAGCTTTTGACACAACGTCTCATAGTCACATTCGACTATGGCTAGCTTCTTCTTTGTCTCATTAATGATGTTGAGATAAGAAGTGATAGCATCTTGCTTATTAAGCAAAACGATCTCAGCCTCACGTAATTGCCTGTTTAATAAATCAATTTTAACTTGAAAATCTTTCTCATTTGATTTTAAAACACGATTTGCCTCTATTCATTGGTTGAGATCACTGATCAGGTCTGCATTATGCTCCTAATAAGCCAAGACCTTACTTTCAAGGTCAACACAATGAAAACATCTGGAATTAGGTGATGAACATTCATCATATACCTGACGAGTATGAGATGAATTAGCGGTATCCACCATCAAAGCAAATTGCGTAGCATGTTGATCTTCAGAATCAGTATCCATCTCTCCTTGAGTTTCTGAATCTGAGATGCTTTCATACTCTGATCTTGATGATTCATCCAGCCTAGTCTTTATTTCTTCTGAATCACTTTTGTACTAGGCTCAGCAACTTCCTTGATCTCTGCAACACAGGCTTTCTCATCTTCTCCTTATCTTAATTGAATCTGAAATCCCAGTTCTCCCCTTCATCATTCTGAACCATTAGGGCCTTGTTTGCATTGAAGAACTAGCATGAGAAGGAGTCTCAATTGGAACTAATCTTCTTTCTGGGTTTACAGCAGATGATCTTTGATTCTGGAAGGGATTCTTGTTCCCCATCTTCTTAGGCTTGTTGCATTTCCTGGAAAAATGTCCTTTGTCACCACAATTATAGCAGGTAACTGAGGACATGTCAAAACCAAACTTAGAATCCTTGTTCAAATTGATATCCTTCCCATGTCTTATGACAAAGTCCTTTGCCCATCTGATAGCACTAGCAAGAGCCCACATGATATCAATCCTTTCCATGTCATCTGGATCAATCTGAGAGTAATCTTCATTTGTCAAGTGTGGATTTCCAATCTGTCCAGCTAACAATCCATCATAAGAACTCACGAGAGTTGATAAAAGACCCATGTGCTCTTTAGCAATCTCCACTGTCACTTTGTCAAAATTGTTTGTCTTCAAGTTGATGACAGATTGACCATCCTCTGAATATGAAGTAGAAGTGGCATCCGATTGACTAAAATGAGCCTGACTTGAAATGGTAGCCTCCTTTGTCTGAGATACAAAAGCAGTCTTCAAAGGTGCATGAGGAGAGTTTCTTTCTACTGTGGGAGTAAAATAATAAATGGAAGGATCTTGAACGGTGCCTCTCTTGGCTTTCCACTTGTTCTCTGTCTCATGCTCCTTAAGCTTTTGAATGAAGTCATTGATATCCATAGAAGCAAGCATTTCACACTGCTTTAGTAGCATGAGAAAAGATTCCCACTTGGGAGGTAGAGCATCAGCCAGGCATTGAGTATTTTCTTGTGTCGTCGTCTTGATTTGATGGTTGAAGAGCTCACTGAGAAGATGATAGAATCTGGCAATAAGTTCATCCAAAGACTCGTTTCCCACACACATAAAGCTATTGAACTCTTTCCTCAAAGCTTTAGACTTAATGCTCTTCAGTGCATCATTTCCTTCATATCTCTGTTGCAAAGCATCCCATAGCAATTTTGAAGAGGTAAACTGTCTGAACTGATGGAATATGTCAGTAGCAATAGACTGAGACAGTATTGCGTAGGCCTTCTTCTCAAAATCATACAACTTTCATTGAGGCTCAGTCATCTTGGTGACCAGCATGGTAGTTCCATCCTCATTGATTGGTCTCAAATATCCACCTTCAATCATCATCCACAAGTTGGTGTCCACACCATTGATATGTATTTCAAATCTATATTTCCAGTGAGGATAATCATCCAAATAAAACAACTTTTGAGCTTTGTTGGAATTCCCTGTCTCCGTCTCTATAAGTAATAGGCTCTGAATCCTGTGATTATGGTTTGCCATCAATGCAAGTCCATCCATATCTACAAGGGTAATATAATTTAACATTAAAAAAATTTAGTCCTTAGATATGAATGAAGCAGGATGATACGAATAATGGATGCGAATGACAAGGTATCACGCGAATGAGAACACGAATGGAAAGGACAGACGAATGAAAGACTGACACAGGCGAAATCAAACAAATGAAAATTAATACGAATGAATATGTATGGTGCAAATGTAATAACGAATGAAGTGTTCAAACGAATGGAGATCTCAAGTGAAGGAAGAGTAGAACGAATGAAAGATCAAACGAATGAGACTTTCATTCGTACAAAGGTCATGCGAACTATTAGTTCATTTGTGCGAAGTAAACGAATGAAGATTAATTCGCCCAACACTTTATTCGTGTGAATGCCTATTCGCCTAGGAGCCCCATTCGTACGATCTGGGTTTTCAGCTACACAAAAATCCTTAAAACTTGATGTTTAAGTCGAATTTTACCACCAAAATTGGTATACAACTTCACAATAACCTTCCCAAGGTTCGTGAATCAAAAACTCAGCAAATGGACCACAAAAAGTCAAGTTCAATGGAAAAGTGAATTTTTGAAGAAGAGAAAATAAGGTTTTTGCAGAAAATTACTAAAATTGGCTGTAAACCAATAGATTTGATTGAAAACAAGCAGAATCAAGAGCCAGAGCTCTGATACCACTTTGTCGAACCTTGTAAACGACTCGGTTCCTTGCGAATTCTGCTTGGCAGGACCTCAAATAGTGTGGAATCCTATTCGGGGATTTTCCAATCGAAATCTATCAGCCCCGTGGTAATCCGATGATTAGGAATCAACGTTTTGATTGAAATCGAACACCACGGAATGAGAACGAACTTGGAAGGCAAGGGGCGGCACTGAAACCTAGGGAATTGATAAAGAATGAGCAGAGAGTTATGAATATTCTGTTTTTGCAGGTATTTATAGGGATTTGCAGATCGCACGAATGGGTCACACGAATCATCCATTCGTACGAACCAGATCCACGAATGAGCCAGCCTCACGAATGAATTAGATCTCTGATTCATTCGTACGAACTAAAAAGAATCTTGATTCCTTCGCTTAGCTGAACATTTGTTAAGGGTTCATTCGTGGGAGTAAACTCATATTTAGGTTCATTCGTACGAATGATCCTCATTGATATCAAATGTCAAGCACAGACATGTCAAACACAAATAAACGCAAAGTACTTTATTTCATTGATAACTAAAGCTTTACAAATAAGCATAAACTATTACATATGAACTAGGGATAAACGGTGCATCTACAAAAATGCATCATCACATTACATATAATCATCTAAAGTGTTTACACAAAAATCATGTTTATCATGAAAGAGTTACAACAAGTACAAAAAAATGTAGCAAAGTTAACTAAATCCTAATCTTTAGTTTATCCAGTTAAATTAACTAAGTCCAAGATCCTAGGTGATGATATCCAAAAGTGTAGAGCTATTTTCCTACTTCTCCTCATTCCCTATAACATGTAAGAAATCAAGTGTCAACTACAGAAGTAGTTGGTGAGTAATCATAAGTTCAAAACACACCAAAAATAATTATAAGAGTTTAAATAGACACATGTGGACCTGTAAAGATGATCATTTCCTGTAAATTCACTAACAAGCAGATCAAAAAATTGTTCAAATAAGTTCAAAAGGTCATCCAAACAAGTTCAATCAAATCAACAAATACAACCAATAAACCTTACCGACAACAATGAGTTTCTCCTATATGTACTGCAGAGGACCGAAGTTAACTCAATCAACAGTATTAACAAAACACCGCGGAGGACCGAAGTCAACTCAATAAATAGTGTAGGGAATCACCGCGGAGGATCGAAGTCAACTCAACCAACTGTGGTTGCATATGTATAAGAGATAATCCTAATAACTGTGGAGGACCGAAGTCAACTCAATCAACAGTGTAGGGAATCACCACGGAGGACCGAAATCAAGTCAACCAACTGTGGTTCCATATGCATAAGAGATAATCCTAATAACTATGGAGGACCGAAGTCAGCTCAATCAACAGTGTAATCACCACGGAGGACCGAAGTCAATGCAATCAACGGTGGTTCAGATCAATGCGAGTATAGTGACAATACATCAATGAAATCCAAGTTTCACAAGTGTTATTTCAAAGCATATGAGTTTAAGTATCCATGTTCCACCCTCGAGTTTAAAAGCAAAAAGATTAAAAAGGGGTTATGAGAACTCACATTGACTAAGCGGTTTGCTTAGTTCTCCGGTAAGCGGACGTAGGAAACGGAACTTTACTCGAATCCTACAATTAAGATTTGATGATATATGTTTGAGCTATAATTCCTTATTTGATTGTTCTTTTCTAAATCTGACTTGTTAACTGAGTTCCTGTAATGAGAATTACTCATTCTTGTGATATTTCAGAAGAATGGCTCATGCTAGTGGCCATTCATACGAATGGCTCATTCTTATGACTATTCATACGAATGCCTCATTCTTGTGGGCCATTCATACGAATGGCTCATTCTTATGAGCCATTAGCCTGAAAAGGGGATCAGACATGGCTGAAATGACGATTTCGCTTTTTATCACCAAATTGCTGTGGTTTTGAGTTGGGAATTGTAGAAAAGCTTGTTTGTAACGTTTAAAACCGTTTTGAATGAGAGGTGAGAAAAACCCTCAAAACTGCAATAAAACTCGTAGATCTACCTCGTTTGACATCGTTTGAGCTCGTTTTCTTCGTGGGTTCGTGATCTAGACGAGTGGAGGAACGTTTTGACACCAAAATCAAGCAAAATGGTGGTGAGTTGAGAGAGATCTCTAGAGGGAAAGATAGAGAGAGAAAGTGACGGTTTGTGTTTTAGAGAGAGAGAGGGGGAGGTGGAAAATGAGGGAGAAGAGAAGGAAAAAGGGCTTTTATAGCCCGGGCCAAACACGTGTGTTCGGTACCCTTCAAACTACGCGTTAACGGTTTATTTAATCGGTTTTGCGTAAAATAACTTTTAAAAATAGAAAACGTTTTATTAAATCATTTTATTTCAAATCTCCTAAGGTGGTAATTCCTAATAAATGCTTTTAAATTATTTTTATTATTTTTAATTTCGTAAAAATATTTATTTTGGTTATCTCGTTGTTACGTTTATATTTGTAAAGATCATCACCTTTACAAATACAATGCTCGTATCGTATTCCAACTTGGTTTATAAATCTATGGAACATCGTTTCAGAATTATTATTTCTAATAAATGTATTCGTGTGAATCGCCGATCACGTGAACACATTATTAGGTTAACTTTTCTGAAAAAAACATTCTTTTTTTTCATTATATTCGTGTCCTTACCAATGCGTAAATGTTTTCATTATTATTCTTTTCTTAATGTGTTTATTATTTTAACTTCCTAAACATTCTCCTTACTAAATCATATCACTGACACACCCATTATAGACCGAAATAAGTTGATGTATAGGGCATACGTAGGAGTCGGTCGCAACCTATCCAGCTGCCTTCCCACCACCATTTCGATAAACAATGACCATGTGTCCTTGCTATATTTAGTGACCAAACCTTAAACCTTTATCCAAACCCATAACTAACCTCAGATTCTCCTCACCATATCCTAACACTGACATACTCATGATAAACCGAAGAAAGTTTATGTTAGGGCAAACGTATGAGTCAGTCGCAACTTATCCAGCCGCCAGCCCACCACCTCTTCGATAGATCATGACTATGCCCTTGCCTATATTTGGTGATAGAATCCTACACTACTACCAATACCATTTAGACAAAAATATATCATGCGTATTCAACTGCAATGAACACTATGGGCAAGTCTAGTTATGTTGCAAACTAACTTCCCCATGGTTCATGCATATTATATGTGCATTCTCAATAGTGTGATTCAGTGTTCATACAAAATTCAAAACCCAGCATTCAATTAGCATAATGTGTTCTATCCATAATAAAGTATGTGCAATAATAGTTTCCCTGAAAAGAAGCCATGTTACAGTCTCCCCTAGTTGAGGGAATTTAGTCCCGAAATTCAACTTGGAGTAACTGTGTTAAATAAATGTGGATACTTAAGCTTCATCTGATCTTATCGCTCCCAGGTGAACTCTGAACCACGCTTCGACTCCCATCGTACTTTGACAACCAGGATCCGACTGCGTTTGAGTTTCTTAACATCACGGTCCGTGATCTCGACTGGTTTTTCAACAAAGTGCATAGTATTGTTGATGCGAATATCATCGAGAGGTACTTGAAGATCCTGATCAGCTAAGCATTTCCTCAAATTGGATATGCGGAAGGTTGGGTGCACAAAACTGATTTCAGGAGGAAGTGCCAGTTTGGAGGCAACCTTCCTGATTCGTTCAAGAATCTTAAAAGGACCAACATAAAGTGAAGCAAGCTTTCCTTTCTTCCTGAAGCGTACAACTCCCTTTCATGGTGAGACCTTAAGTAAAACCATATCATCAACTTGAAATTCTAGAGGTTTACAACGTTTATCCGCGTAACTCTTTTGTCGACTGCGAGCTGCTAACAAATTATCGCGGATCTGGTGAATCTTTTCAGTCATTTCTTGAATGATCTCGGGAGCTGTGATCTGCGATTCGCCGATCTCAGTCCAACAGATAGGTGACAGGCATCTTTTGCCATAAAGAGCTTCAAATGGTGCCATACCAAGGCTCACATGATAACTGTTGTTATACGAGAACTCAACTAATGGTAAATGGCCATCCTAGTTGCCACCAAAATCGATGACACAATCTCTTACCATATCTTCAAGTGTCTGGATCGTTCGTGTAACATCAGTGCCGGAAACGTCACCGGAACAGTGATCTCAACAGTAACCTAAACTGTAATCAGGTATAAACTATACGTATTTCTGTGTATATCATATTCATATCAAGCATCATTATTATTTCATGTTATCATAACGCAATTTCAGAATCATTTCAGAGAAACAAAACGCAGAAACATGGTTCATCAGTTAGATAATTATCTGGCGATACAAAACCATCATGTGATTATTTGCTAGGATTTTATTATGTATAAACGTATGTGAGGCTTTACAGAACAAAACAATACGGATGTCGTTACGTGAATGCTAAATTGACGGATTATTCGTATAGGTGACGATCTGTACGAATATATCTGAAAGTCTAACGTTCTGAATGATATCCAATAATTAGAAAACCATATTGAAAAGTGTAGTTATCGTCGTATTCGTACGGGTGACGATTCGAACGAATACGCGCGACGACTATACGATTCGATTTTAAACAGTGAATTAAATATTTTTGAAAATTTAAAATAAATGGAATATATTTAGTTAATTTACTAGGAATAACCACCTAAAATAAATTTCTAAACTTTACTTTGATATCGTGATGTTCCGTTTCGAAAACGAAAGAGAAACAATGTTTTACGCGAAACCGAGCAGAACCGAACGAACCCGGACATAACCGGGTATTTCACCATCATTTATGATGGCAATTAATGCCATCTACCCCCCCCCCCCACCAACCAGCCAAACTCCCATTTCCGTTTTCTCTCTCTCTACTTTCTCTCTCTAAAAGCTTACAACCATAACTCCCTCGATTCTCCACGAAATCAGGTGTTTTTGGTGTCAAAACGACCCTCACAACTAGTAGATAATAGGAGTACAACAGAGCGTGGCTTAGATCCATCTGATTTGAGGTAAAATCGAATTATATCTTCGGTTTTTAGGGTTTTTGAAACCCTTGAGTCGGTCCACTCTCAAGCCAGTTTTATGCCATTCTAAGCCATAGGAAACACTCCACAATATCATAGAACGATGTAGGAACAAGTGGTATTCGAATCTAGTTCGTTTAAGGTCAAAAGAAGGCTGCCATGGTGGTTGTGTTCGATCGGCCGAAGCAAGATTCTTCAGGTAGGCCGAATGGCCCTTTCGGCAGAATGGCCAAGACCCTTCTCCTTCGGACTAAGCTCATTCGACCTGTTTCCCTTCGACCAAACCTCCTGCGAATGAACCTCTTCGGTCAAGCACTCATTCGACAGCCTTTCATTCGGCCATGTCCTGTTCGGTCGGCTCAATGCTTCGGCTGTGGTCCATTCGATTGGCCAAAGGTCTCATACGGCCAGACCCATTCGGCCAAAGGCCATGCGACCCAGTGCTTCGGCCATGACACCCCATTCGGCCACATCATCCTATGACTAAGGCCATCATATGGCCAAATGTTTCATTCGGCCGAGCAAGTGATTTAATCAGTCGGCCAAGTCCTATTCGGCCCAAACTTTGTTCAATCTGCCCAAGTAGTGCGGCCCAACCCTCATATGGCCCAAGGTTATTCAGTCAAGTTGATTCGGGTTGGGTCATGTATGCACGGGATGAGTACGTATTGCATGCATGGCGATAGTGTGTGCATGGGAATAATACAAGGGTTTTGTGATGTACAATCAAATCTTGGGTGATTTATGAATCAAGCATGGGGTTAACAAAATAGAAGTCAATATGGTTTACTATGGCACAAAGAACTAAGGCTCTTTTTCAAGAAAACAATGAATTAGGGTTTGATGAAAATGGTTTCTTAAATCATACTAACAACTACGTACGGGAGGGTTTTTTTTAAAACACACTAACAACTCAACATGAGTTGTTAACATCTACTAATGTAGCTTAACACACTTGAGGATGTATTGTGAGATCATGGGGTCAAAACAATAATCTAAGGTTTGGAGGGTTAATTTAAGTATTAACACCTAATCCTTAGGAAGTGTTACAAGAACTTGTAGTTAACTTAGATAATTCATTTGGGTTATCTAGGAAAAAGTAATCAAGGTATTGATCAAAGAATCAATTGGAAATCAAGAGCTAGTAATTGGGCCTAAGGTTAGTCCAATGGGACTAACCCAAGCCCAACATGTTAATTATACTTACTTTTAAATAAATTATGTTTTTAGTAAAAGGAAGTAAATTGTAAGTTTTGCTAAATTAAAATAAATGATTTTTAACTTAATGTTTAACCTAAAATGAATTAATTTAAACACGTTTTAAATAAGGACTTGTAATGATTAATTGTGGGATAAGGGATTATGAATAGGTAGTTAGTTAGACTAGTAGATGGAATTCTAGAAACACACTAGTAACATAGGACACTTAGTTGCACACCGAGAACAAACCCTAGATGCGTCTATTATAAATACTTATCGTATGCGAATTCTTTTAAAACAACTCAGGAACTGAAGAAACATAGTCTACAACAACGAGCGCGCATTTTGTGGTAATTCAATACAGAGCAACACAGGTGAGTTCATTGCCCCTTTTCTAAACATTTTGTTTTCAAACGCGAGGCTGAGAAGCATGCGTAAACCATTTTATTTAAATTTGTTTTACGTAAATGATTTTACTTATTGTGTGCTTTTTATGTACTTGTTTATACTCCTAGACTCCTATCTAGGTAATTGTTATGCAGAATGAACTAACAAATGAATAAATTAATTACTCTTATGAGTAATACCTGAATTCTAAATCTCTAAAACAAACCCTTAGTCCATCAAATTCAATTCAAGAATCTAAACACAAAGTGGAATCAAAAGAACCAAAGCTAAAGATCAAATTCAATGGAATCTAATTCAGTGTGTGATCAGTAAACTAAGGATCCTACTCAAGAATCTATAATCATTGTGAAATCATGGAATTCAAAAAATGGGAATCAAGAGACTCAAGGGAATCATAAACGTGTGTGAATCATTGAAATAATGAAATCATTAAGATCTAATGAAATCATTAATGCTTAAGTTAAGGTGGAGGTCAGTTGTATGTAAATCAAGACCATGTGTAACACACGGAAAGTCCCGTCACAATAGTAGACTCTTGTAGTCAAGCTATATGGGCATAACTAAAACGATCAAACGAAATCAAGAGAATCAAGAATCAAAGGATATCTTAAAGTCCCAACATGTACAGTAGGCCAAAGGGTCAAGCTGATATGGGCAAATCATGAAAGTCCCGACGCATACAGGTAGACTCATTTTGGGTCATGCCTGATATGGGCCACGTGTGAGACGGTACAACTTGGACAACCACCAACAACTAAGTCTAATTGACTGAGTCAAATACGGCCCAATCATCATGTCTTAGTTGTATTTAAATGCTTAATTATTAATTTAATTAAACATTTAATATTATATTTCTACAAGTGTTTTTGGGGTAATCATGAATACATGGTGAACTCAAGAGATCAGAGTTGAATCTATTTGTGGAAATCAAAATCTAAAATGAAGGTGAATGGAGTGAAACGCTTAATCATCATTAACAACAATATGCTAAGCAGTCCGGTATGTGGTGGGACGGTGGCTGGGGCTTGTCCCCTACATATGCCCTATATATAAGCATACTTGATTGAATAGCATTGGTGGTCGTTGGTGAGGTTAAGGTTGTTATTTCGAGGGATCTATTTTCAGGGTAATCAAATGCTATGGAATCAATTGTGATGGAATCAAAGTTATGGGATGAAATGCTTAATTATCACCAGGAACAATATATCATGTGGTTTAGTATGTGGTGGGACGGTGGCTGGGCGGGCGGTAAGTTCGACCCTACATATGCCCTATATATAAGCATATTGAACTGGATGGTATAGGTGGTTAATGGTGAGGTTAAGGTTGTCATTTAGAAGGTTATTCAAATTCATTTTTATAAAACTACATGAACTCATCAACCATGTGTTGACTTAATCTTTTTGCATCACTTCTCAGGTGATGAACAGGTCAACTAAGGAGTTATTACTTTTGGACTAGGATACCAGATAGAGGACCTAGTGTTTTTGGACCTGCATACTTTTGGACATCATTTTACAATTTATTTTGTATATCTTGTGCAGATACAAGATAAAAGAATTATGATGTTGATAGTAGATTTACATTGTTAAATTATGAACTAAACTGATGTAATTTAACTTTGTAATTCTATTTTCATTTAGCGGTTTCTCATTTATATATCATGTGCAATGTAAACAATCTGATCATTCCGATTATCATTCCCGATATCGCGCCCCGGGAACCTTCCGCCCGTCGGGGAAGTCGATCCAACCCGCCGGCTCGGGGTGTGACAGTTCGCTCCGTTTGTCCATCCGTTTGAGGATGATAAGCGGTGCTAAGATCCAATCGTGTTTCAAAAGCTTCATGCAATGATTCCCAAAATCGTGCCGTGAAATGAGCATCACGATCCAATATTATGCTTAAGGGAATCCCGTGTCAGCTAACAATCTCATCAATGTAGATACGAGCTAACTTTTGTACGGGATAAGTTTCACGTATAGGTAGAAAGTGAGCTGATTTGGATAACCCATCGATTATCACCCATATACTATCATCGTTGTGGTTCGTGGGAGTTTGGTAATAAAATCCATAGAGATATTCTCCCATTTCCACATGGGTATTTCTGGTTGTACTAACAATCCCGAACGTCGCTTGTGTTCAGCATTGACTTTTGCATAGTTACGGTATTTGGCTACATACTCAGCTATATCCTTCTTCATTCCAGACCACCAGTACAAGAATCTATGGTCTTGGTACATCTTTTGTGCACCTGGATGGATTGAGTAACGAGACTTATGTGCTTCGTTCATGATTGTCATCCTAAGATCATCTATGTTCGGTATCCACAACCGATTCAAATAATACCTCAAACCATCTTCCTTGGTTTCTAATTGCAGTTCAGCTCCACAAGACATCTCATCGTGCAGGCTACCTTGAGCCAATGAGATTTGTTGGGCTTCCAGAATATCATTACGGAGACTAGTGTGCACTCGAACGCTATGGATTTAACATGACTCTTGAGGCTAAGCGAATCTGCTACAACATTCGCTTTGCCAGGATGGTAGTGAATTTCACAGTCATAATCATTTAATAGTTCAACCCATATCCGTTGTCTCATGTTACGTTCCTTTTGGTTAAGAATGTGCTGCAAACTCTTATGATTTGTAAAAACTACACACTAAATATCGAAAATATAGTGTCTCCATATCTTCAAAGCAAACACAACTGCACCAAGTTCTAAGACGTGCGTAGTGTAGTTCTTCTGATGGATTTTCAACTGTCTTGACACATATACCACAACCATTCCCCGTTGCATGAGAACGCAACCGAGACCTTGGTTGGATGCATCACTGTAGGTCCAGATCTCGATCAAGACTTGAGCTTTATGGCTCCAATCGATACCGAATGACTCTAAAGTGTGCGGAATCTAGATTAGAATCAACAGAAGATATGTAAAAATGCAATCTTTGTATATTTTGTGAAGTTCGCAAGAAAAATGCCTCAATACGTCTAGAGAGCAATTGCCTCGGGAATCCAACCGTAGAACAATACAAAATATGTCTATTTATACTACTCTAGGAGTACTCGAACCCTATACACGAAAATGGTTCAAGTACTCGAAAATCATAAGTACTCAAAATCTACTGTACAAGAAAATACACAAAATCAAGTCTTCAGCTGGTCACAGGTTGACTTTTTCAGTCTTCGTCTCTTAATTGGCTCTACAAACTCCCCCTAGACTGATGAAGTCAACCAATAGGAAGTGTGACCGAGGGAGGGCCTGCACCAGCGTATAGCTTCATTTCCATGGCAAATGCAATAACCCTAGTGAAAGATTTTTCCTCTTCATCCCAATCTCCATAGACCTTGATAGGTGTATCATGTAGTTTCTGCATATCTTCTTTTCCGTACTTTAAAAGGTCCATGGGATCCAAAATCATATCAGTGTCATTGATGTCGCCCTTAGATCTCAGAATAATGGTTGCGTGAGTCTTCTCATCAAAGTACCGAAAATCGAAGTTCACGAGCGAGTTGTCGGGGAATCTTGTGGACACTGGGACTGCTTTCTCTATAGCTGGTGGAGGGTACTTGTAGTAAATCCATGGCTCCTTCTTTACTGGATCCAGTATACAAGTAGAGACAAATCTTCTCCCTTTAGCTGTCTTCATTGTAGGGAAGTCTTTATCACACTGATCCTTTAGAAATTTAGCAAACAAATCGGCTTGAGTATCTTTGGATGGGTTGAAAAACATAGCGTTGTTGATGCTTCTGATATCAAACTTTGGCATCGAACAAAAATCTTGGGGCCTTTTGAAGTACTCCAGCTTCCCGTTCATCCTTTTGAAAAGATATAGCTGCTTATCCTTGTCATACATCCAGCATGTGATGTTTGATCTTTCATGGCACACGGCAAACATGTCACGTGCTCCAGATGTCCATGTAACATCGTTTTGCTCAGCTAATACTTCACCCATCCAAGTTTGTTGTACCTCAGGAGGAGCAGGAGTCCAATCACTTTGTCTATCGAACCAACTATCAATCATCTTGCCTAGTGATGCGACTTCCTGTCCTTGAGGGTTGACACACTTGTGAGCATACAAGTAGTCGACATAAGGATCGGTAGAGATGTTGCCAAGTATGATATTTTCTGGTTCTTCTTCCGCGGATGCTCCCGTAGAAGACTCGGCAATCTCCTTTCTTTCTTGATCACACACAACATCAAATACTAAGTCCATAGTGACATCGGCATAAAGATCTACAAGTCATGCTGCATTCAGCTCCTTTCCGAATCCATCAAACATGAAATTCTCAGGAAGATCCTCGAATAAATCATCATAGTTGTCCAGAGGATTCTCTGAGGATGATGGATTCTCTGTATCATCACCTCCTTTATCATCCTTCGTGGGCTCATCCTCCTTTTGGCTTAAGGAACTTGTACCTTGGACCATATCCCCACCTGTATCATCATCATCATCATCGTCTTTCTTGTCATCTTTCTTTTCTTTCCTATCATCATCAGCTTTCTTTTCTTTTTTTTCCTCCTCCTCCTCCTCCTCATCATCATCATCATCATTGTCTTTGTCGGCATTGTCTTCTTCCTGGATCTCAGACTTAGATCCAATCAGCTTTTCTATTACTTTTGTCAAATGACTGTTTTCCTACTTCAGCAGGCCAATGTCTTTGTTCTGCTTTCTGAGCTTTTCACATATCATTACAAATCCTTCCTGCAGATTGGTGATGAGTCTGTCCTTTGCGGATGAGTCTTGTTCTAACTGGAACACTCTTTCTTGTAGCCATTCTAAGTCCACAGGCACCTTCTCAGGCATGTAGGGTGATGGTGATTGTAGTGGCGCCTTGCCTTTGTCTTTCTTGGCCTTGGGTGATGATGGTGGTGGTTGAGAGAAGTGGATAGGAATTGGAAAATGTGGAGGAGATGTTAGTTTGGTTGGGGCGGCTTCGGTGGTGGTGGATGTATGTGGTGGAATAGTAGTTTGGGTGGATGTGGCTAGTTTTGTGGGTGGTTTGGGTTGGTGGGCTGGTTTAGGCTTTGGTGGTGGTGGTGGTTTTGGTTGTGTGGGTTGAGGTTTAGGTGGAGGTGGTGGTGGTCGTGTCTGTGATGCCTGAGAGGATGATGATGTGCCTGCAGTCTTCTTCCTGAGCCTAGGGTCCTTTTCCCTCTTGGACATCATCTTTAAACGCTTTTTCTTCGGAGATAACTCGGGAGTAGGAACATAGTGAGTATCCTGTATTTCTTCTAGTTCTGCCCTGTAAAGTGGTGGAATGATAGGCTCGGGCTCTCTGATGATTTCTTCTTCGCCTGATGATGAAGATTCAAATGATGAATCTTCCACAGCCTTACTGGCTTCCGCACTTGTTCCTACAGGAGGAATATCGTGCTCATCCGTTACAAAATCGGTAGTTCCCACAGGAGGAAAAACATTTTCGTCAGCCACAAAGGCTGTAGGATTGCCCTGATCTTCAACCTCCTCATCTAAACCTGCAGACAGTCTGCCGAATTTCTCCAAAGGGTGAGCACCGACGTACTGCTTTTTAGCCTTTTTGTTCATCGTCATATAAGAAAAGATGTCTTCTTTCATCCTCTTTATGCCCAGAGTCCCGACTGTTGGGACGAGATTCTTATGACGCTTGTTTATGATGATCTGGATGAATCTGGGAAATGCTAAGAATCTTTCCTTCAGTTTCCCTTTAATGTTGGCGTGCATATCTCTAAAGATCATCCTTGAGTAATTAAACTCAAGTCCCATAGCTATAGCTACCAGACAAGAACTTAGGGTCTGGTTCAGGACGTCATATCCTCCCTTTCGTCCCGAGAGGCACTGTGTAACCATGTGAGCTAAGTATCTCCAGTATGGGTGGAGAAGCTTCTTCTCAGTAGGAGGGTAAATACCCTCGTGTCCCATCCGATATACTTTCCTCTGTATCAACTCATGATCAAGCTCGACATGATCTGTAACTTTATCTCCAAACTGAAGGCACCCTCGGATGATGTGCTCAGTAATAATAACGGGTTGTCCTTGAACCTTCCCGATCAGGCTTACGTTCCCATTTACGTCAGTTCTTTCAGTGATGGAGTTCGAGAACTCATATATGAAAGAAGAGGTGATTTCTGGATGCTCCATGATAGCATAGTTGACTGGAGAGAGGATTAGTCCGTCCACCATGCTTTTAAACATAACATATTTCTATGGAGGATCGCCTAAATAAGCTGACATGTTATGATCAGGTACGAATCGTAAATCAGCCATCTGAAACAAAAATGAGCCAAGTTAGTTAAAAATAAAATAAAATAAATTAAAAGTCAAAATTAAAGTGAAAAGTCAAAATTTAAGTCAAAATTAGAAGTGCAAGTTCAAGTCAACAGGTAAGTCAAATCACAAGGTCAACTGGAGTTCACGGAATTTAGAAGTTCACAAAAATTCAAGGAGTTCACGAAATTGAGGGAGTATACGAAATTGGTCTATTCTTGAGATCTGGTTCTCGAAATCGAGTACACGAAATGTTGTTCTCGAAATCGTGTACACGAAATGTTGTACTCGAAAAGGGGTATTCGAAATTCAAATTTCGAGAACATAAAAATCTTCATATCTTCTTCAATTTTGCTCCTTAGAACTCTAAATTGTACTCGAAATGCTCGGAAATAGGAGGCGACCAACATATCAAAAAATCGTTTTCCAATTTTGAGTATTTCGGGGTGATTTGACCAAGATTCTCTCTGTTAACATGAAGAAATACTCGAAAATGGTTTTGGTTCAATAACTTTTTATTTAGTGGTCAAAGTTCTACCAAAATCTAAACCTAGGTTCGTCTAAGTGATATCTACAAGGTGGCCGGAGTGGATTTTTGAAATCAGGTCCGAATATCAAAATCGCTTAGAGAGAGAAAATCGGGAACTCTAAATCGAATATGGTACTCGAAAATTCTTTCTCGAACCATTTATAGGCGGAGTTCGAGTACATGATTTCGTGTACTCGAAATCGTGTACGTTTTTCGAGTAACATATTTCGAATACCCTATTTCGAATACAATTTATTTTCTATTTTTCTAACTTAATAAAATAAAATAAAATAAACTCAGAAACTTTGGACGAGTTCAAAGTTGAGTCGGGTTAATTTTGTGAGATCAAATATGTATCAGAAATTTGACCACCTCGACATAATTTCTTTATAGAAACCCAACCTTAAAATACTTATACCCCACCAATGATTTACACTCGTTTATCCATAATACAAAAACATGACTTATGATAAAAAAATTTATAACGGTTTTTCTGAAAATCCTTTTGGGAAATTTATGGACAATCAGACAGTTAAACCAGATTAACATGCAACCCATCAATTTTGTGAAATCTTTTGTTTCAAACTTTGATTGTGTTTCAACGAACTTAAAAATGGTTTGACAGAGTTTAAGGTGAGAAGAGAAAAGAACAGATTTATCATATTAGAATCAAGAACAAGAAGTGGTTTTATCATCTTTGTGCTCATTGGCATCTTTTACTTTACTGATCTGCAAACACATTGGCCTTAACGTCACACATCCAGGTCTTTGCTTACGCAAAACAGAGGATGCTTCAGTAAGTATTTCCCGTTATTTGTTTGCACAAAACATAGAAAACACTTGAGTTTTCTCAAAACGATTTCAAGGTTATGGAAACACAATCTTGTTTTGACTTAAAGACTTATACAAAAATTCAAATAGTTGTTGCATCTTTCCGGTTATCTGATTTTCGTACTTCTCACTTATTTATATATTAATATTTTGAATGATCATGTCCAATCCTTTTATTAGGAAACACGTTTTTTAACTTCTTAGTTATTTATAATTATCTAAGGTTGTAATTCTTCAGAATTTATGTTTAGGTAGTGAATTTCTGAGTGTCAGAAATTATTTCACTTCCCAATTGAACCATTTCACCTGACTGTCCAAATAAAATCTTTTTATATTTTTCTTAATATTTGAAAAGGCAAAATCTTTCTGTTGTTTTCATAAATTCCACTACCCCTAGACTTGTAGGTCATCTTAGACTGACTCAAAAAACCAAAAATCTTTTTGTTATTTTTGTAAAATAGACTCAAACACCGAAAATCTTTTTGTTGTTTTTGTAAATATTCTCCCCCTAAATTTGTGAACTAAAAATAAAATAAAACAAAACACAAATTTTATAGTATTTACAAAAATGTTTTAATCAAAACTTATTAGTTTGAGAGAAGCAAGCAAATTGTGGAATCGAGTTGTGTCGAACGATTTTGTCAAAAGATCCGCCAGATTGTCATCTGTGTGGACCTTTTCAAGATGAAACAACTTCTGTTTGAAACAGTCCCGGATGAAGTGAATCTGGATGTAGTGGTTGTGCAGGTGGAGCAGGTTATGCAGGCGGTGCAGGTTGCATCCGTTTCACTTGTGATACGCTCCTACACAAGTTAGCAAACTGACCATACTTACCACAATTATTGCAAATGTGGCAAGGTAGGTTAGGAGCATGATGATATCGGCAAATGTTGCATTGTGGAGTCACTCAAGCATAAGATCTAATGTTCGAGTTGCTAGACGATTGCTGACTTATCTGAGCAGCAGGAGTAGTAACAGCGAAGCTTCAGGTCATTCGCTTTCGGTTGCTGCTTTTGGATGAGCTAGCTGGTTCTGTCTTAGCTTGTGTTGCGGCTTCCTTAGTGGTTGTCTTAACTTCAATCTTCTTACTTCCCTTCCTGGTAAGCATTCCTGCCTTCACATGATTGTCTGTCAGTGTAGCAACCAGGCGGATTGCAGCTTCAATGGCGGTAGGTTTGCTACCAAAGATTGTGTCTTGAACCTTCATGGGTAGACCTCCAATGTATTTCTCTATGGCTCTCTCTAATGGGGTCACAAAATGAGGTACTAATAGGCATAGCTCATGAAAGCGAGAGTTGTAGATCGCGTTCTCTCCACTTTCCTGCTTGAGTTCCTAGAACTCAGCCTCTAATTTCCTCATCTCACTTCGTGGACAGAATTCTGACGTCATCAGTGTCTTGACTTCAGCCCACGTCAGTGCTAGCGCTGCATCAACTCCCCTAGTTCGCTTCTCGCATTCCATCAAGTCAGTGGTCTCTTTTGGAAAACACTGGTGGCATAGCGCACCTTCAGTTCCTAGGGCAGTCACTGTTAATGAAAGTATTTTTAATAATCTCAAACCACTATAGCAGACCAGTGGCCCACTCAGCACCCGTGAACTTCGTCGGGTTGTAGCAGTTGAAGTGTTTGAAAGTGCAGACAGGTGAGTTTGCACCTCCTCTGTTTTGGTTAACCGTTTGATTAGCTTGATTTAGTTTGTTCACCAACCCAGTGATAAGATTTATTAACTCTTGCATGCTAGAGTTGGCATTGTTGTTGTTGATCCTATTGATGTGGCGATGACGTGGTGGCCTGTTTCTGAGAATGATTAGAAACATGTTACTATCGTTTACAACGTAAGTCATACAAACAAGGTCAATGAGTTTGTTTTAACAATTAGGAAGTACATATATGGGGCTATACGTGTCTCCTATCTGTTTCCAAAGTCATAATAGGGCTCATAGTTTCTAGTATCATACTAAGGCATTATACCTAGGTCATATCTTTATCTACGATAAATGTCCCTAAATTCTCAAACACTTTTCACCCTATACTAACACCGACAACCTCTCTATGTAGTGAAACTAGTTTATATATAGGGCATACGTAGATGTGACCGCAGTCGCATCATCCGCCATCCCACCACCGTTGCAATACACCACGATTATGCCCTTACTAGAAATTAGGGTATAACATATGTTTCCCAGGTGTCTTTCTTCACAGCCGTATCCTATGAAGGATAATTATGAGTGAAGTGTATTTAAGTTCTCTTGAAATCTAGGGTCGCCTAATATCTAAGTTCACCTGAAATCTAGGTTCACCTATTTTCTAAGTTCACCTAATGTCTAAGTTCATCTGACATTGAAGCTCCCCGGATGTCTAAGTTTACTAAGTGTCCATATCATCACTAAGTGTTCATATCATCACTTCAATATATCCATAAAGTGTATTCTTAAATGCGTATATTCGTGTCTTCCAAATATGTTCATCCAATAGTTTCAACCAACAGTTCCCAACATATCCTAGCTAATTTACTTAATTCCCGACACTGACAGACCCCCAATATACTACAAATGGTTTATGTATAGGTCATACGTAGGAATCGGTAGCAACCTATCCAGCCGCCATCCCACCACCTTTGTAGTATACTATGAGTGTGTCCTTGTCTGGTGATTAAGGATCAATCAGTCCTAATTAACTCCTTCTCTTATTCGTCAACACTAACATACACCCAATGTACTGTAAATGGTATATGTATAGGGCATACATAGAAGTCAGTCACAACTGCTTCATCCGCCAGCCCACCACCTTTACAATACATCACAAGTATGTCCTTGTCAAGTCGTCTGGGCTCAATCAATCACATAAAGAAACAATTAATAAGTAGCATGTATAACCTATCATATAAAAGTTATAATGTAGAACATATAATAAATCATGAACATAGATCATATATAGCAGGATTACAGTTAACTTGTAATAAACATATAAACACAAAATCCTGAATATAGTAACTAGTCTATGAATAATTCATACTAGAGTATCCTATGGTTATAGACTAGGTCATCTATTTCTAGTAACCTAATTCCCTTTAACCCAGGCTCTGATACCAATCTGTAACACCCTGAATGACGGCGGAAATGTCGGGATGCCATGAGGAATGCGCAGATTGTTCATAAGCTCGTGGGCAACTAAAATGCATCATCACATTTCATATAATCATTTAAAGTGTTTACACAAAAATCATGTTTATCATGAAAGAGTTACAACAAGTACGAAAAAAATGTAGCTAAGTGAACTAAATCTTAATCTTCAGTTGATCCAGTTAAATTAGCTAAGTCCAAGATCCTAGGTGATTATATCCAAAAGTGTAGAGCTATTTTCCCTACTTCTCCTCATTCCCTGAATTATGTAAGAAATCAAGTGTCAACTACAGAAGTAGTTGGTGAGTAATCATAAGTTTAAAACACACCAAAAATAATTATAAGAGTTTAAATAGACACATGTGAACCTGTAAAGATGATCATTTCCTGTAAATTCACTAACAAGCAGATCAACAAATTATGAAAATAAGTTCAAAAAGTAATCTAAACAAGTTCAATAAAATTAACAAATACAACCAATCAACCATACCAACAATAACGAGTTTATCTCATATGTATTACGGAGGACCGAAGTCAACTCAATTTTTAAAAGTATTAACAAAACACCGGGGAGGACCGAAGTCAACTCAATCAACAGTGTAGGGAATCACAGCCGAAGTCAACTCAACCAACTGTGGTTCAATATGTATAAGAGATAATCCTAATAACTGCAGAGGACCGAAGTCAACTCAATCAACAGTGTGGGAATTCACCGCAGAGGATCGAAGTCAACTCAACCAACTGTGGTTCCATATGCATAAGAGATAATCCTAATAACTTTAGAGGACCGAAGTCAACTCAAGAAACAGTGTAATCACCACGGAGGACCGAAGTCAAATCAATCAACGGTGGTTCAGATCAATGCGAGTATTGTGACAATACATCAATGACATCCAGTTTCACAAGTGTTATATCAAAGCATATGAGTTTAAGTATACATATTCCACCCACGAGTTTAAAAGGAAAAAATATTAAAAAGGGGATTATGAGAACTCCCTAAGCGGTTTGCTTAGTTCTCCAATTAGCGGACGTAGGAAAAGTGTAGGACCAAGGTTGATCTCGGAAACAGCACGAAATCAAGGGAAATCTGCTCTACAGCCTCTGGAATAGTGCGGAATCCTATTCCAGGGTTTTCCAATCGAAACCAACAGCAACCGTGGTGATTCGAAGGTAAGAGATGAACGTTTGAGTGAGAATCGAACACCACGAGCTATGAATCGAACTTGGACAGCAAGAAACACTCAAATCTTCAGGGGTTTGACACTGGAGCACACAGGGAAGAATGAGGGTTTTCAGAAGTTTTTTAGTTGAAATGATTTTGAACTTGTATATATAGGCAGTAGACATTCGGATGAATGAGTGGCCGAAACAACTCATTCGGCGAATGACTCTGTCGAATAGGTAATTCAGTCGAATGAGTCATTCGGCGAATGACTCATTCGCTGACTATAGTCATACTCTAGTTTCATTCGGCGAATGACTTCATACGTTAGAGTCATTCGGCCGAATGAGTAATACTCATACTCAATTACTTAATAAACCAAATCACCCAATCATATAATCAATTAACTAAAATATAAACATTAAGAACAATATAGAAAGACAACTTTCATTAATATAACTTGATTTTTACATGATGAATGATACAAAATCGAACTAGGGACATTTAGTGCACCAACAAACTCCCCCTTGGACCTAGTTCAACTCTTGGAAGTGTCTTTCTTGAAATATTTCTCAGAAATCGCTTTCCAGTCAGCTCCAGCATGAACCTTTAAGCATATGCAGATTCGGATCACTCTCATGAACTGAAGTGCCTGTTCCATATCCTGTACGTCGAAGAAAATCTGATGACGATACAGTGCTATAACATCTTTGTGGGACAAGTTAGTCAACCACATAGGCTCAAAAATCCTCACAGTCTCCCATTTCTTGTCCTTGCATAGAACAATCACTGCTTCTCCAGTACGACCGTCATAATACCACCATCGGAAGCCTTCCATAAAATCTTGACGCATCTTCCGTAAAGGAATCTTCTTCAAGACTTTAGGAGGAAGCCACTTCAGGATAAATTTATGTTTCCGGGTGTCTCCATCAATCTCTGGAAGATAGTAACGTTCAGGCTGTTGAGGTTGGAAGTTCACCCACCGCTTTCGGTACTCGTACTGGATCTGTCGAGAGAACCAAGCAGACATCCCCGAATCTTCACTGTATAGCATCTTTAGACGTGCTAATTGATTCACTTCAAAGCCTGGCAACGTCTTAAAGTCATGGGGATGCTTAAAGTAATCTATTCCTCTCTCTCTCTCTCTTTTCACTGCATAACATCCAAGGTCGTGGAAGTATGCCCAGCTCAGAATTTGACCTCCAGCCTTATAGCCTTTGGTCCTGTAGACTTTCTTATGTGTAGCTGGCATCTTCATTGTGCTCTCTTTCTTTAAGACCTCCCAGTAGGCCTGCCACTCTTCTTTCCTCTTCTTTTGATCATCGGCTTCAGACTTGCTTGCTTCAACTTGTTCTTCTAGGTATCTGACCAGAAGATCCTCTATGGCTTGATCAAACTGGTCAGTAAATGTAGGCAGCTCATCCTCAGCCGATGTATACTTTGGATACTCCTCATCTGTAATATCCTCTAGAATAACCTCATCAATATCATCAAAAGGTTCTGGATCAGGCTCATCAAAAACAGGAACAGAGGTATCGTCAGTGATAACCTCATCAGGATTTAACCTGAATAGCTCAGCTATTTGTTCCTTAGTAAGGCAGTGAATGATCTCTCCCTCCTCCTTGTCGTAGCTAACTGAGTGTTGTATAATGCCTTGAGCGTCTAGAATCATAGTGAGAGTCTCGTCCAGCTGACGTCTCACAGGCACAGCTTCTACTTCCTCAGTTGCTTCAGGTTCAGCTGTCTTTGAGGGAGACGAAGGAGGAGGAGCCTGAGTCTTCTTGTCGTTTGTTGTCTTGGACCGGATCTCAGATGAGGGAGGAGCTTGATCATCATCGTCATCATCATCAGCAGTACTAGATGAATCAGAAGGCCCACTCCCAGATCCGTCCTTATCCTCATCATCAGACTCATCATCTTTATCTGAGTCTTCATAATCCACCTGTTCCTCCTCAGACTCTTCTTCTTCTTCATCTTCTTCCTTGTCTGATTCATCGGAACGAGCTGCAGAGCCTTCTATCCTGGGAGTACTATCCTTGAGACTGTCAATCTGATCTGCTAGTCTAGCATTCTCAGTCTCCAAGGATAGTATCCGATCACTGAAATCAGTGACAGTTAATGCCAACTGATGATGTTCGTCAATATACTGCAGCAGCTGCTGCTCCTGTTGGGCAGAACGAGCCCTTAGGTCAGCTCTCTGGTCTGCAGCTTGAAGAAGCAGAGTATCCTGCTCTTCCACCCTCTTGGTGAGCTGGCCAATAACTAACTCCTGCTCTTTTTTCTTCTTTTCCTGCTCTAGGCTCCTCTCCATCAATCTAAGTACCATACTGTTCAGTGTGCTCAACTGATCAATAACTGAAACAGTAGGTATAGACATATCGACCCGTGAGATGGAGGGACCAGCAGATGCAGTAGTAAAGATAGGGGCTTGAGACACAGAGGTGATCAGAGGGGCAGTAGTAGCATGAACATGAGTTGCCCTTGATCTAGTCAGTGAAGAAACTGAAACAGCTGCTACTGATGTAACAGTAGTTGTAGCAGCTGTTGTCAGTTCTGACCTCCTCTGAAAAGAGAACCTTGATCTCTTTCCTCTCCTGGCTCTGGAAGATGTAGGCTGAGAAGCTGTAACAGACACAGCCACAGTAACAGGTGCAGAGGATCGAGGAGGTGAAGGTATATCAAACTCTGGAATGAAAGATGGATCAGTAACCTCTTCTATCTCCTCCTCACTCCTCTTCCTCTTTCTCATCTCCATCCTTCCTCCCACCATCACTTTCTCAAACTCATCATTCTGAGTCTCTTCCGAATCAGAACTATTTCCATCACCATCACCTGCTTCACCTTCATCTTCGCTTGAGTCCTCTGACTCATCTTCACCTTCTGCAGATTGAGTGACTGGAGTATCAAGAGGAATAGACACTGTGGAGGTAGTAGTAATCATGAAATCCAGCTCCATCAGTGAATCAATATCAACCTCCTCTTCTGCAGCTAAAGAGGTACTGACTGTAGCACCAGCAGTCACATCACCAGCCTCAACCAGGCTAACTTGAGCAGCAGTAGCCATCTCACCAACATCTACAGTGCTCACACCTACTGAGCTTTCATCAGCACCACCAACACCCTCACCTGCATCACCAGCATCATCATCATCTCCACCATCATCAGGTACAATAATATCCTCAACATCTGAGTCTGAATCGTCATGTCTCCATCTACGACCAACAGGAGCTCTGTAATCTGGCCTAGAGAGATGACCAAATAAAGATCGAGATGCTGGTTTCCTCTCCTTGCCTCTGTATGACATCACCCTGTTGAGGGTGAGGTCATTCATGTGTTCCAGCTTGATGACATCAGCATTAATCTTCGGTAAGTCAGGCAACTGAGCATCAATCAATTGCTGCAGAAACCTGGGATACATTAAGAACTTCTTGTCTCCCTTTAGAGTCACATTCTCCTTCATATGAGAGAAAACCATCTCAGAGAAGTTGAATGGTCTGTTCAGCACCAGGGCGACAAAAGCACACTGTATTGTCTCCCGCATGTCATCGAATCCTCCTCTCCTGGATCCAAGACAGTGAATCAGTACGTGTGCGAGATACTTGAATTGCGGAGACATATATGCTTTGTTGAGAATTCCCGCTCCAAGATCACCTTCGTACTTGCACCTCATAAAGCAACCACGAACTAGGTAACGGTCCAACAGATATGGCTGATCAGGTGTATCCTGGAAACCACAAACTCTCCTGATGTGCTCTGTTGAAATAACCACATCATGTCCAAGAACTTTCCCTCTGATCACTGGAGGTTCAGCCTCGCAATCTATATCAGCAGAGGCCCAGAAATCCTGCTGATGTGACCTATAAGGCACATGTACAGTAGAGATGGCAGTAAATATCCTCGAACGCCTGAGAAAGGTAATAATCTCAGTGTAGTGCTTGGCGTTCGGAGTGTCGAGATCTAAGTGAGCACAAATGTTGTTCTTCGTCACAGATTTGTATCCAGCCATTCTGAAAATCATATAAAAACATGTTAGAGCAGTTCACATAACTTAAAATGTTGAAATCAGATCAAAATCAGAACTCAGAATCAATTCAGACTGATATGCCGAATGAAAAGTAATTTGGCGAATGAACACATCAGCCGAAAGAGTCATTCGCCGAATGAACTTCATTTGGCGAATAGTGCTCATTCGCCGAATGACAGTGAAAGTATGAGTCATTCGCCGAATGAGTTTCATTCGCCGAATGAGACATTCGCCGAATGGCGTCATTCGGCTATATTTTGAAATTCAAACCCTGGTTTATCAGAAAATCAAATCAGCCCATAAAAACTATATATCTATGCTCAGAATCGACCGATTAACATGTTTAAAACAAGCCAAAATTTACTTTAAGTCCTTTTTGACCATTTATTTGAAGGGCGAACTTAAAAACCCTAAAACTCTAAATCAGGTTAGGTTTTTGATGATTCCACGGTTGAAACTTGATGATATTCGATCTTGGTATACCTGAAATGATAATGAACAAGATTATCAGAGGCTGAGTTCGTGGAAATCAAGAACAAAAGATCGACTGAAGAAAAATGTATATCGGGCGAATGTGCGCACACAGTTACGGCGAAAGAGTTTATGGTCGAATGAGCTCTTTCGCCCGATTGAATGCTTAAATAGGTTTACTCATTCGCCGAATGAGAAAGGCGAAAGGTCGGCTGAATATCAAACACATTCGCCGAATGTAATTGGCGAATAAGACATTCGTCACAACTCATTCGCAGAATGTGAATGTCGAATGAGTCATTCGACACACATCATTCGCCGAATGAGATATACTCTATCACAATTGATTCGGTCGAATGACTCATTCGCAGAATGAAGTCATTCGGCCGAATGAAAGAATTTCAAACCTCATTCGGGCGAATAGGTGTTTTAACACCCAAAACACAAACTTTTTCCAGATTTTACATTTTGAACATCAAAATTTTGACACTTATGAAGATATATCTGGTTGGTTCAGAATTCAGATGTGACAGACATCCGAACCTACAAATGATCATCTAAACTAAAATTGAAAATAGAAAATCTTTTTGTATTTTTCTGAAACAGAAATTACAACTGTACAACTAGTAACTAAAGACAAATAAGCACATATTTTTGTGAGAAGTCTACTGATAAAATAACACATATCTCTAATCACATCACATCAGCTTCATTGAATGTTTCACCTCAAACACAATTGTATTATGATACGATTACTGATATGTTTGTCCAGTTTTAAACCATACAATACACAACTACTAAACAAACTTTATGATCACTTATGTTTTCTGATTGAGTTCCCCATTTCATTTCACCATTAACGATCAAAATCAGTTTATAACTCATTTCTGCATATCTTAATAACAGTCATCATAAATTCAATAAGATTTCAAATTTATTATCTTTTTGTATTTTTCTTGTTCTATCCAAATGGACGGCTTCAGCTAGGTTCGTCCCAGCAATATGGCATGTGTATGGAATCGAACTTAATTTGTTCAAGTATTTCTCAAGCTTAATACCAGCTTGCATTTATTTTTCTTCAAGCTTAATACCAGCTTGTTTTTATTTTTCTTCAAGCTTAATACCAGCTTGCTTTTCTTTTTCTTCAAGCTTAATACCAGCTTGTTTTTATTTTCATTTAATTGAAGCCTCATTTGATTCCATGATGACCGGTGTATGCTTGATTTGAGTCAAAAACTATTTCTCACATAAATGGTGTTATAAAACAGATTCCACAAATCAGACTTTCTAAGTTATCACAAGCTGTTTATTCATTTGTAGAGTTGGCCTATCAGTACATCACATCACAATTGTCTTGTGTGCTCAGCTTACACATTCAACTCAGCTTCTATATCATGATAGATTAATGTGTCACTTTTTCAAAGAAAGACCATCTCAATTTCAACTTTTTCAACTGTTTTTGTATTTTTGAATTTTTCAAATGTTTTTGGTTTTTCAATTTTAAGATGTTTTTGGTTTTTCAATTAACAACTATCTCCCCCTAAAAACCTAAAACAGAAAATCTTTTTGAGTTTTTGATTTAAGAAAAGAAACTAGACAAGAAAACTGAAAATAAAAGAAAATAGACAAAACAAAAATTATCTAAGAAAGATGATGATCATTTGTTAGATTCAGATGAAGGTAGGACTTCATCCTTTTGGAAAACACCATTAGCCGATAACAGATATAAAAATCTGGGTTTATCAAAAGCTTTTGTGAAAAGATCGGCTTTTTGGTGATCGGTGTGAATTTTAACAACATTGATTAATTTCTTTTCAAAACAATCACGTATGAAGTGATATTTAATGTCGATGTGTTTTGTTTTTGAGTGCTGAACAGGATTTTTAGTGACAGCTATGGCGGCAGTATTATCAACATATATAGGAGTGTTAGAAAAATGTAACCCATAGTCCCTGAGTTGCTGTTGGATCCAGATGATCTGAGAACAGCAACTAGCAGCAGCAATATATTCAGCTTCACAGGTTGAAGTAGACACCGACGTCTGCTTCTTGCACTGCCAGGTAACTAAACGGGTTCCAAAGAACTGACATCCCGCAGATGTTGACTTGAAGTCTCTTTTGCAGCCACCATAATCAGAGTCACTGTATGCAGTAAGTTCAAAATTATCATCATTAGGGTACCATAAACCAAGATCAGGAGTACCCTTCAGATAACGCATAATCCTTTTGACAGCAATCAATTGAGACACTCTTGGTTTTGATTGATATCGTGCACACAAGCATGTGGCGAACATGATGTCTGTCCGAGAAGCAGTAAGATACATAAGAGACCCAATCATTCCTCGGTACAAAGTAGCATCAATTAACTCCCCCTTTACATCTGGAGTAATCCCGTGATTGACAGCCAGTGGGGTACCAGCAGGCTTTGCATCAGACATATTGAACCGGCTCAGTATGTCCCCAACATATTTGGTTTGATGAATGAAGATTCCTGCCTCAGACTGATCCACTTGTAATCCCAGAAAAAATTCTATCTCTCCCATTGAGCTCATCTCAAACTTCTCTTTCATAACCTTTTCAAACTCTTTGCACAGACCATCATTTGTTGAACCGAAGATGATGTCGTCCACATATACTTGCACCAAGAGTAAGTCACCATCCTTTTCTCGAATGAACAGTGTACAGTCAATGACACCTCTTCTGAACCCGTTGTTCAGAAGGTGAGTAGACAGTGTCTCATACCATGCTCACGGCGCTTGATGCAATCCATATAAGGCCTTGTCTAGCTTGTAGACTTGGTCTCTATGCAATGGATCCTCAAACCCGGGAGGTTGACTAACATACACTGTTTCATTTATCACACCATGAAGAAATGCACTCTTTACATCCATCTGATAAACTTTAAACTTCTTGAAGGATGCATAAGCCAAGAAGATACGAATGGCTTCAAGTCGAGCAACTGGTGCAAATACTTCATTATAATCCAAACCTTCAACTTGTCTGAATCCTTGAACAACCAGACGTGCTTTGTTTCGCACAATGATACCATGATCATCCTTCTTGCAACGAAGAACCCATCTGGTGCCTATTACTTTCACACCTTTAGGTTTGTCAACCAATTGCCAGACACCTAACTTTTTGAACTGAAGGAGTTCTTCTTGCATTGCATCTACCCACGATTCTTCTCTGAGAGCTTCAATAACAGTACGTGGCTCAACTTGGGAGATAAAACATGAATGGGGACAAAAGTTTACATCTGCAAAGTCAAGAATGTCTGCAAGTCCTCCTGAAGAAAGCTGATTTCTTGTCTTGAAACCATCCAAAGGACTTCCAATAATATTTTCTTGAGGATGAATCCGATTAATTCTTCCAACAGGATGAGCGGGAACTTCAACATGTGGATCAAGATTATTCAGATTCAGATCCTCAAGTCTTGGCACAAGATTGTCAACAGCTGGTTCAGGGGCAGCTGGAGGAGCTGAGTTGTCGTCTGTGTCTGAGCTGTCATCATGTGTTTGTGCTGTAGGAGTTGAAACAGATGAAGGTTGCTTTGGTTCTTCAGGTGCATTTTGTGCATCATACAGCATCTGAACAGCAACATCTTCATCAGTGTACATGGGAGGCATGTTGAATGAGTCAAACAGATCAGAATAGTTGAACATCCAATCAGGACCCTTCCCAGGTGGGGGCATGGAATACTTCTGAACATCAACATGGTACCACTCCTCCACATTTTGAGTTGATCTGTTATAAACTCTTTTATTTGGAGTGCTGTACCCAAGAAAATACCCTTCTTCCACCTTTTCATTAAACTTGCCTTGCTCATGTTTCTTAAGCATAGTGCATGGTGCACCAAATGGTTCAAGATACTTAAGATTTGGCTTTCTGTTATGGAGCAATTCGAAGCAAGTTTTCCCATGTCTCTTCACTATCAACACTCGATTTAGAGTGTAACAAGCATTAGCTACAGCTTCATTCCAGAATTGTACTGGAAGAGACGAATCTGCAAGCATAGTCCTAGCAGCCTCAATCAAAGTCCTGTTCTTTCGCTCAGCAACACCGTTCATTTGGGGAACATATGGAGCACTAAATTGTTGAACAATACCTCGTTCGTTACAAAAGTTCTCCATGTTGTGATTTTTGAACTCTGTCCCATTGTCGGTTCTGAGTATGCGAATCTTGAGCTTATAGAGAGATTCAAGTTTGGTAACCAACACTTGAATGCAGTCAAACGTTTCAGACTTCTCCTTTAGAAAGAAAACCCAAGAGTATCTGGAATATTCATCAGTGATGACAAGACAGTACTGATCACCAGCAATACTCTTGCGGTTAACAGGACCAAAAAGATCCATATGGAGCAGCTCAAGTGGAACAGTGATTGAGTGATACTTCTTCGGTTTGTGAGACTGCTTGACTTGCTTGCCTTTCTTGCAAGATACACAGACATCAGACAACTTGAAATTCTTCAGACTTACCCCCTCAACCAGATTATTGTGTACCAAGTGGTTCATCTTGCGTAGACTCAAATGACCCATCCTCTTATGCCAAAGAATTGAATCTTTTTCTGTTGCCTTTGACATAAAACATGAAGCTGTGGAGGATGTAGTTGAAGCTGTGGCCATATTGAGTACGTACAAGTCTTGCTTCCTGGGGGCAGACATCAAAATCCATTCTTCAGGGATAACTAAACCTTGCTTTAGAATGTAGCATTTGGAGTCATCGAAAAGAACTTTGTAGTTTTTATCACAGATCTGTGATACAGAAAGCAGATTATTCTCCAATTACTTGACATATCTGACTTTGTCAAATGAAACTTGCCCATTTGATAAGATTCCCTCTCCTGTGATAAAACCACCTTTGTCACCAGCAAAAGCTACATAACCACCATGAACAGATTGAACGTTGGAGAGCAAAGAGATGTTTCCAGTCATGTGCCTTGAAGCCCCACTATCGACAATCCAAGAACTGTTTAAAGCAGCTGTTGGGGCATTCTGCACAAAAATGAGACAATTAGTTTAATTTGGGAACCCAAGCCTTTACGGTCTTGGGTTGACCCAATGAGTCTCGGATCATAACATCGATCCATTTACCATCTGAAACAGTCTTGTCTGAAGTGGGTGGAACTGTAGTCTCAGACTTTACTTTCCAGACTGCATTTTTACTGAAAGAGTTTTTCAGATAAATGGATGATGATTTAGATTGATCAACATTAACAGGCTTGAGAATATTCAAGTTCATCAATTTCCCTTTACCCTTGTCCACAGATTTAACCTGATTTGGTTGTTTGGGTTTTGTCAGAAATGATTTGGACTCAGATCTAACAGGTTTAACAAAATTATGATTTTGTTTTCTGGGTGGTGCAACCTTTGGTCTAATCAATTGAGGGCAAGATCTAACAAAGTGCCCAGGTGCACCACACTCAAAACAAACCGGTTCGCCTTTTTTATGAAAATGTTTTAACTCATAAAAAGATTGCCCTTTTGGTTTAAAAACATTTGTTTTAGGCATGTTCTGATTAAAACCCAAACCCTTTTTCCCATTTGGAACAAGATTGTCAAACTTGTTCAACACACAAGCTTCATTTTCTTTTGAAGCTTTCACAAAACCTAAGGCTTGATATATTTTTGAAGATGAGATTGGGTCACCCTTTTTGATAACAGGGAGTGGATTCTGAGCAGTACCATAATCAGATGAATCATCAGATTCATCCTCAGAATCTGAAACCCAATCCTCTACAAGTCCATCCACTGAAGATTCCTTTGACAAAGAGGAACCTTCATCAGTAATCATCCCAATTGGATCAATTACTAAAGGAGTTATCACTTGAAAATCTTTAACATCTTTGTCATTTGGTGAATTGACAAAGCTGTTTAAGATTGGTGGAGGACATCTTTGATAACTCATAGTTCCCTTACCCTTATGATCAGCTTCTTTGCTGATCATGTGCTCAATGATATAAGATGCACTCTCATAGCTCTTGAGCTTCTGTCCTAGGGTCTCATAATCACACTCAACCATTGCTAACTTCTTCTTTACCTCATTAATAGTATTGAGATAAGAAGTTATAGCATCTTGCTTGTTAAGAACAGCAATCTCAGCCTCATGAAGTTGTCTATTTAAAAGTTCAATTTTAGCTTGAAAATCCTTTTCATTAGCTTTTAAAACTTTGTTAGCATCAATACATTGGTTGAGATCACTGATCAAAGCAGCATTGTGATTCTGATAGGAAAGAACCTTGCTTTTAAGGTCAACACAATTAAAACAATTAGAAACAGAAGATGAACAATCATCAGATACCTGATCTGACTGAGAAGTTGCAGCAGGAGTAGCAGATGAGTTTACCATCAAGGCAAACTGAATAGGAGATTCTTCAACATCAGCATCAGACTCAGATTGAGTGTCAGAATCAGTCAAGCTCTCAGACTCTGATCCAGATGTTTCTTCTATCTTGATCTGTGCTCTTTCAACAGTACTCTCCTCAAGTTGATCATCCATCTTCTGGATCTCAGCAACACAAGCTTGATCTTGCCCCCTGTTCAGAATTAAATCTGAAATCCCAATTTTCACCTTCATCCTGCTGTACCATCAAAGCTTTGCCTGTATTTGAAGAACTGGTCTGAGCAGGAGAATCAATAGGAACAAGTCTTCTTTCTGGATTTGCTGCAGAAGACTTTTGATGCTGAAAAGGATTCTTGTTTCCAGCTTTCTTAGGATGCTTGCACTGTCTAGCAAAGTGACCCTTTTCTCCACAACTGTAGCAAGTGACAGAAGCCTTATCAAATCCAAACTTTGAATCTTTGTTCAAGTTGATGTCTTTTCCAGTTCTCTTCACAAAATCTTTAGCTCTTCTGACAGCACTAGCCAAAGCCCACATAATATCAATCCTTTCCATGTCATCTGGATAGCTGAGAGTAATCATCATTAGTCAGATAAGGATTGCCAATCTGTCCTGCTACTAAACCATCATAAGAACTGACTAGAGTAGATAACAGTCCCATATGCTCCTTGGCAATCTCTACAGTCACTTTATCAAAATTTTCTGTCTTCAAATTGGTTACAGGCTGATGATGTTCTTTCTGAGGATTGGATGAAGAGGATGATTGACTAAAATGAATCTGAGTAGATGATGGAGCTTCAGTAGTCTGAGAAACAAATGTTGTCTTCAATGGAGCATGAGAAGATGATTTCTCAACTGTAGGAGTAGAATAATACAACGATGGGTCCTGGACTTGGGCAACTCTCTTGGCCTTCCACTTGTTCTCTATTTCTTGCTCTTTCAGCTTCTGAATGAAATCATTTATGTCCATATGAGCCAACATCTGATTCTGCTTTAGTACCATCAAAAATGACTCCCACTTTGGAGGTAGAGCATCTACCAAACATTGGATCTTTTCCTGAGTAGTTGTCTTGACTTCATGATTGAATAACACACTCAAAAGATGATAAAATCTAGCAATCAACTCATCCAGTGACTCATTTCCCACATACATGAAGCTATTGAATTCCTTTCTCAATGCCTTTGACTTGATGCTCTTCAAAGCATCATTACCCTCATATCTTTGTTGCAGTGCATCCCACAATAGCTTTGCAGAGGTAAACTGTCTAAACTGATGGAAATATCAGTGGCAATGGACTGGGATAGAATAGCATAAGCTTTCTTCTCATAATCATACAGCTTCCTCTGAGGCTCAGTCATCCGTGTGACTAGCATAGGAGTTCGATCTTCATTCAGAGGCCTCAGATAACCTCCCTCAGTCATCATCCATAAGTTTGTATCCACCCCATTGATATGGATCTCAAACCGATACTTCCAGTGTGGATAATCGTCTAAAGATAACAACTTTGGAGCTTTATTAGAGCTTCCAGTCTCAGTCTCAGTCAGTAACAAAGTCTGAATACGATGATTCTGGTTCGCCATCAATGCTAAATCCTCCATAGAGTCAAGAATAACAAGATTCAACACTTAGAAAATTTTTCAGACTGATGGCCGAATGAAGATCCTTAGGACGAATGACGGGGGCCGAATGAGATAGAACTGGCGAATGAGAGGCTGAGTATGACTGTCTGGCGAATGAGTAAAGAGAATGGACCTATTCAGCGAATGGAGTGTCGAATGAGGCTATTCGCCGAATGAGACCTGAGAATGAAGCTATTCTCCGAATGAGTAAAACGAAAGAAGCTATTCGGCGAATGAAACCAGCGAATGAAGCTATTCGGCGAATGAGGCTGATTCGGCCAAACTTATTCGGCCGCCATGCTCATTCGGCCGATCTGAGGGTTTTGGCAACAAAAATCGCGATAACTTGAGATTTAGACCAGTTCTAAGTACCAAATTTGGTACAGAACATCATGAAATGATAATGAACAAATTGGGATAAACGATTTGACAAAAACACCACAAAAATCCACAGATTTGCAATGAAACAGTAACTTTTAGGACAATAAGTTTAGGGTTTTTGCAGATCTCGAACGAAAAATCAAAGATATGATGATTAGGATTGGAAATCGAGCAGAATCAAGAGCCAATGCTCTGATACCACTTTGTAGGACCAAGGTTGATCTCGGAAACAGCAGGAAATCAAGGGAAATCTGCTCTACAGCCTCTGGAATAGTGCGGAATCCTATTCCAGGGTTTTCCAATCGAAACCAACAGCAACCGTGGTGATTCGAAGGTAAGAGATGAACGTTTGAGTGAGAATCGAACACCACGAGCTATGAATCGAACTTGGACAGCAAGAAACACTCAAATCTTCAGGGGTTTGACACTGGAGCACACAGGGAAGAATGAGGCTTTTCAGAAGTTTTTTAGTTGAAATGATCTTGAACTTGTATATATAGGCAGTAGACATTCGGCTGAATGAGTGGCCGAAACAACTCATTCGGCGAATGACTCTGTCGAATAGGTAATTCAGTCGAATGAGTCATTCAGCGAATGACTCATTCGCTGACTATAGTCATACTCTAGTTTCATTCGGCGAATGACTTCATACGTTAGAGTCATTCAGCCGAATGAGTAATACTCATACTCAATTACTTAATAAACCAAATCACCCAATCATATAATCAATTAACTAAAATATAAACATTAAGAACAATATAGAAAGACAACTTTCATTAATATAACTTGATTTTTACATGATGAATGATACAAAATCGAACTAGGGACATTTAGTGCACCAACAAAAAGGAACTTTACTTGAATCCTACAATTAAGATTTTACGATATGTTTGAGCTATAATTCCTTATTTGATTGTTCTTTTTAAATTTGACTTGTTAACTGAGTTCGTGTAATGAGAATTACTCATGCTTGTGATATTCATACGAATGACTCAAGCTAATGGCCATTCCTAAGAATGGCTCATGCTAATGGCTATTCATACGAATGGCTCTTTCTTATGACTATCCATACGAATGACTCATTCTTGTGACTATTCACATGAATGACTCATTCTTGTTGGCCATTCGTCCGAATGGCTCATTCTTCTGGGCCATTCGTACGAATGGCTCATTCTTACGACCCATTCGCCTGAAACGGGTATCAGCCATGGCTGAAATTGCGATTTTGCTATTTATCACCAGATTGCTTATGGTTTTGAGTTGGGAATGATAGAAAAGCTATTTTGTAACGTTTAAAACGAGTTGGTATCGGGTTGGTGAGAAAACCCTGAAAACCGAAATAAAACTCGTAGATCTACCTCGTTTGACGTCGTTTGAGCTCGTTTTCTTCATGGGTTCGTGATCTAGATGAGTAGAGGAACGTTTTGACTCCAAAATGAAGCAAAATGGTGGTGATTTGAGAGAGATCTCTAGAGAGAGAAAGCTAGAGTGAGAAAGTGACGGTTTGAGTTTTAGAGAGAGAGACAGATCTGGAAAATGAGGGAGAAGAGAAGGAAAAAGGGCTTTTATAGCCCAGGCCAAACTCGTGTGTTCGGTACCCTTCAAATTACGCGTTAATAGTTTATTGAATCAGTTTTGCGTAAAATAAATTTTAAAAAGAGAAAACGTTTTATGAAATCATTTTATTTCAAATATTTTAAAGTGGTAATTACTAATAAATGCTTTTAAATTCCTTTTATTAATTTTAATTTCGTAAAAATATTTATTTTGGTTATGTCGTTGGAACGCGTAACTTACGTTTATATTTGTAAAGATCGAAACCTTTACAAATACTACACTCGTGTCGTATTCCAACTTGATTTATAAATTTATGGAATACCGTTTTAGAATTATTATTCCTAATAAATGTATTCGTGTGAATCGTCACCCACGCGGACACATTATTAGGTTAACTTTTCTGAAACAACGTTCGCGTTTTCATTATACTCGTGTCCTCACCAATGCGTAAATGTTTTCTTTATTATTATTATCTTAATGTGTTTATTTATTTTAACTTCCCAAGCATTCTCCTTAATAAATCATATCACTGACACACCCATGATAGACCGAAATAAGTTTATGTATAGGGCACACGTAGGAGCCGGTCGCAACCTATCAAGCCGCCGTCCCACCACTATTTTGATAAACCATGACCATGTGTGCTTGACTATATTTAGTGACCAAACCTTAAACCTTTATCTAAAACTATAACTAACCTCAGATTCTCCTCACCAAATCCTAACACCGACATATAAACTGAAGAAAACTTATGTGTAGGGCATACGTAGGAGTCAGTCGCAACTTATCCAGCCGCCAGCCCACCACCTCTTTGATAGATCATGACTATGCCCTTGCCTATATTTGGTGATAGAATCCTACACTACTACCAATACCTTTTAGACAAAAATATATCATGTGTATTGAACTGTAATGAACACTATGGGTAGGTCTATTTATGCTACAAGCTAACTTCCCCATGGTTCATGCATATTATCTGTGCGTTCTCAATATTGTGAATCAGTGTTTATATCATAATTCAAAACCCAAGCATTCAATTAGCATAATGTGTTCTATCAATAATAAAGTATGTGCAATAATAGTTTACCTTAAAAGCAGCGATTTTACAATCAGGTAATCTTAGCCTATACGCCACGGGACCAATTTGTTGAATGATTTCAAACGGTCCTACGTATCTCAGTGCTAGTTTTCCTTTATTTGCAAATTGAACGACGCCCTTCCAAGGGGATACCTTCAACATGACTCGCTCTCCCACTTGAAATTCCAGCGGCTTGCGCCGTTTGTCGGCGTAGCTCTTTTGTCTGCTCCGGGCTGCTTGTAACTTTTGTTGTATCTAGGAGATCTTATCAGTGGTTTCCTATATAAGCTCAGGCCCAGTTATTCGAGTATCTCCTACATCAGTCCAACAAATCAGTGACCGACATTTCCTACCATAAAGTGCCTCGAATGGAGCGCATCCGATGCTAATGTGGTAGCTGTTATTATAGGAGAATTCCCATCGAAATCCAAAACACATGTCCGCAACATGTCCTCTAGGGTTTGAATTGTACGGTCGCTCTGACCATCCGTTTGTGGATGGTAAGCTGTACTCAAGTTTAAGTTTGTCCCCAAAGACTTCTGCAACGACTGCCAAAACCTTGACGTAAATCTGCTGTCTCGATCGGAGATGATAGACAATGGTACATCGTGACGTAACACTATCTCATTTATGTACAATCTTGCCAATTTATCCATCATGAAGGTTTCACATATTGGCAAGAAATGAGCAGATTAGTTAATCGATCGATGATAACCCAAATTGTATCATGACCACTGGAAGTGTGGGGCAGCCTGGTAATGAAATCCATAGCTATTTGTTCCCACTTCTGCTGTGGAATCTCGGGCTGTTCCAGTAAACCAGACGGTTTCTGATGTTCCGCTTTCACCTTCGCACATGTCAAACATCGACCGACGTACTCTGCTATATCTTTCTTCATTCCCGGCCACCAATAAAATCCCCGTAAATCTTGGTACATTTTATCGGCGCTCGTATGAACCGAGTATCGTGTCTTGTGCACTTCATCAAATATGTGTTTCTGGAGTTCATCTACTGCAGGAATCCACACGCGATCCTGATAGTTTATCACTCCATCCGGTTTCGTCTCAAACTGTCGCTCTACTCCACAATTGAGTTCTTTCTTCACATTACCTTGCTCCGCTGTCTGCTGTTATGCTTGTATGATTCTGTCTCTTAAGCTTGTCTGCACTATCATTCCCATTGCTCATGTGCGCAAGGGTCTGACCCGTTCCTTCCGACTCAAAGCATCTGCTACAACATTGGCTTTGCTCGGATGGTATTTGATCACACAGTCATAATCATTCAGGAGTTCAACCCAACGTCGTTGTCACATGTTGAGTTCCTTCTGATCAAAGACATGTTGTAAACTCTTGTGATCAGTGCAGATGGTACACTTGGTGCCATACAAGTAATGTCTCCAAATTTTCAACGCAAAGACTACTGCTCCCAGTTCTAGATCGTGCGTCGTGTAGTTCTTCTCATGGATCTTCAGTTTTCTTGATGCGTAGGTGATAACTTTGTCTCGTTGCATCAATACACATCCGAGTCCCTGATGGGAAGCGTCACAGTACACTACAAAGTCATTCGTACCTTATGAGAGAGGTACGATTGGGGCATCACATAACTTCTGCTTCAAAGTTTGGAATGCATCTTCCTGTTTCTACTCCCAAACAAACGGTTCACTTTTCTGAGTTAACTTGGTAAGTGGCTAGGATATCTTAGAAAATTTTGAAATAAACCTTCTATAATAGCTTGCCAAGCCCAGAAAAACTGTATCTCCGTCGATGTCGTTGGAGTATCATTTATGTAATCAATACGACGCGTGCGTAAAAATACGCGAAAACGACACCGAGCGAGACCGAACACGCGGGGGAACCACTCGGGTTATAAAAACCCTTATTTTCCCCTATCTTCTTCATTTATTACAGCCCTTATCCTTTCTCTCTCTAAAAATTCTTCATAAGCTTCCTCACACTAGAAAACCAACACAAATTCGACCATAACTTCCTTGATTCTGCACCAAATCGAGCAAACAAGATATCAAAACGATCCCCTCAACGAAAGGAAGCTAGTAGTACAATGGATTGGCTCCATCTCAAGCTCAGTTGGCTAGAATCTTTGAGAGAAGGTTCGGATTTTAGGGTTTCCTACTATTCATCATCTTCTTCATTTTAGAAACTAATTTTGAGCTCTCAAACCACGAGAATCTGTCATAACATGGTTATAGAAACCTTGGAACACCATGGACTGAGTTGATGAAGGCTGTGAAGAGGTAATGAGGTCGAATAAGGATACTATCGGCATAAAGAAAACCCAACTTGGTAATATCGAGGGGTTAAATGTTACCAGGCCTTAATCATCAAAATTGACAAGTTCGTTGGTTGCATGGAGGCTTGAATTTCGACGATAGTATCAAAGAAACAGGGTCCAAGTTCGAACATGCTGGAGCTAAATCAATACTACCAGTATCGATGAGGCAATATCGATGCCAAGGCAATTGGATGAGAGGCAATTGGAACTTAGGAAGTTTTAGTCTTTTAAGTGTCGATATTACTCTCCTAGGATCTCACAACTTCGAAGATAGTCTTCTGAATTACAGCCCAAGGATTTATGAGCTGGGGACTAGTCGAGATAGATTGTGCCGATGAACTTAAAATCGATGGAATGAGATTGATTGATACAATAGTATCGAGGCTATCATAGATCAATATTATCAATATCGTTGTCACCTTCATCAACTCTTAATCATCGATATTGGTCGCTTAAAATAATCCAAGTTTCCAAGTCTTACAAGATTCAAAGTCAATCCATGATAAAACAAATAAGATCCCTAGTGTTGGTGTTAAACAGCCCATCGATATTGATAATATTGATGGGTGTATTGGTTAATTTCGGCCAAGTTTTGGATCTAGTAGAATAGGCTCAAAATACATGATTAAAACCTCGAAATAATCATTATTCATCCTAAACATGAAGTCCAAGTAAAATGACAATGGAATGCAATCGAAATAGATAGGATCGAAGGCCATTCATTGGATTCTAAGTCCCATCGATAATGTTAATATCGACGGGCATCCCCTTGTTTTTCTAATGAGATCTTTCGATGCTATCAGCCATGCAAGCCTTTATCATTCAATTAAACCAGCAAAATTGAATATATTAAGGTTATCCATGCATCATGCGCGTAGAAAAACGATTAATTGATCATTAGAATCAATCACAAACACCCATCGACATTGATAGTGTCGATGGGTGATAGGTGAAATCGGTTAAGTCATGAACATTGGATAATAACCTTAAACACCTTTTGTCACACCCCGAGCCGGCGGGTTGGATCGACTTTCCCGTCGGGCGGAAAGTTCTCGGGGCGCGACATCGTTTGATCATCAAAATGATCAGATTGTTTGCATAGCACATGATATATAATTGAGAAATGCTAATCATGACAATGGTATAGAATTACAAAGATAAATTACAATGTATCGTTCATAATTTAACCAAGTAAATCTATTCAAAAGAATCAATGGGTTTCTATCTTGTAACTGTACAAGATCTACAAAAGATGATTCATTGTTTTGTCATTCAAAAGTAAGCTTGTCACAAAATGCAGCTAGGTCTTCTAAAAGTCCACTAGCTATGTTCCTGAATGTCTGGTGACTAAACATGTTCGTCACATGAGAAAACATGCATTTAAACAAAGTCAACACTAGGTTGGTGAGTTCATAAGTTTGATAATTGAAAACATTGATTTGTTCACATACACAGTCACAATGTCATACATGATACTTGTAAGTGTTTGATTCATATGTTCACACAATGGCCTCTCTATAGTTATATTTACAAGTAGTATCTCATCCTATTAGCTATGCTTATATATAGGGCATATGTAGGGGAACAAGCCCCAGCCAACATCCCACCACATACCTAATAGAACTCAACACCACTTGCGATACAACTATAGATACCCATTTTTATCTCACATGTTAATCTCGTTTGATATTCGCCCATCTGTTTGTATTCATTACCCAGTGTGTTATATGTAGAATAATATAATAAGAGGGGTTTAGTTATCAAACCGAAGTATTGATAAACCCTCCATGTGTTAAGGAAAATAGATTAATTTAATCTGATCCTTGTTATTATTCTCTCGCTTGTGGGGTTAACTGTTAGTCACTTTTAATAATAAGAGTGTTAGTTAACCAATTGATATATGTTCTCAACTTGAAATGCATAGAGCCTAAAAGGAATCCATTGCAATCCTCACGTAATCAGATTACAATGCATCCGATTTACCTCTACCACTTTGTATTCCCATAGGCCTCATCAAAACTATTACCAGTAATATGACATGAGAGAAAATAAATTCTCCAGTCTACTAGTCAATAGGAATCGATGGATTAATTACAATTATTACTGTAGATTAATATCACCATGTGTCGCTTACCAGACCCTGACTTTTCGTCGCCCTGTCACCGGTCATACGTTACCGGCCAAATGATAATACGATCAACATACCAGCCCTACAAGCCGGAGGTTTGTCAAACCTATGGTACCACTATGCTATCGTCAGTTTAGTCACGTCAAACTAACTGGTCAGCGATTTGTGTGAGGGACTTACAATGATCATCTTGAATACAGGGCACATGATTGTCGTGATATAATACAGACAGCTTAATAGTAATCAATTGTATTGTGTGTTCACCGATGTTGTTTGTTCTCAATGTTGTGTGTTCTCGTTGTTCTTAACAAAGTTATATAAGAACTTGTCTTATTATACAATGTTAGTTGTGTGAATGATGTTGTTATCATGAAGGTACATTATCATGATTATCATTCTTCTTGTTCCATATGTTCACCATGTTGCCACTACAGTATTGTAAGAGCTAGTCTTACAATACTTAGTCGACTCAGGTGGTGGCTGATATCTGTTTCATGTTATCTCATAGTTTTCACCGAGTAATAAACATAGTGTTATAAGAACTTGTCCTATTACACTTAGCTAACTCCTGTGGTGAATGATATTATGAAGATATATTATCTTCTTCTCATTCATGTTTGTTCTTGTTGCTATCATCATGTTCACCTGTGATAATCTCATTGTTTCTTCTTGTAAGAATAATTAAGTGTTATAAGATAAAATCTTACAACTATATTATTCTAATGTGTTGATGATTCATGAAGCCACATTATCATGTTTCATCTTAGTTGTCTCGGTCATGTTAGGATCATACAAGCATGCATACAATGATAAACGATGATAAGTCAAGCAATACTATCTAAATCATAGTATAAACAATATGTTTTACTAACACTTTTAAATAAATAAAAGATTTAGCATGTTTCTCAGCCCCGAGAGTTTTAAATCAATTAAGATCAGAAAAGGGGGCGTATGAACTCACCTTGTTGTTGATATGGTTGACTAAGTATAAACAAGTATGCACGCGCTCTTTGTTGTACTTGTTGTAGTGTTCACGATCCTGTATTGATTTCACGTTGTTTGTAACTTGTAAGCATAAGTTATAGGGATTCGTGTGTGTGTGTGTTAGCCCTAAAGTTGGCTAACACCCCTCGGTCTCGGTCATCATTCGGCCCTGTTTACTTGCTAGAGATTTTAATGGCACTTAGCCCAATTAGGTTAGGGTTAGTATACTTGTTTATTTGTTTTACGTTCACTTGCTTTAATGTCATAACAAAAGAGATTCTAAGTATAAAACTTAGGTTTTAGGTTAAAGGTTAATAACTCTTAGCATCTTGTAACATAGTTTTGTATCATCATTGCTCCATTTGTCTTGGCACTTTAAAACCACTTGTTAACATATTCAACCTACCATGTTTTAGGCTTTATGAAACTCATTAAACCCAAACTTGCCACCTTTGTAGTAAAATAGATTTAGTGTATAAATCCATGCACGTTAGCCATAATTATTGATTTAGTGTGTTGATTTACATTCTTAACCATGTGACAAAACCGTTGATCCCGAGCCCATCTAGCAACCATGGGTCGAATGTATGTGTAGTGGGCCGAATAAAATGTGGCCTTAGGCCGACTGTAAAATGCTTGGCCGTATGAAAGGTGCTCGGTCGAACGGAGTTCATAAGGGTCCTAGGTTCGCTACCATGTGTCGAGGTTCGCTGCCCATGAATGGGTTAACCTGCCTAAGTTCGTAGTCTCCTGGTTCGTGGATCCTAGGGTTCGGCTGTCCATGGTGCTAGGGTTCGTTCAAGGGAGGTTCGGCTGTGATGGTTCATTTATTCCTTGGTTCGGCCAGCTTTGAGATTCGGCCAGGTCAAGGTTCGGCTATGGGGATAGGTTCGGTGATGGTGGTTCGCAGCACAGGGTTCGTCTGGTAGTAGGTTCTGCCACCTTTTTGCCCAGCTCTGCCGAGGTTCGGCTGGTCAAAGGTTCGGCCAGCCCAGCTCCTTCACGAGCCAGCAGCTGTTCATCATCTCCATCGAAAATCACCTGTTGGAAGGTTGTTTCCATGGTTGTGTTATGCGAAGATGGGTTCTCGAGGGTGTAGGGGTCGAAGGATAGGATCTAAAAACGGTTAGGACTTGTGGGTCACACATGAGGGTGAAAACCCTAACTTTTCGTGATATTCACAGCCCCATACCTTGATTTTCAGTGGATAACTCCTCCGATCGGTTGTACTTCTAGGTAGAGGATGTTTGTTTCTTCGATTTGGCTCCAAGAACACACAATTTCGTAAAGTATTAAGCAAGATACAAGGATTTGAACGTTGGTTTTCTATAGAGAGAGAGAACCGGGTTTGTGGGTTTAGAGAGAGAGAGAGTGTGGAATAAATGAGGGAAATGCCTCATACAGGGTATATATACCCCATGTGTGTTCGGGTTCGTTCGGTTGCTCGGTTCTCGTTTTCGTCGCGTTTCCGTAACGTAATCGCGTGTTTTATAAATTTTAAATAAAAAAAATTTGTCTTTAACTTTCAGAAAGTGGTTATTTCTAGTAAATATTTAGTATTCGTTTTTCTTAAATTATTTCATCGAATTTGCTTATTTTAAACATTTCGTCAGCTCGCGTCACCTTCGCGCGTATTCGTTCGAATCGTCACCCAATCGAACACGATGATGGTTTTACTTTCTGACTTTTTTTTTCTACATTTCAGTCATCATTTCAGAACGTTAAACTCACAGATATGTTTGTGTGAATAGTCACCCACGCAAACACACTGTCAGTTCATTATTCTGAAATGACACTGCTCTTATGCTTTACATTGTGTTTCCTCGCTGACAGACTCAACTAAACTTCATGTTTTCACATTGTTTTCCTTGAATTCACATTGTTTTCATACTGAGTTATCGGTCATCTGATTCCTGTCATCTATGGATATCAGATTGCAACCGATATGTTCTTGTCATTTTTTTGCACACTGTTGTTTCTCTTGATTCGTTGTATTGATTGTACTTAAGTTTTCACCTGAACACAAACAAATGTTGTTTATCGTGAGTTGTTGTACTTACAGTATTTAAGTTTTCACTTAAACACGTACAACCGTTTCTTGTTATCATGCACACTGTTTACACGTTGTATTTACACACAGTAAATAGTGAAAGTACACATACCGTACGGACTTGCCGGATGATCAGGTACTGGACGTCACACCTTTCTAAACATATGGGAACATCATAAGAACATAAATAATAAACCTTTCAAGTCCAACATGTGAACAAGGGTTCAAGTTCATAAACACATGTTACATTTATTCATAACACACCCTATGTATAATGTAACATGACACGTGCTTTTTCATAAATCAACCATTATTCGAAGGACTTAATCATATTAAACGTGAGAACAAGTTATGAAAAAAGGTAATCAGTAACGAGTAACATAAGTCAATCAATCAAGCAAAATGTACAACATCATAAATCTTATATTATATGTATGATTACAATGATATAGGAAGCAGTTAAAGGTTTTGTCTGGTTTGCGACTTATACAGGATCTGAGTCTACTGCTGTCAGCTGAGAACATTAGCCCCTCTTTTACTGTTTTACAACTGTTTTGGGGTGGAACACGTGACCAAACATCTTTTACACTACAATATTTCAATTACATTATTCATTACTCTTTTGGCAACAAATCAAAGGTTCACTCTTTTATTCTAAAGGATTTTCAAACATTTAAACACTTTTCTAATAAAAAGTTTTATAAAAGATTTCATAAAAGTTTTTATAAACTGTTTTTACAACTAGTTTTACACAAAATGGTTTTATGAACGTTAAACACTTTTATAGAATAAGTTTTATAAACTCTTTAACTATACTTGTCTTTTCAAATAAATTTCATAGTTCAATCCTTGTTATTATACAAGGACTTTTCTCAAAGTATTCAATCAAGGGTTTACAAACAAAGTATTCAATCATGGCATTCAATCAAGGGTTTTCAATTCAAGGTATTCAATCACTGGTTTCAAAACAAGGTATTCAACCATGGGTTTCAATCAAGGTATTCAATCATGTTAAACGTTTATTCAATCTTAACAACTCATAGCCATGGTGTTCATCATTGTGAACAAGCTTATACACATCAAGACACATTCATTCATTCTTATTCTTAATCTTTTAACGTTAGTACTGGGTGACCACAACAAGGGAAAGCGGGACACGTTTTGGTTACACCAAGGCTGTGGTTAGTGTTTAAATATATTTTAAACCCTAACTACAACACGTTACCGTAATATGGATTTGCTGCTAATTAACTTTACCAGCATAGGTCATATTGGCCGGGTTATGTCAACACGAAGTTGTCTTCTGAGGAAACTCACTAGTACAGCTCGTGTTGAATGCGTTGGCTGACTACTGATCTGACTCCAAATGAAATTTGGGACTTGATTATATGTTGGCTTTTCTAGTAGACAGTTATTTGACTGTTTGCACACATTATTCTTACTTGATGATAGTTTGTGTTACAATTATCCATGACTTGTTTATACAAACGTTTTATCCATATGGTTACAATTGCAGATTCATTAATTCAAATGTTAAACATATTGTTCTCACCAACTACTTTTGTAGTTGACAGTTACTTTTCACGTGTTTCAGGTGATTAGGTTTAGAGCATCACAAGGACAACTAAGGAGACCATAGTTAAGATAGAACAAGATGAAGAAAAAAGCTAGGATGGATTAGAAACTCACTTAATACTGATTGTTTAATTGTCATGCTGGAGTCTTATTTTGTAAACATTATTTTTGGGTCTGTTAGTTGTCATTCTTTTGGTTCATTTAGCTACTTAATAAGATAAGAAGATCCATAAAAAGATCAAATAAGATAGAATGCTTGTAACTAAACAAAAGTCTAACATTATGAAACTTAGTAATGCATTGTGGTTATTCTTCTTTCAATACTTGTGCATGATTCAACCATTGTTCGTCACCGCACCGTAGATTCCGCACGCGGAGCAGGGGGTGTGACAATAGGTTTCGATTTTGATGAAAACCCTAAAAACCGAAACTTTGAGCTCGATTTTACCTCGTTTTTGATGGTTCAAAGCCCAGATCCTTTGTACTTTCGTGTTCTTGATGTTTCAATGATTGTTTTGACACCAAGTTTGTTTGATTTAGTTGAGAAATGAGGTGTTTGAGTGTTCAAATGTTAGAGAGAGAATGTAGAGAGAAAAAGTCCAGGAATTTAGAGAGGGAGTGTGGTGGTTGGATGAGTAAATGAAGAGGGAGGTGAGAAATAAGGGCTTTTATAATCCAGGTTAGTTCGCAGGTGTTCGGGTTCGTTTGGTCTCGCTTTAACACGACGTTTTCGAACCGTAACTTCAAAAATACACGTCTTTGTAAAATGGTTTTATTATAAATCTTTTTAAGTGGTAATTCCTAATAAATTTTTTAAATTTCTTTTTTATTATTTTTAAAGTTTCAAAAACGTTTACTTATATTGTTTCGTCAGATCGTATCACTTTCGCACGCAATCGTACAAATCGTCACCCGAACGAACACGACAACAGCTTTACTTTCTGATTTGGTTTTCTATTTAACAGATATCATTCAGAAAGTTAAACCCACAAATATATTTGTGCGAATCATGACCCACACAAATACACTGTCAGTTTAATATTCAAAACGATATCAGATTTCGTTTTGGATTTGATATTCTCACCGACGATCACAACTTGACTTACTGTTTCACTTGTTCTCATTGATTTTCCCCATTGTTTTCACCTTGTTTTGTCGGTTGTTTGATCCCTGTTATCTAGGGATTTGTATCACGACTGGAATGTTTTTGTCATTTGTACACAGTGTTGTTTGTTATTCACATGTAATGTTGTTTGTTGTAATCCCAATTGTCATTGTATTCACAAATTTGTTATCACACAATAGTTATTCACATAAGTAAACACATGTAATTGTTATTACACATACCGTACGATTGTCGGACGGTCAAGTACCAGTTGTCATACTAGGTCAAGTTATATCACATCAAAAAATTATAAAGACAAGTATAAACGTATAAATCTACTTGAACATGATGGCCTACTCTCACTTGTGTAATCCTAGGGTCGTTTCAAAAATCGAATAATTTTAGTCGTGTTCAAATACTAGTAAAGCAAAGTTCGGAGTATTTGTTTTGAAATATTTCTATGTATTTAATATATACATATAAAATAAACTTGATATGCATATAAAGTTAAGATAATCTTTAAAAAGTATTACAAAAACTAATACATGCATAAATGTATATTAGTTATAATCTAAATAATAATTCTAATGTTAAAAATAATATAATTTCATGATCATTTATGAATCATAATATGGTGAATATATATATAGGATTGTGAACAAATAATAACCCACCTTTATTGCAATAACCTAGATAACTTTGACAAAATGAAGCCAAATCTTGGATTTTTTTTTTTGAACATCACTTTAACACATTTAGAACACTATGTTCTTTTATGAGTTTGCGAAAATTCATCACCGTTTGAGAGTTTACATCGTTGTAATTTTTTGGCGTAAAACAGTTATATTGCTGTAAATCAAAAACTTACAACGATGATATCTCTTAAACGGTGATGAATTTACACATACTCATAAAAGAACATAGTGTTCTAAATGTGTTACAATGATGTTCAAAAAAATCCAAGATTTCGTTTCATCTTAACGGGTTATTTCGGGTTATTGCTTTAAGAATGGTTATTATTTGAACACTTCCCTATATATATACACACACACACACATGAAACATACAAAAGTACAAACTTTCATGTCAAACATTATTTTCATTACTAGTATGTAGTTATTGTCACCCCCCGACCGACGGCGGAACACGTTGAGGTGCGATGTGTAATTGTCCAAAAGCTCATGGTGCTATTTGTAAGTTTCACTATTTAAACATCCCATTTAAATTAAACATAATTGTCATTAAAATACAACATCAATTCATTACATCATGAATTTAAAATACAACATCTTGTTTGATATTAAACTAGGTCTCAAAATCCCTGCATGATCTTCATCCAAAAGCTATAACCTGTTACACATGTAAAATAGAGTTTTGATCAACTATTTGCATAGTTTGTGAGTATCACATACATTTAATAAACATATATATATATATATATATATATATATATATATATATATATATATATAAGATGCAAACATAAATCTAACTAGCATGTATTAAAAGTATGAATAATAACAAGTTTGATAAGAATGAATGAATAATCCCAATGCTTGTGTCCAAACAAGTATCCATACAAATGAACTAACATTTGTATTTCAACAAGTTTGCTAAATGTATCTTTCACCTTTTTATCACAATGACAAAAGCCAATGCGAATATGGTATCTAACACATGTTAGGTTACTAAATACCAATGCTTGCTTGACTGACAATAATAAATAATAACAAGTATCACACATAACAATTAACACAAAGACTAACTAGATTCAAAGTTTGCATCATGATTGGATGATAAAGTTTGAATATGTTTGAATACAAACATGTGTAACATCCCAAAAGATTACAAAAAATGTAAAAGATGGAATATGTGATAAACTTACCTGTTTTAGCTTTAGACTTATCCAAGCAATGGTTGATTATGCTTAGGAAAGAACCACTCCTCAAATCAACCTAAGTTTATAAAAATATAACTTAGATCTATCTAGTTATATGTTTATGTTTGTTCATGAAATTCCCTTTTGATTTGTGTTTAGAAATAATGATATGAAATTGTTTTACAACTATTGTGATTAAATGGAATAAAAATATTCAACTAAAAAGAATAATATTTTTCATATTTGTTTATACTTGTTTTTCTAAAAATAATAATGTTAAAAAAATGTTATCTTATTAATATCTTAAATTTATAAGTGTTAAAATAAATAAAAAAAATTATAAATAGTTATATGTTTAAAATGTTTTAGCATCTTAAAAGTATATTAAATTTTGAAAACTTGTAGTTATAAAATTATTCTCAGAATATTAAAATAATTTTCTGACTTTTTAAATTAATTTTATAAATAATACTTATATTTTTAAAGTTATTTAATCAATAAAATAGCACATCTGTAAAAAAAATATTCCAAAAATTATTTAAAAATTCCAGGATATTAATATTATTGAAAAATAACTTCTTGAATTTTTCTATAATTTTTAGAAATGTTTTAGTATTTTTTTTACATATTTAAAACCATTTAAATAATATCTAAATAGCAAAATAATATAATTTGATTATAAAAAATTCCCAAATTTTTACAGAATATTAGAAATGGTATTTTGGAATTTAGAGAATTTTTTTATAATTTTTAGAGTTTATTTAGATAGTAAACTAATTAAAATAAAATAAAAAGGATTTAAAACAAAACCGGTTTGGACCGGATTCGAACCCCCGATCCATGGCAACACCCACGTGACTTTACCAGTAAGCTAAGAGGATTAGTTTGGGATTCAACTCGTTTTGATTAAACTTATTAACACCAACAGTTATTCATTCGAAGATATAAACCCTAGAATTTCAATTCGATCGAATTATTGATTTTGGGTCGTTTAATCCATGGGGCTAATGATCCCCATGTAAAACCGAGTAGGATAGACTTATAATGTGGCAGTTGCGTACGAAGAATTCGGCATAAATGACGTAAGCACATTTGGTCGTGCTAGAAATCCACGAGGAATTAGCAACTTTTGTTAATGGGGATTGAAAGTATGTTAAAAATGATGAACGTGGGCGAAAACCGCACGCAAAACGGAGTTCGTATGCTCCCGGAATCGCGAAACGAAGTTTAAATCAAAAATGGGATGAAAAACGGGTCAGGCGGTACGCCTGGCGTGGGTGCAACAACCCAGGCGTTACGCCTGGCGACTATGTCGGCAAAAAAATTTATTTTTAAGATCAGAACGCGTAGAATCGTCCAGAACATCACCATTCTCGTCCCTGATCACCCCTAGACGCAATTTTCAGCCATCAAACCTTTCCAAGCTTCATTTTAAAGCTCCTCAAACATCTGGATCATCCCACAGATCATATATACAAGTCCCGATCGTAGTTTTACCCGCAGGAATCCGTCAGATCAGGTAATGATCCGTTTTAACCTTCTAGTTTGATTTTGATTGATTAGATCTTGATTTTGAACGTAATGAGATAGTTAGGATTGTTGATTATTGCCTAGATGATGGCTAGGATTGATTTTAAACGAAGAACACGAAGTTCTAACGGTTAAATCCTTGTTTTGATCCGTTGTGATGCCCGGTTTGCATGAAATCATACCTATGATTATAATGGTTTAAACCATTTGATTATAACAATGTAGGTGACTAGTCTGATTAATCTTTGAAATGCAAAGGTTAAATCCAAGTGTTTCAAACTAATCACAATCATTAACATACTCATTGGAATGATTATCTGATGTTTGTGATAACAGACAGATTAGTATGTTAAATCTGGTTATTTCACCTATTATGGTGCTACATTGTGATATTTCATGATATTTGGGTAATCAATAACAAGGATTAATCATTTCTAAGCCATTAAATCATCTAAAAAATTGTCTTAGTATTATAATCAACAATATTAACTATTTGATTAATTCGAGATTATTTAGATTAATCAAGAGAGTCATCAACTTTGTATTAGGAATCTAATGCAATGTAGATTCCTACATTATCATACATTGTATGATATAATATTAAATTAATTAATTATATAATTAATATCGAGTTGATGATTTATTAAGCAATGTCTTTGACATTGAACGTTCAGAAAGATCTAATCAGTAAACTAGAACATAAATAACTTATTAAATATAATTAAATGCAGAATCATCTTTTTGTTAGATTTGAGAGATTTTGCTACCTTATATCATCAGGTGAGTTTCGTACCACCCCTGTTCTTTTAATGTTTTATAAACATCGGGGTATAACTGCTAAACTTTTCTTGATCATATGATATGTGTCACTGTTATCTGCGTGATTTCATGTGATTAACTGAATTTGTGGATTTCATGGGATTGTTGCCGTTAGTATCTCTATCATGATATCAAAGTCCTCATTCTTGAACTGTATCTAGTGAACCCATGTGTGGCCGAGCAGAAAACATTGATAGTACTATCGGTTGACACCCCATTCACTGGGAGGATTGCATCTCCCCTGGTGTGAATGTTTGTTATCTGTTTCCTGAACTTCTTAATGGTGTGATAGACATTAAGATAATGAGGCAATAAGATATGTACCGACGGGTAATGTCACACCCCCACCTCCGCGTCACCAGACGACGTCATTTCTAAAGGTAGCGGAAGCATAGCGGCGAAGTCTCGGAGGTGAGGGGTGACTTACTTGATCCGGTATCATAACACACATAGTTAAGAAAAGCACTAATTACAAATCACGACAAATATTTATTACATGTCCTGAATATCCGTTTACAACTTAAGTTCCTTCTATTGCATCCCAAGTCCTAACTACATGGTGCGTGCACAGGTGTTTCCTCACCGTTGGTACTGATTACCTGTAAAAGATTTAAAGTTTAAAATATCAGTATAAAACTGGTGAGTTCATAAATAAGACTCGATACAATATGATATGATAGTAAAGTCAATGGTATACATTAACATAAGTGAATAATCATGTGACCCGTATCCAGATCCTTTCTGACAGTCCAGTCTAGAAAATAACCGAAGTTAAACTCCGTGCCTCTAACTCAATGTCTCACTACATCAAGTCGATACCAGGAATGGTGACAAGCATTCACACAAGGGTAGACGCTATCTATCCATGAATGGGGTTGTCAGCCCGATAGTACTATCTTTGTCCACACATTCGGCCCCACATGGGTTAACCAGATACAGTTGGTTTTGAGGACTTTTGTTGTACACAGAAAATAGTCATAATCCCATGACACCCACATGCAAGCCGGTATTGCAATTGTTACTAAACATATCACACGTTTGATAAAGATTTCATAATAGTCACCCCGATGTTAAGAAAACAGTAAAAGAAAAGGGGTTGTATGAAACTCACCTGAAGTTTATGAAAAGATAAAATCACACGAACGGTGGCTAAAAATGCTAATCTGCATTAGTTTATTTATAATTAATTATTTGTGTTTTAACTTGCTGATTAGATCTGTTTGAACGTTCAATGTCACCGACATTGTAATGAAAAGTCATCGAACTAACATTAGATGTTTAATTAATTATTTAGTCTAATATTATACAATGTACTATAATGTAGGTGCCTATACTCGTTTAGGTACCTTGTATTAAGTTGATGACTCATTGGATTAGCCGTAATAATCTCCGACTAATTAGTTAGGTAATGCTGTTGATTATATTACTTAAACAGTCCCTAGATGAAATCTCGGCTTAGGAATGATTAATTCTTGTCACTAATTATCCATGTATCACAAAACATAACAATATGACATTTGAATAGGTTAAACAATCATGTTTAACATATTAATCCGACTGTTATCATAAAACCAGACAGTTATTCCAATTGGTAGGGTAATAACTGTGATTAGTTTGAAACACTTGGGATTAACCTTGCATTTCAAAGATTAACCAAAATAATCACTTACATTGTCATAATCCAATGGTTTAAACCATTAGAAGTATTGTTATGGTTTAGTGAAAACCGGGCATTATAACGGATCAAAACAGGCATTTACCCGTTAACAAGACAAGTTATCCGTCAAAAATCATTCCTAGCTATCATCTAAGCAATAATCAACAATCCTAACTATATCATTACGTTCAAAAACACGATCTAATCAATGAAGATCAAGTCAGAAGGTTAAAAAGGATAGTTACCCAAATCAGACGATTCTACGGACAAAATCACGATCAGGACGTATATACACGTTCACCGGTTCGAGCTGGACGTTCTGGTGGTGTCAAATATGAGTTTTGGTGGGAGATTGGTCAAGATCTTGAGTTAAAAAGGTTTAGAGTCGAGAGGAAAGAAAAATAAAACTTTCTGCATGCTTCTGCGATTTAACAACCTGATTCAGCAGACCGACCTACTCGTCGCGTATCGCGACGAGTGGCCCACATGTCGTCGCGTACCGCGAGGGATTCCGGATAAGATTTGATATCGTGACTTGTCGCGTATCGCGACAAGACTCCAAGGAGTCGTCGCGTATCGCGAGGGATCCAATTTTAAGATTTTTCTTCGTTTCGCGATTCCGGACAATCCGTAACTCGGTTTCACGCACGGTTTTCTCCCATGTTCCCAATTTCTCGCACACTTTAAACCTGTAATGATTAAAATCATCAATTTAACACAGATTCCTAGAACGACCAAACGTGCTCGTGTTATTGATGACGTAATGTTTACCTGCAATTGTCACAGTCTCCTCCTGTTACAGAAATTTCGTCCCGAAATTTGCTTTAACTCCTACAGTTTGATCGCCTATGTAAACAAATGAGGATACTTCTGTTTCATGCGGTCTTCACGTTCCCAAGTGTACTCTGGCCCTCGTTTAGAATTCCATTTGACTTTTACAATTGGTATTCGACTTCGTTTGAGGGTCTTTTCATCTCGATCCATTATTTCGACTGGTTCTTCGTGAATTGTAGGTTTTCGGCAATGTGTATCTCATCAAGAGGTATGACTAGTGACTCGTCCAATAGGCACTTTTTCAGATTCGAGACATGAAACACATCATGTATGTTACTAAGTTCTGAGGGTAACTCTAATCTGTATGCTACCATTCCAATCCTTTCAAGAATTGTAAATGGTCCTACAAATCTTGGTGAGAGTTTTCCTCGTTTTCCGAATCTGAAAATACCTTTCCAGGGAGAGACTTTTAGCATCACTTTATCACCAATCTGGAATTCGAGTGGTCTACGTCGATTATCAGCATAACTCTTCTGTCGATCGCATGCTGCTTTAATTCGTTCCTGAATGAGCGCGATCTTATCAGTCGTTTCCTGGATCAGTTCCGGGCCAAGAATCTGATTTTCGCCTACTTCTGACCAACACACAGGAGATCGGCATTTGCGCCCGTACAAAGCTTCAAATGGAGCACATTGGATACTAGTATGATAGCTGTTATTATAAGAAAATTCAACCAATGGCAGATGAGTATCCCAGCTACCTCCAAAATCAATTACACAGCTTCGAAGCATGTCTTCTAATGTTTGATTTGTACGTTCAGTCTGCCCATCCGTTTGTGGATGATAAGCTGTGCTCATGTTGATCTGTGTACCCAAGGCATGTTGAAGAGTTTGCCAAAAACGTGACATAAATCGACTATCTCTATCAGAAATAATAGAGATTGGCACTCCATGTCGCATTACGATTTCGTTGATGTAGAGTTTAGCTAAACGGTCCATGGAATAGTCTTCCCGAATTGGTAAGAAATGTGCTGATTTGGTAAGGCGATCTACGATGACCCAAATAGCATCATGGTTATGCGCCGTTCTGGGTAATTTAGTGATGAAATCCATGGAAATTTGTTCCCATTTCCACATAGGGATTTCTGGTTGTTGCAATAGCCCAGATGGTCTTTGATGTTCTGCCTTAACCTTAAGGCACGTTAAGCATTTATTCACATATTCTGCTATTTGTTTCTTCATACCAGGCCACCAGTAGAAGTCTTTGAGATCTTTATACATCTTGTCAGTACCTGGATGAATAGAATATTTGGATTTGTGAGCTTCGTTCAAGATAATTGGTCTGATATTACCAAGTACTGGGATCCATGCTCGGTTTTTGAAATATAATATTCCATCCGTTTTGGTTTTAAGTTGTTTATCTAACCCTCGTAATTTCTCAACGGTGTAATTTGTTGTTTGCAAGGCCTGCCGTTGAGTTTCACGTATTTGTGGGTTTAGACTAGTTTGAATCGTCATTTCCAGCGCTTTCACACGTATGGGTTTGACTCTCTCTTTGCGACTTAAAGCATCGGCTACAACATTTGCTTTACCTGGGTGGTAACGGATTTCGCAGTCATAGTCGTTCAGAAGTTCCACCCATCGCCTTTGTCGCATATTTAGCATTTTCTGATCTAGAATGTGTTGAAGACTTTTGTGATCTGTATAGACCGTACACTTCGTCCCGTACAAGTAATGTCTCCATATCTTGAGTGCAAACACTACTGCACCAAGTTCTAGATCATGAGTGGTGTAATTCTTCTCGTGTACTTTTAGCTGCCGAGAAGCATAGGCAATCACCTTGTTGTTCTGCATCAGCACACACCCGAGTCCTTGACGTGAGGCATCACAGAAGACTATGAAATTCTCTGTGCCTTCTGGTAGTGCCAGAATAGGTGCATTGCAGAGTTTATGCTTCAACAGTTGAAATGCCTCCTCCTGTTGAGAGTCCCATATGAACTTTTGATCTTTCTGGGTTAGAGTAGTTAAAGGCAAGGCTATCTTTGAAAAATTCTTGATGAATCTTCTGTAATAGCCTGCTAACCCTAAGAATTGACGAATCTCTGTTGGGGTTTTCGGTGTCTCCCATTGCTTTATCGCTTCAATCTTGCTGGGATCCACTTGTATACCATTTTCATTTACTACATGCCCAAGAAACTGGACTTCCCGTAACCAGAACTCACATTTGGAAAATTTGGCATAAAGTTTCTCATGTGCTAAAAGTTCCAAGATCAGTTTTAAGTGTTGCACATGTTCTTGTTGACTGCGGGAGTAAATGAGAATGTCATCAATAAAAACAATCACGAATTTATCCAAGTAAGGTCTACACACACGATTCATCAGATCCATAAACACTGCAGGCGCATTAGTCAGCCCGAAGGGCATTACTAAAAACTCATAATGCCCGTATCGAGTTCGAAAAGCTGTTTTAGAAACATCATCATCATGGATTCGTAGTTGATGATATCCAGATCTGAGATCGATTTTTGAAAAATAAATAGCACCTTGCAATTGATCGAATAGATCATCTATACGGGGTAGTGGATAACGATTTTTGATTGTCAATTTATTGAGTTCCCGATAGTCGATACACATCCTGAGAGTACCGTCCTTCTTTTTCACAAAAAGGATAGGTGCGCCCCAAGGTGAGTAACTCGGTCTAATGAAACCTTTGTCTAAAAGTTCCTGTAATTGACTCGATAGTTCTTGCATTTCCGATGGAGCCAATCGGTAAGGAGCTTTAGCTATAGGTGCTGCTCCTGGTACTAAGTCAATACGAAACTCAACTTGTCTCACTGGGGGTAATCCTGATATATCGTCAGGAAAAACTTCAGGATATTCTCGAACTACAGGAATGTCTTCAATACGTTTTTGATGTGGTTTGTTTTCAGTCACGTAAGCTAAAAAGGCTTGACAGCCCTTTCTTAAGCACTTTCGAGCTTGCATACATGATATGATACTCAGTTTCCTGCCAGCCCTTTCACCTTGTATCATAAGTGTATCACCATTTGGTAATGAAATACGAATCATCTTATTTTGACATATGACTTCCACTCGATTTTCTGAAAGCCAGTCCATACCAATAACAACATCAAAGCTTCCCAATTCAATAGGAAGAAGATCAATATTAAAAAGATGATCGTTTAGATTCAATAAACACCCTTGAATCACATTGTTAGTCATAATTGACTTGCCATTAGCAAGTTCAATGACGTAAGGGTTTGTTAGGTTATCAACGGCCAATCCGAGTAGTGAAGCAAAATCAGAGGAAACAAAACTTTTGTCCGCTCCGGTGTCAAAAAGAACAGATACATAGTGATTGTTAAGAAGAAACGTACCGGTAACGGTGTTGTTATCACGTCGAGCCTCTTCCGCCCCTATCTGGAAGGCTCTTCCTCTTGCTTCATTGCCCTGGTTGGTGTTGTTGGTAGGGCAGTTTTTCATGAAGTGATCCGGGCTTCCACATCTGAAGCACGACCGGTTGATTTGTTGTGGTTGTTGTTGTTGAGTTCCTTGGTTTGATCGGCGAACAGGGAGATTGCAATATTTGGAGAAATGCCCGACCTTGTTACAATTGTTACAAACAGGGCAGGGTCCCACATGATGAAATGGGCACTTAGGACATTTAGGTGCTTGCCCTACATAGGCTTTTCTCTCCAAAGTTGTGGCAATGTATCCCTTTGCCATTTGCACATTCCGGCTGGGTTCCACCGGAGCCCCTGGTTTGCCTTTCCCAACCCATTTTCGTTTCACCCCTTTAACAGTGCTGGGGGTAGTAGTTGCCAGACTGCTGCTTGACTCACCTTTCACTGTCAATGTACCACTTCTTACTGCAACATCGGTAAGCCTGGTGGTTAAGGTGATAGCATGTTTCAAAGTACGTGGTTCAGCTGCCGTGACCATTCCCTTGATTTGAGGTACCAGACCTTTGATATATTTTTCTATCAAAGCCTGCTCAGTTGGAAACATGTTTGGCAGCAGACATGTTAATTCGTGAAATCGATCGGTATATTTCAAACAATCAGCACCGATCATAGAATGGTTCCAAAATTCCTCTTGGAGCTTTTGGATTTCAGTGATGGGACAATATTCTGACAGAATCAAAGTTTTAAACTCGTCCCAAGTCATAGCATCCACAACAGCCGTGGTCAAAGTTTTTGCCTGGGTATTCCACCAGGTCAATGCTGAGTCTGTCAGTGAACAAGCTGCATAAGACACTTTGTGTTCAGCCAAACACTGGCTGATCTTGAGCTTAGTCTCCATGCTCTCAATCCATTTCAAAAGTCCTGACGCTCCTTCCTTCCCCGTAAAAGTAGGGGGATTGCAAGAAGCGAAGTACTTATAAGTGCATCCTCGTTGTGGAGGATCCGGATTGATTGTGTTGGTATTAGTCGTATGGCGGGTTTCAACATGTCCGCCTGTAGCATTATGCTCCGTATGGACTCTACCCGAGCCAGAAGCACGATTTGTTTGATATTGGGCCAACATGCCCGTAAGAACAGCGGATAATTGGTCACCTGCTATACGAGCAACGTCCGCTTCATTTAGACTAGGTCCATTCACAGGTGGATCCTGAATGGATTCTTGAGTTTGAGGATTTTTAGCAGAACGACCTCTTCTAGGGGCCATAGTCTGATCACACACAGATAAAGTAAAGTCAGAACAAGAATCCATAGTCGTAATAAAGACAAATGTTGTATAACTACTTCGAGTTTTTCACAGTTATATTGTACACCACTAAGTCATGTTCATAGTTGCAGTTATACTAGTACGTCTGTTTGTCTTGCCAAGCGTATACTAGTATCATTTTATAGTCTACCAAAATGACACCGATTTAGACATGTTACTACACTGATATGTACTAGTATTACATTATTTCACTATAATGTAGTACCGATATTAATATTTTCTACACGTGTTTGTTATGTACTAGTATTACATTATTTCACTATAATGTAACACCGATATTGATATGACCTTATCACAAATTTTGTTACGTACTAGTATTACATTACTTCACCGCAATGTAACACCGATATTGTTATGACTCCACATGAGTCTTGTTATGTACTAGTATTACATTACTTCACCGCAATGTAACACCGATATTGTTATGTTTTCGCACAAGTTTTCTTTTTATATGACTTGAAAAGTTAGCACCGGCTATAATGTAAAGACACAATGTTGCACATACAATGTTAAAAGAAAACTTTTATTATAACTGTCACAGTTGTACATTAGGATTAGTACATATACAAGAAAATATCCTAATGCAGTTGTACCCACTATTACAACCTAACCGTCCGAGGCTTATTTTACAAGTCAAAACTTCCTCGGAGTAGTACAGTCCAGCCTATTCGATTCCTTTACCGTAGTAAATACAGTAAACATGTGATAATGATGGCCACCGCTGCCATCACTATTGCTGCGTCCAACAGTCGTAGCTCCATCCTCATATTGCCTAACCCTACCATCCATCCCCTAACTGTCTCTACCCCACTCCTACACATACCACCTAAAGTCCACTGAAGTCTACCCTCAATCACCTCCCTCCATGCCCTGGCACCTGCCTCCAGGACAGCAACATGTTCAGCTAAACTCTCATAGGCCGTGCGAGTTTCCCACAGAGTGTCACGTGTTTCCTGCAATGAAACACGCGATAACTGAAGATCCAATGTAACCCGTTGCAGCTGAACTCTCATCTCAGCTTGCTGAGATGACTCGCCTTCCTCATGTATGGAATGAGGTACATCCCGAGGTGCTAGTGGTCCTCTCGGAATAGGACCTGTCGAGATGCGGACTCGTCCCCGCCTTCCTCCAAATCCTGTAAATGCTGGTACTTGCTGTGGTGGTGTAGGGCTTTGTGCCCTCCCGATAGCTGGTGAGTCAGCATCTAACAGATGCTGAGGTATAGGTGGTGTAGGTGGTATTGATAGTAAAGTCTGGTGGGACATTTGAGATGACGGCACTGTCTGTGTTGATCCTGAACTTGTTTCCGTGCCAAATGAATCACTTTCTGAGTCTGACATTGCTGTATCGACACACAAGTTCGTATTAGTAACATAAAATAAATAAATAACAACAATATTTATTTGAGTGTTTATATTTGTTAACTATGTTTGGTGCTCTCAGTGTAACTATTCGAGCCTATGGTTATAATCTAGGTTTCTAAGTCCGCCTATATTCTATAACCTGTGGCTCTGATACCACCCTGTCACACCCCCACCTCCGCGTCACCAGACGACGTCATTTCTAAAGGTAGCGGAAGCATAGCGGCGAAGTCTCGGAGGTGAGGGGTGACTTACTTGATCCGGTATCATAACACACATAGTTAAGAAAAGCACTAATTACAAATCACGACAAATATTTATTACATGTCCTGAATATCTGTTTACAACTTAAGTTCCTTCTATTGCATCCCAAGTCCTAACTACATGGTGCGTGCACAGGTGTTTCCTCACCGTTGGTACTGATTACCTGTAAAAGATTTAAAGTTTAAAATATCAGTATAAAACTGGTGAGTTCATAAATAAGACTCGATACAATATGATATGATAGTAAAGTCAATGGTACACATTAACATAAGTGAATAATCATGTGACCCGTATCCAGATCCTTTCTGACAGTCCAGTCTAGAAAATAACCGAAGTTAAACTCCGTGCCTCTAACTCAATGTCTCACTACATCAAGTCGATACCAGGAATGGTGACAAGCATTCACACAAGGGTAGACGCTATCTATCCATGAATGGGGTTGTCAGCCCGATAGTACTATCTTTGTCCACACATTCGGCCCCACATGGGTTAACCAGATACAGTTGGTTTTGAGGACTTTTGTTGTACACAGAAAATAGTCATAATCCCATGACACCCACATGCAAGCCGGTATTGCAATTGTTACTAAACATATCACACGTTTGATAAAGATTTCATAATAGTCACCCCGATGTTAAGAAAACAGTAAAAGAAAAGGGGTTGTATGAAACTCACCTGAAGTTTATGAAAAGATAAAATCACACGAACGGTGGCTAAAAATGCTAATCTGCATTAGTTTATTTATAATTAATTATTTGTGTTTTAACTTGCTGATTAGATCTGTTTGAACGTTCAATGTCACCGACATTGTAATGAAAAGTCATCGAACTAACATTAGATGTTTAATTAATTATTTAGTCTAATATTATACAATGTACTATAATGTAGGTGCCTATACTCGTTTAGGTACCTTGTATTAAGTTGATGACTCATTGGATTAGCCGTAATAATCTCCGACTAATTAGTTAGGTAATGCTGTTGATTATATTACTTAAACAGTCCCTAGATGAAATCTCGGCTTAGGAATGATTAATTCTTGTCACTAATTATCCATGTATCACAAAACATAACAATATGACATTTGAATAGGTTAAACAATCATGTTTAACATATTAATCCGACTGTTATCATAAAACCAGACAGTTATTCCAATTGGTAGGGTAATAACTGTGATTAGTTTGAAACACTTGGGATTAACCTTGCATTTCAAAGATTAACCAAAATAATCACTTACATTGTCATAATCCAATGGTTTAAACCATTAGAAGTATTGTTATGGTTTAGTGAAAACCGGGCATTATAACGGATCAAAACAGGCATTTACCCGTTAACAAGACAAGTTATCCGTCAAAAATCATTCCTAGCTATCATCTAAGCAATAATCAACAATCCTAACTATATCATTACGTTCAAAAACACGATCTAATCAATGAAGATCAAGTCAGAAGGTTAAAAAGGATAGTTACCCAAATCAGACGATTCTACGGACAAAATCACGATCAGGACGTATATACACGTTCACCGGTTCGAGCTGGACGTTCTGGTGGTGTCAAATATGAGTTTTGGTGGGAGATTGGTCAAGATCTTGAGTTAAAAAGGTTTAGAGTCGAGAGGAAAGAAAAATAAAACTTTCTGCATGCTTCTGCGATTTAACAACCTGATTCAGCAGACCGACCTACTCGTCGCGTATCGCGACGAGTGGCCCACATGTCGTCGCGTACCGCGAGGGATTCCGGATAAGATTTGATATCGTGACTTGTCGCGTATCGCGACAAGACTCCAAGGAGTCGTCGCGTATCGCGAGGGATCCAATTTTAAGATTTTTCTTCGTTTCGCGATTCCGGACAATCCGTAACTCGGTTTCACGCACGGTTTTCTCCCATGTTCCCAATTTCTCGCACACTTTAAACCTGTAATGATTAAAATCATCAATTTAACACAGATTCCTAGAACGACCAAACGTGCTCGTGTTATTGATGACGTAATGTTTACCTGCAATTGTCACAGGTAATATCGAGAACTGAACATATCGTCCGAAAGGAACTAGATACGGGTCCCATGGTTATCCGGAACTGTGAACATGTATTTGAACTTAACTGTCATATCATATGATTTAACTAAACTGTATGAACTCACCAGCTTTGTGCTGATGTTTTCGAAACTAAAACTTTTGCAGGCAATCAAGGACAACGGTGAGGATGCACTCACAGCACTAGCAACAACTGTAATTAAATAAATTGTAATATGTATAAACTGTAATAATATTTGTAACCACGAACCTTGTAATGTAAGTTTTACTTTTCGTAATCTGTGTGCTATGATGATACCGGATCAAGTAAGTCACCCCTCATGCTCTGAGACATCACCACTATGCTTCCGCTACCCTTTTGATGACATCATTCTCAGGTGACGAGAGGTGGGGGTGTGACATATAACTTACTTGATTTGATTCCCAATTGTTTGAGTTCGAGTAGAATCTTGTTCAGAATGTTCGAAGACTTTGACCGAGAACTTGGGAGCGAATTAGGAGTTTTTCTTGGTGTCTTTGGATTCAGAATCAAGTCGTGAGAGTTTATGTAGATTTAATTTGATTTTGGTAATCGTTTAAGTCCAAATCAAGTTCTATTTGAACCCATTTTGTTCGGTTATGGTTATATGGTATTAAACGTCTTTAATTTTCAATTAAAGGTTCGGTTTTTGTATTAAACGTGTAAAGAACGTGTATGAGTTATAATTTTACATTTAAACATGCTTTTTTATTCAAATGAATTTTGAGAATTGATGGAATAAGCTCCCATCGTGGCTATAAATGGCATCAGGAAGAAGAAAATGAATTTTACATTTTAAGTCCTTGTAGTTTTGTGTTTTTATGATCTTTTGTGTAAAATCGAGGTCAGCATCTTATTATATTAAATGTTTATTTAATTGATATTTGTACACATGGCACTAAAATTAGTTTAATTTAGTGTGACACACGGCATTACAGTACGAACACCGACACACAACAGGATAATCCAAGGGATTATCAAAAACCACACACACGTGTCAGAAATCACGAACGTTGGTGAACGTCACAACATTTGGTCACAAAGACACTTCGCGAGTCAATTATGGTTAGTAATTGACAACTAGAGTTCAAACGATGCACAAACGACGCGTTACGGTCGAGAAGCGAGCAGAAACGAGTTCGAGACATGAAATTGGGCTTATTGGGCTTGTCAAGTGGGCTAGGCATACCAATCCTTGATCGTAGGCGATACGCGCGAGAGACACAAAGAGTGCCCCATCTGGACGCCCCGCGCGCTACGCCCGGAGCCACACACTCCCGCCAGGCGGTGCGCCTGGGAGCTCAGAATCACAAAACACCTTTTATAACTTCCAAAAACCATCATTATCCCTAAACACTCATTATAACCAAACCCACACGCCATAATCCGGTCATTTCTCTTCCCAAGCAGCTGCTACATCCTGATTTAACCCTTTGGAAGCCATTGAAGACCTCCATTGAAGCTTTGAAGCTTGAGAACTACCAAGAACTTGAAGAAGAAGAAGAGTGTTGTAGCTTGAACACCACCACTATCCTATTGTTTATGTCGAACCCAGCAATCCAGGAGGTTTTAGTTTTCTTGAAGCTTTGGAAGGTAGTCCTATGATCCTTGTAGCTTAAAAGCACCTTTAATCACACATGCAAGCACTAGATCGTACATGCAAGTGTATGAGCTTCACATGAACGAATTTCTTTAAATCTACTGTTATTGATGATCTCTAATGATATTTTGGTGATTCATGACAATCCATGATGAGATGCATGTGTAAAACATATGATTTGGGCATGAATGAATAAAATAGCCACATGCATGTATGATCTAGTGTATTTTTGATAGATTTGAATGTTGATACATGATCATTGTTGATATTGGTAACATGTTACATGATTGATTGAGTGTGGTCAAAATGGGCAAAATATGAGTATATGACGAACTTACTATTATTAGTAACTTTTATGTTACTACATGATGATATGGATAGAAAAATGATCATGCATGTGTATATTTTTGTTATTTGGATTATAATATGATGATAATATGTGCAAGAAATCGATTTGGAATTGATTCGGGTCATTATAGACCAAGTTACTAAATATAGTAACTTTTGTGACCCGATTATTGGTAGTTGATGATTTTGACTAGATAAACATGTTTAGATGATGTTAAATGATATTATATGATACTATTTGATATGAAAATGGAATATGAATGCTTAGGATGATCATTTGAATGAAAATTGTCATAGTTACTATTTTTAGTAACTTAATTTTGTGAAATATCGATTTATGAATGCTATGGATGTTACATGCTTGCTAAATGATTTAAAATGACTCGATATGGTTATTGCATGCTAAGTTGGATGGTTTCCGATAATATTCATTCTAGATATGGAAACTTTCCTTTTTAGGAAACTTTTATATGCGGAGACGACTTATATGTTTATTTGACACTCATGATAATGTGCTATGTGTTAACATGATCACGTAGGATTAACGAGCATGCTAGAACTTTAAAAACGATATGTGTTGTGGAACTTGCTATAAATGGGAACTTAATATAATTAGTAAGTTGTTCATGAACGCAAATTACGCGTTTTGCACATAACGAGCACAAGCACAAATGTTACACGAATCACAACCGACACACAGTTCACCAACGGGTCATTGACTTGACACGGTCAAACACGGTCAATGTGGACCAACATGAGCAAACACGGTCAATGTGGACCGACACAAACAAACATAACAACTGAGGGTTGTTGAGCACAAACATGAGCACGTACACAAACACGGTCACTTACACGAACTCACATATGGTATACGATATAGGTAGCCGGTGACCAACACGTCTTCCAAGCAAGAGCTTACGCTTGCAATTTCTCATTTTCACTAAGGTGAGTTTACGGCCCCTCTTTACTCTTTTACAAGCTTTTCAAATAGGGGGAGAATACTTGTTGAATCGAGTCAAACATTATTACTGTACAAACATTTTATGTGTATGCTAATTTATTAGACAAACATTAAGTGTTTTAATCGTAACAAGCCCTCACAAAGTCTTACCATTAATGTACAAACAACGAGGTGAGTTTGAATAGATCTATTTGGGTGTGACGAACTCCACGTGGCACAATACTGACAGGAGGTCGGGACACGTGAAATTTCGACCTATCTTGCTATGTTATTACGAGGCATAGCGGAGGCAAGGACTAACAAGTCTAGTTCGGTAGTGACACACTGACACTTGGAGCCTAGGGCTCTGGACTAACATTTTAATAAACAGCATGACACATGTTTTCTTACTATCTATGTATATCAAAACCTGAGAAATTGTGACACCTCACAATTTGCAGGTCAGCTTTTATTTTATTTTAATAATAATGTGTATTATTATTTCATACGTGGCATTAGAATAATTGTATTTAGTGTGACACGTGGCACAACGGACCAAACACATCGATAATTCGAGAAATTATCGCACGAAACTCACACGTGTCTTCAATAACGAACGTTGGTGAACGGATCAAACCACAGTACACTTTCATTGCACAATTAGGTTCCGTAGAACCTAAGTTAGTAGAAAAACGCCTAGGTGTCGAGAAACGATGATCATATTCGAGAAATACGAGAAATTCGGCTCAAAACCATGAAATTGGGCTTATTGGGCTCAACCGAGACCCATCGCGGTACGCGATGGGCACCTAACTGGGCCTTCGCGGTACGCGAAGCCTGGGCGGGAAGATTTGAATTCTCCGAAAAGCGTCGCGGTACGCAACGACCGATCATCTTCCACCATCGCGGTACGCGGCGTGTTTCTGGAACAGAATGATTATTTTAATCATCGCGGTACGCGGAGCTGCTTTTTGGACATACGTCGCGGTACGCGACGACCCTAGCACGCATAAAATCTTTATAAACCCAATGTTAATCAATTCTGCCTATCCTACTCTATCTCTCTCAACCATTCTCGACATATCCGACCTAGAACGCTCTGTGGAAGCCATTTCCATCAGTTGGGAGCAATTTTGAAGGTGATTCAAGCCCTTGGAGAAGAATCGAAGGAAGAAAGAGCAAGAAAGAGACACCACCATCACTTGGGACGACCCAGGAGCTGTTCTAAGAGGATTCCAAGCTACTACCCACCTGTTCCAGCCCCATCTCGACCTTCTTGAACTCTCGTAAGGTAGTCCTAGCACTATTTCGGGTTTTTTAGCACATCTACACTCACATGCAAGCCCTTAGGCTACATGCATTACCATCACCACTTTGAGCACGAAATTTTGTGATGTTAGATCTGTTTTTGATGTTGTTATTACTGATTTAGTGAGTTGAGGATGATCTATGATGATTCTTATTGAATGAGGTGTTGATTTGTTGATTTGGCTATGAAATATGCACTTTTAACAACATGCATGCATGATCTAGCATGATTCACATGATTCTTGATGTTGAGATATGATTATAAATGATATTGGGTATGATTTAAGAGATTAGGAGTGTTGATTGTAGTCAAGAAATGTCAAAGTGTGTTAGTTACTATAAATAGTAACTTTATTTGTGCAAGTAGGTGATTAGATGAGTTTGTAACCACATGCATGTGATTAAACCTATGATTTATGCTAAGAAGGATGTTTTATGATGTTATTGATGCATTGGAATGATTAGAACCATTAAAAATGCGATTCTTATGAATGTTACTAAAAATAGTAACTTTTTAGCGCAAGTTTGCAAATGATTGATGAATATGAAAATGTTATGAGTCCAACATGTTTATTTAGTGATTACATGATGATATTGAAAGGATTATGTTGTTGGGAGACTTGATTTTGGTTATTTTCATAAGTTACTAAAAATAGTAACTTTATTTTGCTAAGTCTATGATTTGTCACATGTTAGTCGTAACGATCCTGATTAACGGACTATTTAGGACTAAGATAATGATATTAGATGATATTGGTTGTCAAACTTGAGGATATATGCTTAATTTCGAAACTTTCTAATTTTAGAAACTTTTACGCGCAAACTTTGCTAAACCAGCTATGTGTAACTACGTGCTATGTGATAACATGCTCATTTAGGATAAATATGCATGTTAGAATAAATCGGAAAGGTTATTTTATGCATGACTTGCTAAATATGGAAACTTTCCTAAAATAGAAATTTACTATAAATAGTAAGTTTCCTCATGGGAATGACTTTTGGTATCCGCACACTTCACACGACACTAAACCGCACGTTACACGAGCACTTGATCCAAAACCGTCACCAACGGGTCGTTAGGTCAAACACGGTCAACATGACCCACTTAACAACTCGGTGTTGTTAAACACACGGTCCTGTGAGGCCCACATGTATGCAAACACGAACTCATAGTACCTATGTGATATAGGTGACTACTAGCCGGCGAGCTACACGATCTCTTTTGAGCAAACGCATTACACAAACTCAGGTGAGTTTACGGCCCCACTTTTACTCTTTAACTGATTTGCTAAACTATTGGGGTGAGAATACTATGCAACTGTTTTTAGATGTATGACTGGTATGTTTTGAAAACCATTTTCGAGTGTAACTTTTATCGCTTAAAGTCCTCACTTATCCTTACCGTTAGTTGTGTATCAAACGAGTCGTATTTACGTAGTACTACTGGGTTTGACTAACCCCACTCGGCACCAATGTTGACTGGAGGTCATAACGAGTGTAATTTCGATGGGAATGCGGGTTCAGCGATGACCTGCGGAGGCAAACGGAAACAGTCTAGTTTCGGTAAGATGAACTGACACACTCCACGGATCGTAGTATCCAACAACTAAACTTAACATACCCAGTATATGTCTATTTATTATTTCTGTCTGTCTAAACCTGTGAACTCACCAACTTTTTAGTTGACACTTTTCGCATGTATTCTCAGGTGACTGATGGAGCACACGCTAGGATGCGCACAAGGATGTGTTAAGGAGTCTGACTGGCATATAGACTCAAGTCCTAGGCTTGTGTGTGCATTTGTTGATTTTAAAACAATCTGAACAATGTAGTGTATGTTAAACAAATTATTTTTCCGCTGCAACTTATTTACTTTTAATGTTAAACATTTCCGCTGCTTATTTATGAAAACTGGTTTTATTTATAATTGTATGTGATTGTGAAACTCATATAGAGTCGTTCTATATGACCATGAGCTGTGATCCTGGCCACGTCACACCCACGTGGACTGACGCCACGAGTGGGAATTTGGGGGTGTGACAGACTGGTATCAGAGCCTTGGTTATAGGGAACTAGGTTTGCATCTAGTGAACTTATTCTATAGCCACTGCTCTACGCTAGACACTACACTAGAACTTGCACAATGATGTTGTTAATACTTTTATTGAACTGTTATTTACTAACCCGAAACTTACAGGATGGCAGATAACAACCGAGATGCTAACAGGAACCCGGGCAAACGCCCAGCAAGTGACGACCTGACCAAGGATAGTCGACGTAGGATCAACGACATCGTAGCTCAAGTGGACGCCGAGATGGCGAGGCGAGCACAAATGTTGACTCGGGATCGGTACTGGGGATGGTTACCTAACATCATACAGGATTGGGTATTGGGGGAGCGAGTACCTCCATTGCGACATTAGGGCGATACCACTGAAGGTCCATGACTACCGACACTCGGGTTGCCGATGGAGAGAGCTTTTGCAGCCCACATTGCCATTACGCGACGGGAGATTAGGAGGAATGCTGAAGTATCTGACGAGGTTCGCGTTCTTCGCGAGAAGAACGATCGCTGGGAAAGGCAAAACGATCGACTGGAGGAGCAGATGGAGACTCTACGTCTTCAGGTGTCCCAGCTAATGACACAGCATGGACAGATGGTGGACATCATGCAAGAGCATGACGAACGCATCACTGAGAACCGAACAGACATAGCTGAGACTCAGGCGATGGTTCAAGCTAGCGACGCTATGCTCAATGCATGGGTGGCGCAGTTCATCGAGGAGCCGCCAGTCGAGGACAACGGACCACAGTTCGAGGCCGAGGACCTCGAAGAAGGGGATTTTGATGAGGATCCCAATGAGGATCCTGAGGAGGATGATGATGATGGAGGCGCTGTTAGTGATGTTTCACATGTCTCCATGGACTCGGATTAGTGGACTATTTTATTTTGTATTTCTTCTTATTTTGGCCTAGACGAGCGAGATGTGCTCGAAGAACTCATATTGTACTTTCCTTTAAAATTATTGTACTTCAAAAATTTGGTATTAATGAGAATTATGCTTCATTATTATCTGTTGTATTATTATGACTGTTGCTAACACAATCTCTGATATGATATCTAACTTGACCTCTGACATGACATCTTATCTAACTTCTGACTAACACTCTGACATATGTCGACTAACAATCTAACCCTTCCATATAGAATCATGTCGGGAAGGGGATCCAATGCACAAAATCTAAAGCGTAAGGCCGAGAAGGCAAGGATCAATATGATGGTTGAACGGAGGGTCAACAAAGTACTCGCTGAGTACGAAGCCAACCGACTTGCTAGCGAGACTAGCGGCACCAACAACGGTACTAACACCTGCCCAACCCGAATAGATTAGTGTAGACAACTTCAAGCGCTAACACGTTACATTGAACTCCGATGCACAGGTTCCCATGGGAGTGCAGCAAAAGGATGTTCGTTCAAAGCCTTCCTGAGCTGCCACCCTCACAAGTTCCAGGGTACCGAAGGGGCAGTGGGACTGCTTCGCTGGATCGAGAAGCTGGAGTCAGTCTTCTCTATGTCTGAATGCTTGGAGGAAAACCGAGTCAAATATGCTACAGGAACACTGGAGGGACCAGCCCTCACATGGTGGAACACCCATGTACAGACTCTCGGACTGGAGACCGCCAACTCTATTCCTTGGGAGAACTTCACAAGGATGCTTCATGAGGAGTACTGTCCTCGTGACGAAATCCGGAAGCTGGAAGAAGAATTTTGGGTGCACAAGATGGTGGGATCGGAAATCGAGAAGTACTGTACTCGGTTTCATGAACTGTGCAAGCTCTGCCCGGCAATGGTGACGCCGGAGTATAAAAAGATCGAGCAGTTCATAAGTGGACTGCCGTAGCAAATTCAGAGCATGGTAACTGCATCTGACCACTCCACCATCCAACCACTGATTCGCTTGGCACACAAGCTGACTGACCAGGCGGTAGCCCAGGGGAAGCTGCCTAAGAGGGGTGAACATCTGAAACCCCAAGAACCCAAGCGAAAGTGGGAACCCAGCAACAATCGTACTTTCTCACCGCAGCAACCAGCTCAACACCGGCCTGCACCTGCAAAGGTTTTCACTGCCACCCAGCCAAACACCCAAGGCAAGGGAGGATATCAGGGCAACAGCCCAAAATGCAACAGTTGTAACTACCATCATTTCGGCCCATGCAAGAAGGGCAAATGTACAAACTGTGGCAGAAATGGGCACCTGGCCAAGGAATGCCGATCAAACCCCAACCCCAATCTCAACAAAGCTGATACCTTAAAGGGGTGCTTCACATGCGGGAAGCCGGGGCATATGCGCAGAGACTGCCCGCAGAACAAGAATGCCAGCGGGAATCCGTCACGAGGCAGGGCATTTGTGATCGGGTCAGGAGAAGCTAAAGATGATCCAAACGTTGTCACTAGTACGTTTCTTTTAAATAATGTCTATGCTAGTATATTATTTGACACCGGTGCCGATAGGAGTTTTATCTCTAGTTGATTGTACCGTTGGAAGAAATACAAGTAGATGAACAGTTGCGATTCATTGAAGAACCAGCAGAAATCATGGACCGGGAGGTCAAACAACTTAAGCAAAGCAAGATTCCGATAGTCAAAGTCCAATGGAATTCACGACGTGGTCCTGAATTCACATGGGAACGGGAAGATCAAATGATGAAGAAATATCCTCATCTATTCAAAACAGCTACTGCTAACACTGAGAGCGCACATTAATTTTCGGGACGAAAATTCCTTCAACAAGGGGATGATGTGATGCTTCACACATCAACACTGCAAATTTCAAGCTGTAAGCACAAACACTTTATTCAATTGATTTTGTTATAAAACATTTGTGCTACATTACATTTTATGTGCTATATTTCATATGTTACATGTTGTAGTAGTACATGCATGATTAGTTACACACATTTTGCTATGTGCAGGGTTACATAGTACAAACAGTTTCAGACACTCACTATGTGTGAGGTTACACAACACAGTATGATCAAACACAAACAATCACAGTTAGGTGAACTAACTAGTGTACACGCAAACAGTCACATTGAACGATCACATTTAGTTGTGATGTTGCAAGCATTAGATTTTGTGTGTGAGTACACACAAGCACACAGAATGATCAAATCACACTAACACGTACGATTTAAACTCGTAAGTAGTTTCCTAACTACTCCTAACACTTACTAATTTTCGGGACGAAAATTCCTTCAACAAGGGGATGATGTGACAATCCGACTTTTCGGATTAACCTTGTTAACTGAAGATGGTGAGATCACAGGCCCAACAGAGCCAATGTAGGCCCAACAGAACCAATGTAGGCCCAACAGAGCCAATGTAGGCCCAATAAGCCCAAGGGTGGCCCAGTAAGGCCAAGATAGGCCCAGTGAGCCTAAGGTAGGCCCAATTGGCCCAAATGGATTAATTGAGTCCAATAGCATTCCAATTGATCAAATTAGTGATAGTTTGGGAATTTCGGTTCAACTTTGTAAACCGAATTGTTATGTAATTGAGAAAAATCAAACCTCTTAGTATTAACTGAAATTTATCCTAATACACTTTAATTACAAGTTTAGACTTGTAATTAGTTAAAGGAAGGTTCAATTTTGACTTCAGGAGTCAAAATTCGTCATCACGCAAGAGGGGAATTCGGAATTCTATGCAATACACTATAATTAATTGTAATAATCATTCATAACCATCATATTGATGATTGTTATCGGTTATAACCAGTTAATTCTATCATAACGTTCGAATTAATCATGATATTAACTCAAAAGCCGAAACTGTTTTGAGTCATTATCAAATTCGTATCATTGGATCATAATTCTTGAAATTGAAACTTCAGAACCTCTAGTCGGCTTACTTAGAAGCTTTCCTATATCACAATTCGATTTCAGAAGTTCGGGAAGAAGGATTTCGATCAAAGGGTTGCCGAATCTAGGGCTCAAAGTGGTTCTACCTCAATTCCATATCAAATCAGGTTAGTAATTGATCCTAAACTTTCTAAAAGGGCCGACTAAACTAACCCATATAACAAATTCGTGATTAAACATCGAATCATATGGTTTTTGATTCTAGGGTTCATCTTTGTAACTGTTTTGGGGGTTTTGATCGGGATGAGTTTAAAAATGAAATCAAATCGTGCCATTAGTTTCATAATGTGCCGATTAACAAAACCCATGATTTGATTTCATCACATTATAACGAATTGGTTAGGTTCAAGCTTCTAGGGTTTATACATAAACTGTTTTGGGGATTTTTCATCTAGATGTGTTTTAGAATCAAATTAATGATTACTAATAGTTACAGAGTATTCCGATTAAGCTAAGACATGGATCAATTGCTGGTTGTAACATCGAATTAATGAAGGTTAATATCTAGGGTTCGTGAATAATGTCGAATTGGGGATTTCAATTCAAATGAGGTTTATAAGTCAATTAAAACTACCAGAAAGTTTCGAAATATCAATCTTAATGAAATCCTTATGAATCAGGAACTTGTTAATAGTCAATTTAACTGATTTGATGCGGGATTTAGGAAACTTGAGTTCGAACAGGGTCAAACTCGATTAATTGAGTTTCAATAGATAATTGTTTGAATTAAGATCATCTAAGGAGTCGGTTGGATGATTAGAATAGAAACCCTATAGTTTAAGTGTTGATCAGATTCGAATTGGGGATCGATTGGGAAGATGTTGCTTCGGCTATAATATGAAAGGGGATTTGGACTGGAAGAGGGTTTAAAACAATTTATTTCTGATATCTGTTGCGATACCCTAGCGGGTGAAGATGGTAGAGTGTGTGTGATGGGTGTGGCAGGTCGCGGGTTCGAACCCGAGGGCTGCCAGTTTTTATATTTTTGAACCATTTTTGATTTTAACTCATAACTCTTTCGTTTCAAGTCCGATTCGATTCGTTCGAGTTGCGTTGGAACCGTAACGGGAATACGATCACCTTGAAATAGTAAAATTCATATTTTAGATCGAAAAAGAAATCGCGTATAATTGCGTGTATTTAAATAAAATCATATAGGATTTTATTTAAACAAATTTCAAGGGCACATGTACATTTGTATGTATATTTCTAACACTCTAACATACGTGTATTGACACGTATGTGATTTCAAGCACATGACAACATTCCGAATAACTTTAGGTTATTGTTTAAACCACAGATTCTTCGTAGAGGATTTCTACGCAAGTTCACAAGTATTTGATCATTCTGCTAAAATCAAAGGTGCGTACACGGCCCCTTTCTTATTTTAAACTGTTTTGGGGGAGAAAACATGTGCAACAAACTCTTTCTAGATACATATCACTTGCATGAGTTATCTGTTTACATTATGTGACAACATAGCAATTAAAAGTCCTTACACACCTCGAACCGTTTAGTTTGCCTTAGAGCAAAGCGTGGTAGTTGGAAATAGATCTATTAGGTTTGACAAACCTCACCTGGTAGATGGGATCTACGCAGGTGTTTGACTGACCAAACACATTTTTACTATTGTTGTGCTAGACAATAGTGGCAAGGCAAAAACATGCTATAGCATGGCAATTCGTCAGCTTCGGTGTCGAACACTTATGTAAATAGTTTATATGACTAGCTATCATGACTATGCATGTGTGATTATGTTATCTACAACTTGATATTCAAACTGTTGTTTTGAACATTGTGAATTCTTAAAACCTGTGTTATGCACCAACCTTTGTGTTGACTTGATTTACATGTTTTCTCAGGACGCTAAGGTGCGCAATAGAGCTGGCATGGACTAGGAGATAGAGTCGCATGCATTTATTTCATTTCAGTGATTTGAATTTGAACATTTGAAAACTTTGTATTGTATTTTACATTTTACAACTGTTACTGGTTTTATAACGCTTCCGCAAATTTTGAAAACTCTGATGTTATGTTTTAAAGACCAAAGTATGTTTTGAAATTCATATAGAGGTCTTCGTTATGTCTAATGATCTGAGATCCTGGTTTGTCACGTTCCCAAACGGTATGATTCCGTTAGTTGAAAATTGGGGGTGTGACAGATTGGTATCAGAGACATTGGTTATAGCGAACTAGGTTTGCATTTGTAGACTTAGACTATGACTGTTAGACATTAGACACATATGCTTACACATATTACTTAGAAATTACATATGACATTATGTAATTGACTTGTTTACACATTCCATGGCACTGCACTTACATATGGTATTATGTAACAGGCATGGCATCATCATCAGTACCTTACATTTACATTGATGATTCTGAGGACGAGGAACCGATAGTTCCAGCACCACCGTCATCACCACCACCACCTATTCCATCTCCTCCACCATATGAGAGGGATGACTCAGATCCGGAGGAGGATCCAGACGAGGACCCGGAGGAGGATCCGGAGGAGGATACAGACGAGGATCCAGAGGAGGATCCGGATGAGGACCCGGATGAGGATCCGGAGGAGGAGCCATTGGAGGGCACTCAGCAGATCCCTGCTGAGGGACCTTCTACACATCCACCACCAGTATTGGATATTCCTGAGCCTAAGAGGCAAAGGACGGACGCTGAGGAGATCGCCAAACTGCGCGAGGATTTGTACGAGGCAGAAGATAGGATCGCACAACACTCTCAGGAACAATGGGATGCTAATGAGAGGCAAGAGGAACTTGCCCATCTGGTTCATGATATGCGGAATGAGATGATTAACTTGATTGATCGTCTTGAAGCTTCAGAGAACCGAGCTGAGATTCTGGAGGGCAGGATTGAAGCCTTGGAGGATTTAGTGGCCTCTGAGAACGAGGAACAGGATGAAGAGGAGGAGGAGGAGGAACCAGCACCAGTTGTTGATTCCGATCCTGAATCCACGGTTGAGGATGATTGATTTTCCTTTGTTTGTTTTGTTTAAACTTATTAGGAACGGGTTGTGTTCCTACATTAGTAATTTGGAAACTTGTATTTGATTTCAAAAGTATTGTACTCAAAGAAAATTTCTATTTATTGAAGAGCTATTATTTATTCCCAACAGTTGTGCTGATTTATATTATATGTTGTGTTTGTTGTTTTACTTACACATGTTACATTAGACTTTGCAAGCAAGCTAACATTTCTTGTAAATAGGAAACAAATGGCTGAGGGAAACGTTCACATGACAGTCGCTGAGCTCAACGAGCTAATTAATAGCAGAGTCGCTGAGGCAATCGCACAATATGCTCAGACACACAACACAGGGCCACAGGGTCCAGCTGGGGGATTTGTTAACCCACAAGTCTGCACGTTCAAGATGTTCTTGGACTGTAAACCACATAATTTCAAAGGGTCGGAAGGGGCCATAGGACTCCTTCGGTGGATTGAAAAGGCGGAGTCTGTGTTTGAAATGTGCAACTGCCCTGACGAGAGCAAAGTGAAGTTTGCAACGGGAACATTGGAGGGTCCAGCATTAACCTGGTGGAACTCAAATGTTCAGACTCTGGGGTTGGGTGAGGCAAATGCCTTGACATGGAACGACTTCAAAACTTTACTGCAAGAGGAGTACTGTCCTCGCAGTGAAATGCAGAAGTTAGAGGAGGAATATTGGCACCTCAAGATGGAGGGGTCAAATATTGAAGAGTACACAACCAGGTCACATGAGTTGGCCAGACTTCTACCACACATGGCTACTCCAGCCAGCAAGTGGATTGAAAGATACATTGGAGGACTAGTGCCTCAGATTCAGGGGTTGGTTACTTTAGCAAATCCCACCACCATTCAACAAGCTGTTCGTTTAGCGCATCAGCTTACTGATCAGGCAGTATTACAGGGGACTCTGCCTAAACGAACATCTGCTACCAAGGTGGGAGACCATAAAAGAAAATGGGAAGGTAACAACTCTAAGGGTCACAACCAACAATCATATCAGCAAAACCGGAAGCAAGACTCAAACAAGTCTTATCATAATTCAAGCAGTGGTCAGCAATCATCATCATCGGGGGGTTATGTTGTAAACACCCCAAGTGCAACAGGTGTGGGTATCATCATGCAGGTAATCAGTGTGATAGAGCTAGGTGCCAAAGGTGTGGCAAGATTGGACATGCGGCTAAGGATTGTCGCGGGGAGCTACAGAACAACCACAACAACCAGAATAATAACCAGAACAACACACAGAAGTGTTGTTTTGAGTGTGGCAAGATGGGGCATTTTAAGAAAGATTGCCCACAGCTCAAGAAAGGCGGGGACAATAATGTCAATGGCAATGGGAATGGCAACGGTAATGGTAATGGCACCAACAACAACAATAACAATAACAACAACAACAATGGTGCTAGGGGCAGGGCGTTTGTGATTGGGGGACGTCAAGCACGGGAGGATCCCAACATCGTTACGGGTACGTTCCTCTTAAATAATCACTATGCCTCTACGTGATTTGACACTGGTGCCGATCGGAGTTTTGTATCTAGTTCACTTGCTAAGTTGCTAAATGTTAGTCCCACTGCCTTAGGTAGTCCATACACTGTGGAATTAGCTGATGGTAAGTTAATAGTAGTTGAACAAATCTTTAAGGGATGTATGCTTGATTTGATGGGTCAGACATTGGAAATTGATCTTATGCCTATTACTTTAGGTAGTTTTGATGTAGTCATTGGCATGGACTGGTTATCCAAAAACCAGGCTGAAATCGTATGCCACGAAAAGATTGTTCGTATACCTCTTTCGCAGGGAGAGACATTGTATGTACAAGGCGAGAAGAGCAGTACGCCACTGCGCCTCATATCTTGTATGAAAGCACACAAATGTCTGCGGAAAGGTCATACGGCAGTTATAGCACTTATAACTGAAAAGCCGGTAGCTGAGAAGAAGATTGAAGATATACCAGTAGTTTGTGAATTTCCGGAGGTGTTTCCAGAAGACTTGCCGGGATTACCGCCTATCAGACAGGTGGAATTCCGAATCGACCTTACACCGGATGCAGCACCGATAGCTAGAGCGCCTTATCGACTTGCACCGTCAGAGATGCAAGAGTTATCTACACAATTGCAAGAGTTGTTGGATAAGGGTTTCATACGACCTAGTTTTTCACCGTGGGGAGCTCCAGTTTTGTTTGTAAAGAAGAAGGACGGGACTTTCCGTATGTGTATCGATTACCGGGAATTGAACAAGGTTACTATTAAGAACCGGTATCCGTTACCCAGAATTGACGATCTGTTCGATCAGTTGCAAGGTTCGAGTTACTACTTGAAGATTGATCTCAGATCGGGTTATCATCAACTAAGAGTCCAGGAGGAGGATATCCCAAAGACAGCATTCAGAACGCGTTATGGCCATTATGAGTTCTTGGTCATGCCATTTGGGTTGACAAACGCTCCAGCTGTATTCATGGATCTCATGAATCGTGTTTGTAAACCTTATCTTGATAAGTTTGTCAATGTTTTCATTGATGACATTCTCATCTATTCACAGTCTGAGGAGGAACACGCTGAACATCTTCGATTACTGCTAGAGCTATTGAAACAGGAACAACTGTACGCTAAGTTCTCGAAATGTGATTTCTGGATGCGAGAAGTACAATTCTTGGGGCATATAGTTAATGAAAAGGGTATACATGTTGATCCAGCGAAGATTGAAGCGATTAAGAATTGGGAAGCACCCAAGACCCCTACCGAGGTACGACAATTCCTTGGTTTGGCGGGTTATTATCGACGATTCATTGAAGGTTTCTCAAAGATCGCTCAACCACTTACAGCTCTTACGCATAAGGGAACAAAGTATAACTGGACGGATAAACAGGAAGCTGCATTCCAGTTATTGAAACAGAAACTTTGCAGCGCACCGATTTTGTCTTTACCGGAAGGGACGGAAGACTTTGTGGTGTATTGTGATGCATCTGCACAAGGTTTGGGATGTGTGTTGATGCAACGTGATAAAGTGATTGCTTATGCTTCCAGACAACTACGAACGCACGAAAAGAATTACACTACTCATGACTTGGAGTTAGGAGCAGTGGTTTTTGCTTTGAAGATTTGGAGGCATTACTTGTATGGAACTAAGTGTACTATTTACACTGATCATAAGAGTTTGCAACATATCTTTGATCAGAAGGAGCTTAATATGAGACAACGAAGATGGGTTGAGTTGTTGAACGATTATGAATGCGCGATTAAGTATCATCCGGGAAAAGCTAATGTAGTAGCTGATGCTTTAAGCAGGAAGGATACTTCAACAAGACGGGTTCGTGCACTTATGATGACAATACATACTGACTTATCTGACAAGGTACGCAGTGCTCAGATCGAGGCTTTGAAAAAGGAAAACTTGGTACCGGAATCCTTACGAGGAATGGAAGAACAATTGAATGTTAAACCTGATGGAATTCGTTATTTCATTAACCGAATGTGGATACCTTTGTATGGAGGTTTAAGGGAACTCGTGATGGATGAAGCACACAAGTCTAGATATTCAGTCCATCCGGGATCAGACAAGATGTATCATGACTTGAAGGCACTGTATTGGTGGCCTCACATGAAAGCTGACATTGCTAAGTACGTTAGCAAATGTTTGACTTGTTCGAAAGTCAAATTTGAATATCAGAAGCCATCTGGTTTACTGCAACAACCAGAGATACCGATGTGGAAATGGGAACAGATTTCGATGGATTTTATTACTAAGTTACCCCGTACACCGAGTGGTTGTGATACGATATGGGTAATTGTCGATAGATTAACGAAATCTGCACACTTCTTAGCAATCAAAGAAACTGATAAGATGGAGAAACTGACTCGCATTTACATCAAGGAAGTGGTAGCTCGGCATGGTGTGCCAATCTCTATCATATCAGATCGGGATGCCCGATTTACTTCCAACTTTTGGAAATCACTTCATAAGTCATTAGGGACTCGCTTGGATATGAGTACCGCCTATCATCCACAGACTGACGGTCAAAGTGAACGTACGATTCAAACGCTCGAGGATATGCTACGAGCTTGTGTAATTGACTTTGGTGATAGCTGGGAGAACCATTTACCGTTAGTGGAATTCTCTTACAATAATAGTTATCATACAAGTATTCAAGCAGCACCGTTTGAAGCTTTGTATGGTCGCAAATGTCGTTCACCAGTTTGCTGGGCTGAAATTGGTGACAGTCAGATTACAGGTCCTGAACTAGTACACGAGACGACAGAAAAGATAGTCCAAATTCGGAACCGTATGGCAGCGGCCCGAGATCGACAGAAGAGTTATGCTGACAAGCGTCGTAAACCATTGGAGTTTCAAGTAGGAGACCGAGTTCTTCTAAAAGTATCACCTTGGAAAGGTGTGATACGATTCGGCAAGCGCGGAAAGCTTAGTCCACGTTACGTAGGACCTTTTGAGATCCTGAAAAGGATTGGTCCGGTTGCGTATCAACTCAAACTACCGGATGAACTCAGTGGGGTTCATGATGTCTTTCACATATCGAACTTAAAGAAATGTCTTTCTGATGAGACACTGATTGTACCGTTGGAAGAAATACAAGTAGATGAACAGTTGCGATTCATTGAAGAACCAGTAGAAATCATGGACCGGGAGGTCAAACAACTTAAGCAAAGCAAGATTCCGATAGTCAAAGTCCAATGGAATTCACGACGTGGTCCTGAATTCACATGGGAACGGGAAGATCAAATGATGAAGAAATATCCTCATCTATTCAAAACAGCTACTGCTAACACTGAGAGCGCACGTTAATTTTCGGGACGAAAATTCCTTCAACAAGGGGATGATGTGATGCTTCACACATCAACACTGCAAATTTCAAGCTGTAAGCACAAACACTTTATTCAATTGATTTTGTTATAAAACATTTGTGCTACATTACATTTTATGTGCTATATTTCATATGTTACATGTTGTAGTAGTACATGCATGATTAGTTACACACGTTTTGCTATGTGCGGGGTTACATAGTACAAACAGTTTCAGACACTCACTATGTGTGAGGTTACACAACACAGTATGATCAAACACAAACAGTCACAGTTAGGTGAACTAACTAGTGTACACGCAAACAGTCACATTGAACGATCACATTTAGTTGTGATGTTGCAAGCATTAGATTTTGTGTGTGAGTACACACAAGCACACGGAATGATCAAATCACACTAACACGTACGATTTAAAATCGTAAGTAGTTTCCTAACTACTCCTAACACTTACTAATTTTCGGGACGAAAATTCCTTCAACAAGGGGATGATGTGACAATCCGACTTTTCGGATTAACCTTGTTAACTGAAGATGGTGAGATCACAGGCCCAACAGAGCCAATGTAGGCCCAACAGAACCAATGTAGGCCCAACAGAGCCAATGTAGGCCCAATAAGCCCAAGGGTGGCCCAGTAAGGCCAAGATAGGCCCAGTGAGCCTAAGGTAGGCCCAATTGGCCCAAATGGATTAATTGAGTCCAATAGCATTCCAATTGATCAAATTAGTGATAGTTCGGGAATTTCGGTTCAACTTTGTAAACCGAATTGTTATGTAATTGAGAAAAATCAAACCTAAGGGATTAGTATTAACTGAAATTTATCCTAATACACTTTAATTACAAGTTTAGACTTGTAATTAGTTAAAGGAAGGTTCAATTTTGACTTCAGGAGTCAAAATTCGTCATCACGCAAGAGGGGAATTCGGAATTCTATGCAATACACTATAATTAATTGTAATAATCATTCATAACCATCATATTGATGATTGTTATCGGTTATAACCAGTTAATTCTATCATAACGTTCGAATTAATCATGATATTAACTCAAAAGCCGAAACCGTTTTGAGTCATTATCAAATTCGTATCATTGGATCATAATTCTTGAAATTGAAACTTCAGAACCTCTAGTCGGCTTACTTAGAAGCTTTCCTATATCACAATTCGATTTCAGAAGTTCGGGAAGAAGGATTTCGATCAAAGGGTTGCCGAATCTAGGGCTCAAAGTGGTTCTACCTCAATTCCATATCAAATCAGGTTAGTAATTGATCCTAAACTTTCTAAAAGGGCCGACTAAACTAACCCATATAACAAATTCGTGATTAAACATCGAATCATATGGTTTTTGATTCTAGGGTTCATCTTTGTAACTGTTTTGGGGGTTTTGATCGGGATGAGTTTAAAAATGAAATCAAATGGTGCCATTAGTTTCATAATGTGCCGATTAACAAAACCCATGATTTGATTTCATCACATTATAACGAATTGGTTAGGTTCAAGCTTCTAGGGTTTATACATAAACTGTTTTGGGGATTTTCATCTAGATGTGTTTTAGAATCAAATTAATGATTACTAATAGTTACAGAGTATTCCGATTAAGCTAAGACATGGATCAATTGCTGGTTGTAACATCGAATTAATGAAGGTTAATATCTAGGGTTCGTGAATAATGTCGAATTGGGGATTTCAATTCAAATGAGGTTTATAAGTCAATTAAAACTACCAGAAAGTTTCGAAATATCAATCTTAATGAAATCCTTATGAATCAGGAACTTGTTAATAGTCAATTTAACTGATTTGATGCGGGATTTAGGAAACTTGAGTTCGAACAGGGTCAAACTCGATTAATTGAGTTTCAATAGATAATTGTTTGAATTAAGATCATCTAAGGAGTCGGTTGGATGATTAGAATAGAAACCCTATAGTTTAAGTGTTGATCAGATTCGAATTGGGGATCGATTGGGAAGATGTTGCTTCGGCTATAATATGAAAGGGGATTTGGACTGGAAGAGGGTTTAAAACAATTTATTTCTGATATCTGTTGCGATACCCTAGCGGGCGAAGATGGTAGAGTGTGTGTGATGGGTGTGGCAGGTCGCGGGTTCGAACCCGAGGGCTGCCAGTTTTTATATTTTTGAACCATTTTTGATTTTAACTCATAACTCTTTCGTTTCAAGTTCGATTCGATTCGTTCGAGTTGCGTTGGAACCGTAACGGGAATACGATCACCTTGAAATAGTAAAATTCATATTTTAGATCGAAAAAGAAATCGCGTATAATTGCGTGTATTTAAATAAAATCATATAGGATTTTATTTAAACAAATTTCAAGGGCACATGTACATTTGTATGTATATTTCTAACACTCTAACATACGTGTATTGATACGTATGTGATTTCAAGCACATGACAACATTCCGAATAACTTTAGGTTATTGTTTAAACCACAGATTCTTCGTAGAGGATTTCTACGCAAGTTCACAAGTATTTGATCATTCTGCTAAAATCAAATGTGCGTACACGGCCCCTTTCTTATTTTAAACTGTTTTGGGGGAGAAAACATGTGCAACAAACTCTTTCTAGATACATATCACTTGCATGAGTTATCTGTTTACATTATGTGACAACATAGCAATTAAAAGTCCTTACACACCTCGAACCGTTTAGTTTGCCGTAGAGCAAAGCGTGGTAGTTGGAAATAGATCTATTAGGTTTGACAAACCTCACCTGGTAGATGGGATCTACGCAGGTGTTTGACTGACCAAACACATTTTTACTATTGTTGTGCTAGACAATAGTGGCAAGGCAAAAACATGCTATAGCATGGCAATTCGTCAGCTTCGGTGTCGAACACTTATGTAAATAGTTTATATGACTAGCTATCATGACTATGCATGTGTGATTATGTTATCTACAACTTGATATTCAAACTGTTTTTTGAACATTGTGAATACTTAAAACCTGTGTTATGCACCAACCTTTGTGTTGACTTGATTTACATGTTTTCTCAGGACGCTAAGGTGAGCAATAGAGCTGGCATGGACTAGGAGATAGAGTCGCATGCATTTATTTCATTTCAGTGATTTGAATTTGAACATTTGAAAACTTTGTATTGTATTTTACATTTTACAACTGTTACTGGTTTTATAACGCTTCCGCAAATTTTGAAAACTCTGATGTTATGTTTTAAAGACCAAAGTATGTTTTGAAATTCATATAGAGGTCTTCGTTATGTCTAATGATCTGAGATCCTGGTTTGTCACGTTCCCAAACGGTATGATTCCGTTAGTTGAAAATTGGGGGTGTGACATGATGGGTGATTATGACTGTGCAATCAAGTACCACCCTGGGAAAGCTAACGTAGTAGCCGACGCACTGAGCCGGAAGGAAACAACTAAACGCGTACGTGCACTACAGCTTACTATTCACTCTGAACTACCCAATCAAATCCGTATTGCACAACAGGAAGCTCTGAAAAAGGAAAACCTTACCCTCGAAACTATGCGGGGTATGCACAAACAGATGAAACAAAAGGATGACGGAGCTTACTATCTGATGGATCGGATTTGGATTCCACGCTACGGGGGATTGAGGGAAGTAGTGATGGACGAAGCTCACAAGAGTCGATACTCAGTACATCCAGGTTCCGACAAGATGTACCATGACCTAAAGGCAACTTATTGGTGGCCGAACATGAAATCAGAGATCGCAACCTTTGTGAGTAAGTGCCTGACTTGCTCCAAGGTCAAGGTCGAATATCAGAAACCGTCAGGGTTACTCCAACAGCCGGAAATTCCAGTATGGAAATGGGAACAGATTTCCATGGATTTTATCACCAAGCTGCCGAAGACAGCAAGTGGTTGCGATACCATCTGGGTTATCGTAGACCGACTCACGAAATCGGCACACTTCTTACCAATTAAGGAAACTGACAAACTGGAGAAGTTAACCCGAGTCTACTTGAAGGAAATCGTATCCAGACACGGAGTCCCAATCTCCATTATATCTGACCGAGACAGCCGTTTCACGGCATATTTTTGGAAGTCCTTACACAAGGCACTTGGGACAAGATTGGATATGAGCACTGCTTATCACCCACAAACGGATGGTCAGAGTGAATGAACCATCCAGACCTTGGAAGACATGCTTCGAGCATGTGTGATTGACTTCGGTAACAGCTGGGAGACTCACCTACCTTTGGTAGAGTTCTCATATAATAACAGCTATCACATCAGCATTGGAGCTGCACCGTTTGAAGCACTTTACGGACGTAAGTGCAGATCACCACTCTGTTGGGCAGAAGTTGGTGAAAGCCAACTGACTGGGCCCGAGCTTGTGCACGAGACAACAGAAAATATTGTGCAAATATGTAACAGAATGGCAGCAGCTCGAGACCGACAAAAGAGCTATGCCGACAAGAGGCGCAAACCTTTGGAATTCCAAGTGGGAGACCGAGTACTTCTTAAAGTCTCGCCTTGGAAGGGAGTGATCCGATTTGGGAAACGGGGAAAGTTAAACCCTCGTTACATCGGACCGTTCGAGATCACTAAACGAATAGGCCCCGTGGCCTACGAACTACAGCTACCGCAAGAATTGAGTAGTGTACACAACGGGTTTCACGTCTCAAATCTCAAGAAATGTCTATCGGACGAAACGCTCGCAATCCCTTTGGAGGAAATCCAGATTGATGAACAACGTCACTTCGTTGAGGAACCGGTGGAAATCATGGACCGGGAGCTCAAGAAGTTGAAGCTTAGTAAGATATCAATCGTGAAGGTACGATGGAATTCGCGACGAGGACCAGAATACACCTGGGAACGGGAGGACCAGATGAAAAAGAAATACCCTCACTTATTCTCCGACCAGACTAACACCGGCAACACGAACTGAATTTCGGGACGAAATTCCTATTAACTGGGGGATGATGTGACACCTCGCAATTTCCAGGTCAGCTTTTATTTTATTTTAATAATAATGTGTATTATTATTTCATACGTGGCACTAGAATAATTGTATTTAGTGTGACACGTGGCACAACGGACCAAACACATCGATAATTAGAGAAATTATCGCACGAAACTCGCACGTGTCTTGAATAACGAACGTTGGTGAACGGATCAAACCACAGTACACTTTCATTGCACAATTAGGTTCCGTAGAACCTAAGTTAGTAGAACAACGCCTAGGTGTCGAGAAACGATGATCATATTCGAGAAATACGAGAAATTCGGCTCAAAACCATGAAATTGGGCTTATTGGGCTCAACCGAGACCCATCGCGGTACGCGATGGGCACCTAACTGGGCCTTCGCGGTACGCGAAGCCTGGGCGGGAAGATTTGAATTCTCCGAAAAGCGTCGCGGTACGCAACGACCGATCATCTTCCACCATCGCGGTACGCGGCGTGTTTCTGGAACAGAATGATTATTTTAATCATCGCGGTACGCGGAGCTGCTTTTTGGACATACGTCGCGGTACGCGACGACCCTAGCACGCATAAAATCTTTATAAACCCAATGTTAATCAATTATGCCTATCCTACTCTATCTCTCTCAACCATTCTCGACATATCCGACCTAGAACGCTCTGTGGAAGCCATTTCCATCAGTTGGGAGCAATTTTGAAGGTGATTCAAGCCCTTGGAGAAGAATCGAAGGAAGAAAGAGCAAGAAAGAGACACCACCATCACTTGGGACGACCCAGGAGCTGTTCTCAGAGGATTCCAAGCTACTACCCACCTGTTCCAGCCCCATCTCGACCTTCTTGAACTCTCGTAAGGTAGTCCTAGCACTATTTCGGGTTTTTTAGCACATTTACACTCACATGCAAGCCCTTAGGCTACATGCATTACCATCACCACTTTGAGCACGAAATTTTGTGATGTTAGATCTGTTTTTGATGTTGTTATTACTGATTTAGTGAGTTGAGGATGATCTATGATGATCCTTATTGAATGAGGTGTTGATTTGTTGATTTGGCTATGAAATATGCACTTTTAACAACATGCATGCATGATCTAGCATGATTCACATGATTCTTGATGTTGAAATATGATTATAAATGATATTGGGTATGATTTAAGAGATTAGGAGTGTTGATTGTAGTCAAGAAATGTCAAAGTGTGTTAGTTACTATAAATAGTAACTTTATTTGTGCAAGTAGGTGATTAGATGAGTTTGTAACCACATGCATGTGATTAAACCTATGATTTATGCTAAGAAGGATGTTTTATGATGTTATTGATGCATTGGAATGATTAGAACCATTAAAAATGCGATTCTTATGAATGTTACTAAAAATAGTAACTTTTTAGCGCAAGTTTGCAAATGATTGATGAATATGATAATGTTATGAGTCCAACATGTTTATTTAGTGATTACATGATGATATTGAAAGGATTATGTTGTTGGGAGACTTGATTTTGGTTATTTTCATAAGTTACTAAAAATAGTAACTTTATTTTGCTAAGTCTATGATTTGTCACATGTTAGTCGTAACGATCCTGATTAACGGACTATTTAGGACTAAGATAATGATAATAGATGATATTGGTTGTCAAACTTGATGATATATGCTTAATTTTGAAACTTTCTAATTTTAGAAACTTTTACGCGCAAACTTTGCTAAACCAACTATGTGTAACTACGTGCTATGTGATAACATGCTCATTTAGGATAAATATGCATGTTAGAATAAATCGGAAAGGTTATTTTATGCATGACTTGCTAAATATGGAAACTTTCCTAAAATAGAAATTTACTATAAATAGTAAGTTTCCTCATGGTAATGACTTTTGGTATCCGCACACTTCACACGACACTAAACCGCACGTTACACGAGCACTTGATCCAAAACCGTCACCAACGGGTCGTTAGGTCAAACACGGTCAACACGGTCAAACACGGTCAACATGACCCACTTAACAACTCGGTGTTGTTAAACACAAACACGGTCCTGTGAGGCCCACATGTATGCAAACACGAACTCATAGTACCTATGTGATATAGGTGACTACTAGCCGACGAGCTACACGATCTCTTTTGAGCTAACGCATTACACAAACTCAGGTGAGTTTACGGCCCCACTTTTACTCTTTAACTGATTTGCTAAACTATTGGGGTGAGAATACTATGCAACTGTTTTTAGATGTATGACTGGTATGTTGTGAAAACCATTTTCGAGTGTAACTTTTATCGCTTAAAGTACTCACTTATCCTTACCGTTAGTTGTGTATCAAACGAGTCGTAATTACGTAGTACTACTGGGTTTGACTAACCCCACTCGGCACCAATGTTGACTGGAGGTCATAACGAGTGTAATTTCGATGGGAATGCGGGTTCAGCGATGACCTGCGGAGGCAAACGGAAACAGTCTAGTTTCGGTAAGATGAACTGACACACTCCACGAATCGTAGTATCCAACAACTAAACTTAACATACCCAGTATATGTCTGTTTATTATTTCTGTCTGTCTAAACCTGTGAACTCACCAACTTTTTAGTTGACACTTTTCGCATGTATTCTCAGGTAACTGATGGAGCACACGCTAGGATGCGCACAAGGATGTGTTAAGGAGTCTGACTGGCATATAGACTCAAGTCCTAGGCTTGTGTGTGCATTTGTTTATTTTAAAACAATCTGAACAATGTAGTGTCTGTTAAACAAATTATTTTTCCGCTGCAACTTATTTACTTTTAATGTTAAACATTTCCGCTGCTTATTTATGAAAACTGGTTTTATTTATAATTGTATGTGATTGTGAAACTCATATAGAGTCGTTCTATATGACCATGAGCTATGATCCTGGCCACGTCACACCCACGTGGACTGACGCCACGAGTGGGAATTTGGGGGTGTGACAGAAATCACCAACCATTGTGTTGACACTTTTTCTTAAACTTGTATTCTCAGGTAACTAGCTGCTTTGGCTAAGGATGCACGTAAGGGTCGAGCATAGGAGCACGCGCATACATTTTACGTCATTTGAACAAACTATTTATTTTGTTATGTATTTCAAACATCGTAGTGTCTGACAATTTACTTTTCCGCTGCATGACAAATATTTTGTAATTCCGCTGCTTAACGATTATATTTCCGCTGCTTTATTTTATAATTCATTTAGTTGTGTTTATGGCAAACATTGTATTTTCAAACGCATATAGAGTCGTTTTATATGACCATGAGCTGTGATTCTGGCCACGTCACACCCATGTGGACTGACACCACACGTGAGAATTTGGGGGTGTGACATGTCTTGTGTCAAAAATGTGAAATGCACACATACATAGACTTTATGAATTACCATGTTTAAGTTAAAGACCTAGCTAGTCTTGATTTAAGCTTTGTGATATCATTTGTTTGGATTCTTACTTTGTGCTTAAACTTGGTGCTTGCAATTTACATATGCTTTAGATCTAGTTCTATTTATTTTAATAGTTTTGCATCTTATTTATGTGTATTGTATTAAAATTTTAGAATTTCTCACCAACTATCCAAATAGGTTACCTTTATTTTACATATGTTACAGGATAAGATGAAGAACAAGGGTGAAGACTTAGTATTGGACCTAGTTAAATTTAAAACAAATGTTTATTTAGTTTTTTATGTAGTTGAATTTGGATGATTGTAATTTGAATATTTTATTTGAATGAATGGTTGCATTTGAATTAATATGGATTGTAAACTATTTAAACTTTAACATAGCACCATGAGCTTTTGAATAATCAAACTCGCACCCCAACGTATTCCGTCGTTGGTTAGGGTGTGACAACTTGTAGATGACGATAATGATGTGGAAGATCTTGCAGACTGTGATTTACTATTTGTAGTCATTAGTTCCACAACAAGATCTGTGTCCTGAACATCAACATTATAGATCAATATAAACTTGGCCAAACACAACATATATTGTAATCTTATACATCACGCATAAAGATTCCATTACTAAAACTTATATGACATCACCACACAAAACACAAACTTAAAATACGATGAAACTATACATTGATACACTCTTCTACTAAATCCAAATATGATCATATAGTATAAGTTTTAAACCACGTTCAAGACTTCAAAGTAATTGAAATTAACCATCTTTCAACATATAAACAAGATCGCATGAGATCCCAGCTTCTCAATACCATCAATACTCTAAAAATAGAGAAACTTGCTGATGCTTGAAGACTGGAAGTTGAACATCCCTAAACATCATACATGTAAGCCGAGAGTGTGCATTAATACACATAAGCATAGTTTTGACCCCCACACCGGTGGCACTTTGTTTTTTTGACTCGTTCTATGTCGCTTACTTTCATCCAATCGGTGACACAGATGAAATAAAAACCTAAGACATGAAGTGAAAAGCCCAACGATGATTAACAAAGGCATATTCAAAGAGTAAGAAGATCAGCGATGATAATGCTAGAGAGAATCTTACCTCTTAAGTGAACCCAAATGATTACTTGCATTGAAACAACTTGAACAAAATTCCAGCCATGACTTGAATTGTATAGGAAATGAGATTAGAGGGGTTTTTTTCCTCGATTCACATGGAATTTGAGATAAACGAGTTAGATACTTATTCATTGAACTTGAGAGAGAGAGAGAGAGAATGAAAGAAAAGAAATGAGTTTGAAAAATTGAAATGGGAGTAGGGTTTTTGTTTGTCCCCGCCTGTGCGTGTTTGAAGCGGGAATAAAAAATTGGCCGTAAGAGTTGTACCTCAAGCTATACAATTTGTGTATCTCTTAATTTTAAGAGATTGGAGTTTATAGTAAATATTATTATTAAAATATATGTATCGTCTAGCTTTTTTTTACTAAAAACTAAAGTTCGAGTCATACCATCCTGTCATGATCTGACTCACGAATATCAAATCGCATACCAGAAACCAATCACAAAACAAACCAAATTTTTTTCCTTTAATTACTATTATTGTTATTTAATTATTACCATCTAGTATTTCAATATTATTATTATCTAATTAATTGCACCCATAGTAAAATAAATATTTTGCATCGGCAAAGCATTTGGAGTGGTTCTCAAAAGTTCAAAGAGCAATTGCTAATAAAAATTACGAATAAAACTGTTCCTAAAATTTAATATTATGAATCTAAGTTTTCTTGAAGCAGTTAATTTCTAATAAATAATTACCCTTTTGGAGGGTTTCATTTTTAAAACGGTTCCTAAATAAAAAATTACGAACAAAACCGCTCCTAAAGATTATTTGGAGCAGTTGTTTTTTAATAAATAATTAATATTACTGTTAACACGCAACGACTAAATTTCTTAAATGTATATATAGTAATTTAATGATTTTGTGTTTCACTTTTTGGTGAAAGTTGTTTAATATAATGGTCTACTACTAAAAAAATGTAAAATCAAATTATAAAAGGTAAAAATAAGCTGTAAGCTAATTAAACAAGGCAAATTGGATTTAAACAATCCAAACTTTGATCAATTTTTCGATGCCGGTCCCAACTATGATAATCCCCAATAACGGTCCGAACTTTAAACATATTTACCTTTGGCGGACCGCCGTTAAAAAGACCTAATGACGTTAACTTTTTTCGAGTTTTGAACGGATTTTTGAGGGCTTTTGTTCAGATAGAGAATACGAGTCGAATGACGTATAATTACAATGAAACGTTACTCAAAATTTCCCAATTTTGGTGTTTAAACTTTCAATTCATCAAAGAAATCATCAATTGGGAAAATTGGAGCAACGTTTCGAGGTAAGTTATACGTTATTCCACTCGTATTTTCTTTCTAAACAAAAGTCCTCAAAAATCCGTTCGAAACTCGAAAAAAAAGTTAACGCTGTTAGGTTTTTTTTACGGCGGTTCGCTAGAGGTAAATATGTCGAAAATTCGGACCATTATTGGGGATTTTCATAGTTGGAACCGGCAGCGGCCAATTGATCAAAGTTTGTATTATTAAAAGCTAATTTGCTATTAAACAAAATTATTTTTTTATCATATTTAATTTTTAGGCAAATTGGATTTAAATAATCCAAACTTTTATCAGTTAGCCGCTACCAGTCTTGACTATGAAAATCTCTAATAATAACGGTCCCTACTTTCGACCTATTTACCTATGGGGGACCTCTGTTAAAAAAAGTTAACGCCGTTATTTTTTTTTTTCGAATTTCAAACGGATCTTTTAGGGCTCTTGATTAGAATGAGAATACGAATCGAATGATGTATAACTTACTTCAAAACGTTGCTCCAAATGATGAAACGATTCTTCAATCGAATGTTTAAACTTTCAATTGATCAAGAAAATCATCAATCAAGAAAATTGAAGCGACGTTTCGAGGTAAGTTATACATCATTTGACTCGTATTATCATTCTGATCAAAAACTATAAAAGATCCGTTAGAGATTCGAAAGAAGGTTAACGACGTTAAGTTTTTTTAACGGAGGTTCACTGGAGATAAATAGATCGAAAATAGAAACTTTTATTAAGAATTTGGAATAGTTTGAACCGTAACGACGAACTAATAGAAATTTGAATTATGAAAATCTAATTTTGTAATTCTTTAAATGTCATACACAAACCCACCAACACACCTTATCCTCGTATTTACCCTGAACTCGGAGATCTCCCGTTCTCCCTCACAACTGCCGTTATCGTTCCCTGAACACCACCGCTGCCGCCGTCCTCCGCTATTATCACCACCGCCGACCGCCAAGGATGGTGGAATGACAACCAAGTACCAGTTATCCACCATGAAACTAACTGAAGTCCCATTCCGTAACTTCTCTTCTAACTCGTATTTACTCTTCTTCTCCTCTTCATCTTCATCTTCATCTTCTTCTCTTCTGAAACCCTCATTTGTCAAACCATTTTCTTCAATTCGTTCAACGACTGATAATTCCACCACCACCACCACCACCACTAATCCTTCATCCTCTTCCCCGTGGCTCAACAATTGGTCTTCCCAATTATCACCAAACCCTTCAATCAAACGCGAATCGAGCAAACGGTCCGACATCCCACATTCTTCCTCTTCCGGTGGTGGTCCGACCAGGACCACCGCCATTGACAGGATCGTCTTCCGGTTGCGAAATTTAGGGTTGGGATCCGATGACGATGAAGAAGACGAGAAAACTGATACTTATGTGAATTCTGAAATGGATTTGACTGGTGATGAGAAATTGGGGGATTTGTTGAGGAGAGATTGGGTTCGTCCTGATAGAATGTTGATGGATGATGATGATGAGGACACTGTTCTGCCATGGGAGAGGAATAATGTAGGAGATGAAGATGAAAAGGGGGAATTTGAAGGGGTGAAGAAGAAGACCATGAAAGCTCCAACATTGGCTGAATTGACACTTGAAGATACTGAGTTGAGGAGGTTGAGGACATTGGGTACAACATTGAGAGAGCGGATTACGATCCCTAAAGCTGGGATTACAGGGCCTGTTCTTGAAAAGATTCATGATCAGTGGAGGAAATCGGAATTGGTTCGGCTTAAGTTTCATGAGGTGTTGGCAAGAGATATGAAAACTGCTCATGAAATTGTGCAGGTTGGTAGATTATATTTTACGTTACCCAAAGCATTTGCTTGATGGTGTTGACTTATGGTGTTGACTTCAATATATCATTTGCAAAAATGTTAAAAAAAGCCATGTAAAGAGAGTGCCAAATGGTGAACCTAAACTTGGTTCAAAAAAGCCTGATGCTTTTAAGCCAAGGTGCACACATCATGTATGCGAGTCATGAAGCGTGCTCATCACCTAAGGCAATGCTCAATCCCATGTATGTTTACTTATCAACCTTTTGATAAGTAAATCTTTCATAATGCATTTATCCCTTTGATTGCTTTTATATATAAGCCTCAACAGACCAAATTTTGACCTAAATTTACACGAGGCGGGTGCCTCAAGCACATGATGTGTTTTCTTGAGAGCCTCACCCCAGAAGCTCCTTTTAAAATCAAGAATTTGAATGTTATGAGATGATGAGATTGCCAATTTGCTATACGCTTTGATTATGTTCTCTGTCAAGTGTACTAAGTGGATGTTTGGTTCATTGATATTCTCCACAATTCAATGGAATTGGAATCTGGATTCTATTCAAAATGTGGGATAGTTTGATTAATATCATGAATTAGTGATTTAGTGATAATTGAATTGAGGCAATATGCTAAATGTCCGGATGTCCCTATCATGGGTTGAATTATGTTCGGTCTTAGCTCTTGTTGATTGTTTTTGTAACCATTAATCTCTTTAGAGAGTGCATTTTTCTTTAGATTAAGCAAATATACGAAGACTAAAGTCTGTAGCTCTGTATGCGATAATATTTTTATGAAGATTTGTGTCTAAAGATCTAATTTCATTGTACATTTGTGCAAGTACTCGGAAAAGAGTGTAAAAGATTCTTTTCAAGCATGCTTTATGAAATAAAATATATTCACACACGCGAGCATACTGATATAGGCTGGTGATGTTAGAGATACCACATAGAAGAATAGTTTGAGTCCATCTAGAAATTTTGAAGGTCGATGTGATTACGAAGGCGCTTTTCATTTGAAGCTTTGAGATGATGATACATTGATGTTATAAAAGCTTTAGCTGTGCAAATCCATCTTTCTATGTCTTTCTTATTTGCTTCCATTGCCCTCACCCTGTATGTTGCAACTCTCGTAAGTATACACTTCATATAACTCTCTATGTGTAAGCAGTTGCTTGAAGATTGTTTCCTTTGACATGATTCTTTCTCTTTCATCGTCATGCTTGCTTGATATGTATTTTATGGTTCTGATTGTTGAGGGGATGCTTAGATGTATGATATGAAAGCTGATTATGTAGTATTGAATAATCATAACGGCTAATAAGACGTGATAAAATCGGCCACAGAAATTACTCAAAATAGTTTTTGGATGTGCTTCTATTGTTTGAAGTTGCAATAGTTAGATAATCAGATGCCGAGGTATTTAGAAAATTCTGATTTTTTTGATAAATTAATACATAAAATAACTATAGCGGACATAATTGTGAAATGAAAAATGAAGTTTTTGTGAAATGGGAGTAAAAATCTGAAATTAGCTTTAAAGAAGAGATAGTAATCTGTATTATAATTCTAAATGATATTTATTACAATCCTTTATCTTTTTGTGCTTTTTTTGTTATTGTAGCAATGAATTTAACAGAAATTGATTGTGTATTTTCCAAATTAACTTTGAAGTTGCTGATTACCAGCGCCGAACAGGTGGGTTAGTGATATGGCAATCCGGAAGTGTGATGATGGTGTATAGGGGAGTTAATTATGAGGGCCCTTCTTCAAGACCCCAATCCACCGGTGATACCCTTTTTGTTCCGGACGTTACCTCTAACAATATTAATAATAATAATAATAATAATTATAAACTGATAACAAGAAATGGTGATGCAAGACCAATACCTGTTACCAAGAGCATGACAGAAGAGGAATGTGAATTTAATAGTGTGCTAGATGGGCTAGGTCCACGGTTTCATGAATGGTGGGGCATAGGAATACTTCCAGTAGATGCCGATTTACTTCCTCAAACAGTTCCCGGCTTCAAAACCCCCTTCAGACTTCTTCCCACTGGAATGAGGCCTCGCCTCACCAATGCAGAAATGACTAATTTGAGGAAACTTGCCAAATCACTACCTTGTCATTTTGCTCTTGGTACTGCTTCTTTTATCCAATTATTTATTTCATTCCTAAGTAGTGGCTAAATGGATCCCTGCTGGTGGCGGTCTGGTTGAAATGACCCCACACACCTTTTTGCCCAAAGTTTATAATCTTTTTAAATGTATATTGGTATGTCTAAGTATGATTACAAAATTATCTTATTTAAATAATAATCTAGGTTTTTTAAATATAATGATAAAGTTGATTTGCTCAATTTTTGCCTACATTTAACTTCTTAGACCCGTTAGAGCTTAGACATAAACTGATTTGCATTCAGTTAACCTAAACCGACACTCATAATAATATAAATAAGGGTGTAATGAGCTGAGGAGAGCTCAAGCTTAGCTCGTTTTGACTTGTGAGAGCTCGGCTTAGGCTTGTCTTGTTTATTATTTAATTATTTTATTTATCTATTTTTATAACTTTTTATAATTTAACTTTTTATATATAGCGTAAAAAGGGAGTGCTCGGTGCTTGACTTAGCTCCCGTTTTGCGTAGGGGCTGGGGAGGGGCCAGATTGCTTTGCCTTATCTTACATATTTGTGTAAGAGACTGTTTCTCACGACTTGAAATGTTATTTAACTATTATCATAATTTTTATTTTTAACAATTATGATTGATGTAAATATATATCCAAGAGATTAATCAAAATTTTATATATAAAAAGGCTTGTGAGCTGACTCTATCTTAGTATCTGAAGCTTGGCTCGAGGTTTTTTGCTCGATTTGAGCTGTAGCGAGTTGATCCCGAGCAAGGTTTAAAAGAACGGAAACGAGCCTCGAGGCGCTTTCTCTTAGACTCACGAGGAGTAAGCCTCAAGGCGGACCGAGGCGTAAGCCTCGAAACATTATGAAAAAACAATTAAATAATAGATACATCTCATAAAAATCACAATTTAATATAAAACAAACGTCGTAAGTATCACAATTTAAGCAAAAATACTTCAATAATCTAATTTTAATAATGTTATGAGATTTTAATGTTGGACCAATCTTGATAATAGTATAATAATTAGAGGGTGTTAATTATTATGTAATTTGAGTCGGTCAAAGTTAAAGGGTTAAATTTTGGCTTATCTAGTCTAACTAAGATGGAGATTAGTAATGCTAGAAACAAGGATTGGATTAGCCAAAGGGTCGGCTAAAACATCCTTAAATAGAGATAGTTTTTTCTTTGTTTCTTGTATTCAAAGTTTCTATCATTAAAGAGAAGGAGTTCTTTATAACTTGTGTGTGTTTTGCTTTACAAATCTGGTACCAATTCGCTTTAATTGGTATCAGAGCCTGCTACGAAGGGACCGAGAAGACTGATCAATCCGAAGGAGAGGATCGATCACCAGATTTGAAGACGATTCAATGGCAGACGCTGGAGCTACATTGGCCGTAGTCGAGAAGACCGGGAACCTCACGTTCCAATGCCCAATCCTGTCGACGACCAACTATCCAATTTGGTCGCTTAGGATCAAGGCAATTTTTAAGGCGCACGGCTTGTGGGAGACGATCGAACCAGGAATCAATGTGGACCCCAAGAAAGACAACTCTGCGATTGCCTATCTGTATCAAGCGCTTCCGGAAGACTTGATATTACAAGTCGCGAGTTGTAATACGGACAGGGAAATTTGGAATTCTATCAAGACTCGCCACCTCGGGGTAGAAAGAGTCATGGAAGCACGCCTGCAATCGTTAAGAACTGAATTCGACTCAATCAGGATGAAGGAAGGTGAAACCGTGGATGACTATGTGGCAAAACTCTCGGGTATTGCCTCCAAATCAGCCACACTTGGGTCAGCCATCGAAGAATCAAGCCTGGTTAGGAAACTGCTAACAAGTATGCCAGAAAACTTCCTGAACATGGTGGCAACAATCGAACAGCTAGTAGACCTCAAGACTGTGCGATTTCAGGAAGTTGCTGGGCGCCTCAAAGCATACGAAGAAAGGTCCTGCCCAAAATCGAAAGCTTCAAGCAGCAGCCAAAGCCAATTGCTGCTAACATACGAAGATTGGGAGGCAAAAAGAAGATCTGAACGAGGCAGTGGTCGAGGCCGGGGAAGCAACAATGACACCAGGGGCAGAGGCCGTGGCCGGGGAAGAATTGGAGGCCGAGGACGTGGGGCTGGCCGGGGCCAAGGGACACCAAACGGTGCCCAGAACCCCACACACCAAAGGAAGGACAGGTCTCAATTGCAGTGTTTTCGTTGTGATGCAATGGGACACTTCTCGGCTGATTGCCCGACAAGGAACCAGGAAGAACTCAACCAAACACAGGCTAACGCTGATAAACCTGCCTTGTTGATGACTGTTGCCTTCCAAGATCAGAAGGAGATGATCTACTTGACTGAAAGAAAAGTGTTTCCAGCAAAACACCCATCTGGCCAGGAAGAACTCAGCATGTGGTACTTGGATAATGGGGCATCCAACCACATGACAGGAAACAAAAGCCTGTTTTCAAAGCTCGACACAAAGATAGGGGGTAATGTAAGGTTCGGTGATGGATCTTGTGTCGACATCGAAGGAAGAGGAACCATACTATTGGAGTGCAAGAATGGAGAACATCGGTTGCTAACTGATGTATACTACATCCCATTCTTACAAAGCAATATTGTAAGCCTTGGGCAGCTAACTGAAGGGGGATGTCAGATTCAAATGCAGCAAGAGTACCTATGGGTGTATGAACCCAGTGGAAGTCTCCTGATGAAGGTGCCAAGAGCAGCAAACCGTCTATACAAGATCAAGTTGAAGATTGGGTCGCCTGTTTGCCTACACTCAAAGGTCGAAGATCCGGCTTGGACCTGGCACGCTTGGCTGTGCCATGTAAACTTCGACACTATCAAGCGGATCAGCACAAAGGAGATGGTACTTGGAGTCCCGGCCATAAGCCACCCTTCTCAAATGTGCGAGGCTTGCTTGGCTGGAAAACACACAAGGCAAAGCTTCCCGGACAAGACCATATTCAGATCCAAGGACCCTCTGGATCAGATCTATGCGGACCTTTGTGGCCCTATTTCTCCTCCTACACCGGCTGGAAACAGGTACATTCTGCTACTAGTTGATGACCATAGTAGATACATGTGGGCATTTATGCTAAAAACAAAAAATGAAGCTTTTGAACAATTCAAAAGATTCAAAACTTTTGTGGAACAATTTTTCAACAAGAAAATAAGAGTTCTTCGAACTGACCGAGGGGGGGAATTTACCTCCCGAGAATTTTCTATGTTCTGTGATCAGGAAGGAATTGCAAGGCAGTTGACCGCGCCTTACACCCCTCAACAAAACGGGGTGGTGGAGAGGAGAAACCGCACAGTGATGAGCACAACAAGAAGCATCCTAAATGCCATGAAAATGCCCCAATACTTGTGGGCAGAAGCTGTTCGACACTCAGTCTATGTGTTGAACAGGCTGCCAACAAAGGTCCTGCACGGCCAGACTCCTTATGAAGCCTTGAAGGGAAGAAAGCCCAGAATGGATCACCTCCGGGTATTTGGCTGCATCGGCCATGTCAAGATACCTTCAAACCACTTGAAGAAACTTGATGAGAGAAGTCAACCAATGGTGCACCTGGGAATCGAACAAGGATCAAAGGCATATCGCATGCTTGATGTCAAGGAACAGAAGATAGTCATCAGCCGAGATGTAAAGTTCGATGAAAACAAAGGCTGGAATTGGGAAGATGAAACTGATGATCCTACAACAAGTGAAGCCGAGTTTACTGTACACACAGCCCAAATCAGACCTGAATCAGAAGAAGTCACCAACGATTCTGAACCAGCTGACCAAACTGGTCCACAAAGCCCAGCTTTCGAAACTCCAAACACCAGAAGCCAGCCCAGCCCATCAACAGCAGAAAATCAGGAGCTAAGTCCTGATAATGAAGCCCAAAGTGATATGTGTACCCCAACAACCGGAGTAAGAGGCCGCGGGCCAATGTTACCCAGGATACACACAGACAAGGATCACGAGTCAGATCCCTCAATGGCTGAAGAAGACACTTACGATGATACCCCACCACAAGGCTGGAAGAAACTCAGTGATGTGTATGATGAGGCCCCAGTTCAAATATACAATCTACTTCTCTCGGAAGGAGAACCACAGAATTTCAGAGAAGCAGCCGGCAACACTGAATGGGAAGTAGCAATGGAAAGTGAAATAGCATCAATTGAACGAAATAGAACCTGGGAGCTAACTGATCTGCCTCCTGGCCACCGTCCCATTGGTCTAAAGTGGGTTTTCAAGATTAAAAGAGATGCAAGCGGGGCCATCACAAAACACAAGGCAAGGCTGGTCGCCAAAGGATACATTCAGCAGCATGGCGTAGACTTCGATGAGGTTTTCGCACCGGTGGCCAGACTTGAGACCATAAGAATGATTCTAGCCCTAGCAGCACAACGCGGTTGGGAAGTTCATCATTTGGACGTGAAGTCAGCCTTTCTACATGGAGAACTCAAAGAGGAAGTTTTCGTGTCTCAACCAGAGGGTTTTATAATCAAAGGGAAAGAAGGAAAAGTGTACAAGTTGAGTAAAGCATTGTACGGGCTCAAACAGGCCCCAAGAGCCTGGAACACTAAGTTGGATGGGGTTTTGAAGGAGTATGGTTTTGAAAAATGCAAGGTTGAACAAGCTGTGTACACAAAGCGGGCTGATGCAGGATCACTTGTGATAGGCATCTATGTAGATGACCTGATTGTAACAGGAAACAACTTGAAGAAAATAATGGAATTTAAGAAGCAAATGGAAGAGAAATTCGAGATGAGCGATTTAGGATTACTCTCATACTACCTCGGTATGGAAGTAAACCAAGGAAAAGAAGGGATAAGCTTGAAACAGACTAGCTATGCTACAAAGGTTCTGAAACAAGCAAACATGTGGGAATGTAATCCCACGAAGTATCCAATGGAACCAGGGCTGAAGTTGTCAAAACTGGAAGGAGGAAGCCAAGTTGATGCCACTGAATATAGGAGGATTGTGGGCTGTCTCAAATACTTAACCCACACAAGACCGGATTTGTCCTACGCAGTAGGTTATGTTAGCCGGTACATGCAAGTTCCAAGAACAGCCCATCAACAAGCCGTTAAACAGATCCTCAGATATGTAAAAGGAAGTACTGATCTGGGAATTTTCTATCGGTTAAATGGAAACAGCAAGCTGATTGGGTTCAGTGACAGCAGCTATTCGGTTGATATGGACGATGGCAAAGGTACAACTGGTCTGGTCTTCTTCTTTAATGATGCACCAGTTGCATGGAACTCCCAGAAACAGCCAACAGTGGCTTTATCTTCATGCGAAGCAGAATTCATGGCTGCTACTTCAGCAGCATGTCAAGCCATTTGGATTAAGGGGCTGTTGGCAGAGATAACAGGCAGAGAAGAAGAGCAAGTGGTGATCAAAGTTGATAACAAGTCAGCCATAGCCTTAATGAAGAACCCCGTATTCCATGGAAGGAGTAAACACATCAACACACGCTACCACTTTATACGTGAGTGTGTTGAGAGTAACCAAGTCAAAGTAGAACACATAAGTGGTAATAATCAGAGAGCTGATATACTGACAAAAGCCCTACCAAAAGTGAAGTTTGAGGAAATGAAAGAGCTGCTGGGAATGAAGAATTTGGAGGGAAAATAAAGGAAGACTCAAAGTCAAGATTGGGGGGGTGATTGTTGGACCAATCTTGATAATAGTATAATAATTAGAGGGTGTTAATTATTATGTAAGTTGAGTCGGTCAAAGTTAAAGGGTTAAATTTTGGCTTATCTAGTCTAACTAAGATGGAGATTAGTAAGGCTAGAAACAAGGATTGGATTAGCCAAAGGGTCGGCTAAAACATCCTTAAATAGAGATAGTTTTTTCTTTGTTTCTTGTATTCAAAGTTTCTATCATTAAAGAGAAGGAGTTCTTTATAACTTGTGTGTGTTTTGCTTTACAAATCTGGTACCAATTCGCTTTATTTAATATTATAAAACTCCTTTTCTTCTGCGATCATTCTCAATGTTTTTATTAACCAAATTTAGTTTCTCATCGTCATCTTCATCAACCAAATTAACTTCAACGCCTTTTCTTTTCCTAGATAATGAACTCTAACTTCTTCCCTATTTTGACCCGCCAACTCCACTAATGTCATCTTCATCAAAACTTGGGTTAACTATTCACTCATCATCCGACAAAACCTCCTCGCGAACTATCAGATCCTCATTATCTTTAAGATTAGTCTTCCTTATAAACTTTTTTTTTTAATTTCTTAATGTATATAATTTACACCAGCGTAGCCATCTTATCGAATATGAAATCCAAGAGAATGGAAGCTTTCGAAGTCTGGGAGAATGGAAGGGTGAAGTGTGCGTTTGAAGTCTAGGGGGGATAATGGATGAAGTGTGCATTTGAAGTCTAAGAGAAAAGTTGTGTTCTAATTTAATTTGAGTTAGGGTGGCTAGCACATAGTTACCGAAATCGCTAGGAATGCCGCGAATTCCGTATTGGATCGCAGTGTACTGGATCGCAATTCGTTTACGACTCCAATCGCTCCGGTACAACGATTTGGATCGTCATGGTTCGAATCTGATTCCAGTTGGCGCCATCAATGATTTCTTGTAATTCTTCACCAATTTCTTCGCCTAAACACTTCTAATTCTTCACTAGGATGACAAGAGGATGAAGACAAGCAACTGTTGTGGTGATGAAAACCCATGACGGCTTTTTAGGTTTAACGTGATTTGTCTTTTTAAGAGTTACATTTTAACCCCTTGGAGTTAGAATTATGTTAAAGCTTACCTTTATTAACCATTAGATTATAATTTTGATTATACTTCATTTTATTGGTTTATTTTTTAGCACACCGTACCAGATACCAATAGTACGTCGTACCGGTTCGTACCGAAATGAGCCTACTCCCCTCCGTACCGAATACACTAAATGCAGTGAATCGCGTACCCGGTCCACGTACCCGTACCGGAGCGTACAACGATTTAGGTAACTATGGGCTAGCATGTTTTCTATCAAATGGGTCAAAAATGGTCCTAAATATATTACAGTTGTGTTCTTAAGCCTCGAAGCCCCGCCTCACCGCCTTAGACCGCCTCGGACCGCGTCATAAGCTTTTTTCCAGCGCCTCAGCCGAGGCGTAAGCCTCAAGGCGAGCCTCAGAAAGTTTGTTTACACCTGTATATAAATTATCGGGTTGAAATTGCTCTAGATTATTTACATGTGCATCTGACATATTATCTTCATTTTTTTTAACAAAGGGAGAAACAGGAATCATCAGGGCTTGGCAGCTGCTATAATCAAACTTTGGGAGAAAAGCATGGTTGCTAAAATTGCTGTGAAACGTGGAATTCAAAATACCAATAACGAGCTAATGGCTGAGGAATTAAAGGTACATTGTGTTGTACTATGAGCATCATCCGGATTGATAAACAATTTAAGAAAAACATGTAATATATAAATTAATGATATTATTTTAATGTGTTGCAGAAATTAACAGGAGGTGTCCTGCTGCTCAGAAACAAATATTACATTGTGATTTACCGGGGGAAAGATTTTGTTCCCACTAGTGTTGCTACTGCTTTAGCAGAAAGACAGGAAATGACAAAAGAGATACAAGATGCAGAAGAGAAGGTGAGGAATGGAGCAGTAGAACCAGCAGCTGCAAGTGTTGAGCATGGACATGTGGCATTTGCAGGAAGTTTGGCTGAGTTTTATGAGGCTCAAGCACAATGGGGAAGAGAAAAAACAACCGAAGAATACGAAAAAATGTTGGTAGAAGCATCCAAAACAAAGATAACTAGAGTTGTTAAGAAACTTGAGCATAAGTTGTTTATTGTAAGTGTTGTTTTCATCTCTAAACCACCAATTGTTTTATTTCTATTTACTTGTTCCTTTTATAATACTTCGACAAAATTACATAAAACGTCCTTTACATTTATATAAAATCAGATGTTTCAACCTCTGTCTTCAAAAAATAATGTTGAACATCCTTTATATTACCTTTTGTAACAAATTATGCCCTTTACACTAATTGCCATTAAAAACATTAGTTACTTCGTTAAAAAATTTAGTCCTTGAGTTGAGGGGCAAGGGTAAAATTGTCATTTAAAAAAGCTGAACTTACTGTAAAGGATGTAATCTGTTACAAAAAGTTAACATAAAGGATGTTCAGCATGACTTTTTAGATAAAGGATGAAACATATAATTTTATATAAATGTAAAGGACATTTCTGTAATTTTGTCTAATACTTTCATGCTAATTGGGTTTTTTTCCTTTATGCTTTTTGTTTCTTTTGTGGATGCATTGAACAGGCCCAGTCTAAGAGGAGTAAAGCAGATAAAGAATTAGCAAAGATACGAGAATCTTGGCTCCCTGCTGGTGCTCCAGATGACCAGGAAACTATTACAGATGAGGAACGTGTTATGCTCAGAAGAGTTGGATTGAGAATGAAGCCGTACTTACCACTTGGTAAATCCTTGTCACGAAATTGTGCTTTCTCAAAGTTTGAAATTTGGCGTCAAGTGAATTAATTTATTTTTTTTTTAAATAGATGTAGTACTATATGGTTGTAAGAAAGAATTTAGATAACCTTAGACTCATTTTTTCTTCAAATCCATGATTGTTTGGTATATTTGGTCATTTGGGAGGTGCCACTTTCTATATTAAGGGGCAGTTTGGGTTATGTGTTATCTCTAAGAGGTCCAATGGGTAAAGAAAAGAAAACAACTTTAAAGAAAACTAGTCGGAAGTGGTGAAAAGGTACTTTTTAATGCTTAAAACCTGCTAAATCATTTCATTGAAATAATGTTGCTTTTTTCAATCCTATTTGACACTCCAATTATGTATGTCAGTTTTGGTTAAAAGTTGTTTTGTGTCAACCTGACCCAACTCGTGCTAAAAAATGCTCTTTTTGACACGTAACACCCACAGATTTCCACTTATAGTTAGTTTTTTGTATCGATTTCCACATCTATTTTTGGATGGAACATTTTTTTTTGAAAGTTAAATGTTTCTATAATAATTTACAGGTATTCGTGGTGTTTTTGATGGTGTTATCGAGAACATGCATTTGCACTGGAAACATAGAGAACTTGTAAAACTTATTTCAAAGCAAAAAGATGTTGAATTTGTTGAGGAAACCGCAAGGTTTTTGGAATATGAAAGTGGTGGTATATTAATAGACATTGTAAGAGTGCCCAAAGGTTACACCATCATTTATTATCGTGGAAAGAACTATCAGAGGCCAATTAGTATTAGGCCTAGAAGCCTTCCTTCAAAAGCACGTGCATTGAAACGTTGGAAGGCCTTGCAGAGATATGAGGTTTCTCTACTTTATTTTTACATTTTCATGATCCATGTAATATATTGATGTCCTGTAAGGTACAACAATAACTATACCTAGTAAATCTCACTTATTGCAAGTGTGGATTGAAATGTGCCGGATGTGGCTGGGCTGACTCAGAGTCTCACAAACATGTTTGGGTCCCTTTTTTTAAGATTTATGATAAATAATTTGATAATTATGATTGCCATTTACTAAAAGCATACTATTTCAAAATTTATCTAATTTAATAAAGTTGTTTAGGGGGTTTTTAATTTTTATGCATATAAATGCTGTTTGTATGACTCTCAGCCTGTTCAACCCATTTGACTTGTTTTATGCATCTAATTCTTTAGCTTAAACCCATTTGACCCAACAAAGAAAAAAAATTCAAATTGATCAAGTGAACGGGTCAAAATTGCCACCTTGCAAGTATTTTATAACCTGTAATGTTTTTTTGTTAATGTGAACCATGCAGGCGCTAACAGAACATGTATCTGAGTTGGAAAACACCATAAAGAAAATGAAAGCGCAAAATGCAAGTATTCTTTCTGTCTTCAAATTTTTCTTTACTTTCAAAGTAATTAAAATACAACTTCTTAATGATGTAGGCTGGTTTGGAGGATATTAAGGATTTAAGTAGTAAGAGCTCCGATGAGATGGAACTTCATGATCTTTTCTCGGAATCTAGCCAGGTTAGTTTCCTTATCAATGCATATATTTTGATCAAGGCTGGCCATGGGGAGGGGCGGGGTGGTCGACTGCCCCAGGCCCGACAATTTAGGGGACCTGGAATTTTTAAAAAAAATTTATATATTATATATACAAAAAATTTATATAAGAAATATATAACATCAATGTTTAAAAGGGTGCATGAGTGGTCGGGGAATGAGCAAACCTGACTTCTATCTCGGGCCTAATTTTTTTAGAAGGCACTAAATTTTGATATAGATATATATGTATATATAGAGAATCGGTCAATGGTTTATTCGGTTCGATTTAATTGGTTTTCAATTTTTTCCTTATCCAAAAACCGAACCGAATTTGAGATTTGGTTCGGTTTCGGTTAAAACGAACAAACCGATTAAAAATAAAATAAACCGGCTAAAATCAAATAAACCGAATTCCATTGAATAAACTGATTAAAAAAGAAATAAACCAGTTAAAAAACGATCTGAATAAATTGAATTCAAGCTCATATTATTAATAAGATAATAAATTTAAATCTGAATTCAGTTTAATCGGTTAACCAAATAAGCCGAATTCAAAAAAATTTGGAACGATAACCAAAAAAACCAAAATTCGGAGTGAGGAACCAAAACAAAAACCGAATTGAAAATTCAGTTCTGTTTTTTCAGTTACGAACACGGTTCTGTTTTTTCAGTTACGAATGCGGTTCGGTTTTTTCGGTTACAAATGCAGTTCGGTTTGTTTCAGTTACGAATACGATTCGGTTTTCGGCTTTCTTGAACACTCCTAATTTAATATTTGAATTCGCTATAGGGTCTTTTTTCTGTTTCGTCATGGTCACCTTAATTCTTAGGACCGCCTCTGAAAGGGCCCATTTTTTTTTTCTTGCCCCAGGCTCCAGAATATTTTTTCATTCTTGGGGCCGGCTCTGATTTTGATTATCAGATTGAGGTCACAAAAATCAGTTTTGAATCTGCCCTATAAATTAGTAAACACTGGTGTCACGTGTTACAATTCGTTAGCCCTGCGTTTTATTTTCCCGCTTACCCTCTATTTTTTTATTTCATCACTTCACTATTTAATGTTTACTTTTATTCAATTTGTTGTTATGTGTATATAAGCACCGTCTTATGCCTGCTATTTACACATAAGTTTGTGGGTTTGTGCTATGCTGATTTTTGCGCAAGTGTTTGATGTTCTATGGTGGCTATTCATAGTATGTTGCAAACAAAAAAAAATTGAGCCGACCGAAGCAACCTCTCTACCACATTGGGGCAGGGGTAAGGTTTGTGTTCGTCTCTCCTCCTCCCCTGACCCCACGAAGTATGATTTCACTGGGTACGTGTTGTTTTATTCAACCCATGTAAAACATGTGTTTCTCACCTCGTGTTTTAATAAGCAAAAAAATTTCGCATTAAATAGTGGTCAAATAATAAGAACTTCAATACTAGCTGCAACATAAACACTCCAAACAACTAATTGTCCCTGATAATTACAACTCTGATCAGCAAAAGCACATCCAAACAATTTTTGATAGTCTGATAGAGCATGAAGTTTATTGTATATTGATTATATGATTGTGTGTTAAATAGGGTTGGATTAGTGTCTATTTATAAACTTATATAATACACAAACACATAGATACCCTCTAGACTATAATGATGACATTAAGAATATAATTTGTCTAAAAGTAATTACGTCATCATGAATATTCATCATCAAAGAATAACTGAAAATGTGCATCCAAACATCCCTTTAATCTCTCATGAAATTTTCAGGGTGAAGATGAAAGTTCATGGTTGGGTTCTGATAACGATGATTATGAAGATGAGGACGATGAAAATGATGATCTTGAAGATGAAGATGAAGATAAAGATGAATACGCCTAATTGTTTGAGATCGTCCGCTTACTTTCTTTTCTGGGGGATGTTTTCAAGCTGGTAATAAATACAAATTTACTAATGTATTAATTATATATAAATAGCTTCAATTTGGATAAAGTTGTTTGATAATCTACACGCACACACAGATTCTTTTTATTCATTTTATTTTATTTTGTTTTTTTGCTTCCTTTAAGCCCTATACGAGCAAACAAATGATCGTACCTATTAAGTCCCACTCGGAACAGAGTCTAAGGAAGATGAGGAACGAAAAACAATTTTTGTATAAGTTGTACTATTAGAGTAAATTACATTTATGATGACTAGTTTTTATTTCAATTATAGAAATTATCCCGTAATTCATTTATGTTGATAACGGTCATGGTTGTTTTTAAAACCTTTGTTTTTTTTTTTTTTACCAAATGCACGATTTCATCTTTTATTTGTTATATGACTATGAATGTTACATTATAATATTTAATTTCCTTTTTTATTGCAACCACGGAATTACAAATCATAATTCAATTCAATTCAACTTTTTTTTTTTTTTTTTTTTTTTAAGGTTTAGGTTATTGGTATATCAATGTATCAATACCACTATTTTTTTTTATTTTTTATTGCTAAAAGTTACGTATGAGTAAAAGTAATACGCGTGTGATATGATTGATTTGATCTGGATGTAATGTACAGATCTTACTGGGATGAAGTTTGAATATTAAAACCTACAATTGTTTTTCTTCTATTTTTCTAATGACAACTGTGGAGGAATTTATATTTGGCTAAATGATCTATTGCCACTCACCTTGCTTTATAGAAAGTGTACATTAACAAAGACCATGTAATAATGGGACCTTTGTATTAATAAATAATCACTGGTAGATTTTCTGTTAAATGACCAAACTACCTTTTATGTTAAAAAAACAAAAATCATTGTTACACCATAATCAATCTCTTTAACAGCCACCGTTTCACCATGACCCCTTGTTAAAATCATCTTCTCTATAACCCTTTTTTAGCTCACCGCTTCTCATTAACAACCACCATTCCTGTAACAGACGTAATTTTCTTCTGTGTAACAGGTTCGAAAAGATATAATTAACATGTGATAAAGTTTCCAACCCAAAAATGTAATAATGCAAAACTTATGGGTTTACTTTTAATAAATGACACAAAATCATAGACACACAAACACACACACACACTCTCAATAAAAGGTTCAAGATAAACAATTTACTTATTTTTATGTTTTGGAATACAAATCTAAGCATCAGGTCATTGCTTAAATGATTATTTGGAACATAGTGGAATAATAAAGTTCTCGGGTGCATATATCTCGATTAAGGCCAGCCATTCTTCGATCTATTTAAACATAAGAGTTTCTAGATCCTCAACTTTTATCATTGTTTTAGGAGTTGGTATGCTTGATAATAATTTATGAAATGTCCAGATCTGAGTTTTTTGTGATAAAGTTCGCATTTTTTTAATAATCAGGATTCATATTGATAAGTTTTTGCCTTAGCTGCATGTTTTAAAGTTATGTGTGAAAATTTATTGAATAGGATAACTCTTAATCAAATATTATAATGAAAACAAAAGTTAGGATGATAGTAAATGATTTCGGGTGTAACGTAGATGTCCGAACTTAGTTAGGTGTTGCGAAGAACTCTATGAGATTTGGTGTATACGAACTTATAATGCTTTGGTTAAATGAAAGATAGTTTATCTGAATTTGTACTTCATTCAAACTTACGGAGGACTTGGTCATTCGAATTAAAGTTGGTTCATTGTTACTTGTCACTTTTTATAAACAAATGATGGTTTTTTTAACGAAATGTTTAAAAAATAATATCTTTAAAAACAATAAATTATAAATGTGAGTTTTTTTAGTATATGTCAAGTGACTTTAATAAAACACCTAAAAAACATGATTTATGTCGTGTGAAATTGCCCCATATAATATATAAATGTGAATTTTTTAATGATTTAATTATTATAAAATGTATAAAATATACATAAATTTTATCGTAAATTGTCAAGATGGTACATGTGATTTGTTAGTATTTCACTATTGATTTATAAGTTTTATAAATTATACATATGGTTACAAACTTAAACATTTGTAACACGTATGGTTATTAGGTCACCAATTTAACCTCACATCTTTGACCAAATTAACATCACCTAAAGACTGTATGTGGTACAATTGTTTAAAATTTGGGACCATATATGCAATTTATGAAGCCTAAAGATCAACAGAAATAATAGTAAACCACATGGACAATCTTGGTAATTTACTTTAAATTTTATGGAGATTAATAACAATAAATGTAGATTTAAATATAATTACATTTTGACGTCTTATGTAATTTTTATTATTTTGTTTTTAATAATAGTAACATCAGTTTCTAGAATATACATATCATCATTTATATTAGAGTTAATTATGCGGATAGTCCGTCTGATATGCGTGTTTTGCACTGTCTCTAACTTCAAAAATTATACAGGTGGTCTTTAAAGTGGATGTCTAATAATTTTTTCTGTTTAAATTTCAAAAAAAACAAAAATACCCCTATCACCATCCACCATCTGTCACCACGATCGCCATCAACTACTCGCAACCATCGTCACATTCCCAAATCAGAGTTTCTGATCGACATCTCCACTTTCAATCTCAGAAAATTTCATTCTCCCAGTATCTCAAAGACCCATTATCAGCAAATCTCATTCTCCAAAGTCATTAACTGAGTAATCTCCACACAATCCCATCATTTGATTCAATAAACCAACCCCTAAAAACACGTTTTGCGTATACTTTGAGCGAAGTAATTGACCGTTAATGACGGAGAAGAAGTATGAGGAACCGGTGATGGGGATCCCTTACAATCACAGCAATCCTCCTCCTCCTCCTCCTCCTACGATCTACGCACCTCCGCAACAGCAATATTACGTCGGAAATAATCCCTACCAGTCCGGCCAAATCCCTCCTAACTTCGAAGACGATCCCAAAGGCGTTCCTCTTCAGCAGGCGATTTACAAAGATATTCCTGATGCGGTTAACTGTGCCTTCTGTGGCGGATCCGGTCTTACCACCAGAGATCGGGAACTGCAAAAAGTTACGACGACTTGATCTTTCGGGACATTACTTTTGGTCGGCGGTTTTACACGGTGTTGGGTGGCAGGGCATGATTGTGATGTGTGGTGGTGGGTGGCGAATAAGAAAAGGAGTATGGCTGAAGGGTATTTTGGTCATTTTAAAAGATTTAACAGAAAAATAGCGTCAATCCGTTCCAGGGACCACCTATGTTACGTTTTTGTAACTAGTTCGATCACCTATGTAAGTGCTTAAAGTTATAGACCATCAGCACAACACACGCCTAAACAAGGACCATCCGCGTAATTAACTCTTTATATGAAGATATCAAAAAGTATATGGAAGATGAAATACTCTTGGTAATAAATTAAACAACAAAATTTATAACTTTTGATGGACATATACTATTATCATCTAGATGTGTTATATATATTTTAGGGTGTATATATCATTCAAAATAAATTCTCATCTTATTTAAAACTAACAAGTCATGTTCAGGTGCTGAGTTAGCTTGGTTTTTAATAAAGTTTGTATTAAAACAAGAAAAAATAAAAATAATAAATTATTATATTCAAAATTTTATAAAATACTATAAAAACTAAAACCTTAAATTGACTTTAATGATATATACATTTGTGTTTTAAAACTATACATTATAGTGTGGGGTGAAAATAGTAAGTTTGAGAAGTGTAAGGGATAACTTTAAAAATATTGTTATAATAAAAGAAAAAACAAAACAAAACAACCAAACACATAAGGAGTAAAACACATAGGTCTAAATGAAGAGAATTTTGTGTTTTTCCTTTTAAATTTGTCAATAACATATATAATCAAGTGAATCTTGTCACACCCCAGGCCGGCGGGAACGGATCGTGTTTTCCCGTCGGGCGGAAGGTTCCCGGGGCGCGATATCTTGGGTGATAATCAAATGATCAGATTGTTTACATAGCACATGAGATATAAATGAGAAATTCTAACATGACATGAAATATAATTACAAAGTTAAATTACATTGTTCCATCATAATTTAACTAAGTAAATCTAATCAAAAAGAATCAATGAGTTTATATCTTGTATCTGTACAAGATATACAAAACTGATTCACTGTTTTGTCATCCAAAAGTATGCAATCAAAAGTAAGCTAGGTCTTCTAAATGTCCTCTAGCTTAGTACTTGCATATATGTATCTACACCTGTCCGTCACCTGAGAAAACATGCATTTAAACAAAGTCAACACTAGGTTGGTGAGTTCATAAGTAGTTAATTGAAAACCTTGATTCATTCACATCCACAATCACAATATGTATTTTGTTACTTGTATGTCGTTTGTTCACTTGTTCACCCAATGGCTTCTCAATAGTTATATTTACAAGTAATATTTCATCCTAGTAGTGATGCTTATATATAGGGCATATGTAAGGGAACTAAGCCCTAGCCAACATCCCACCACACCACTACTAGAACTCCACACAACTTGCAATACAACTATTGATTTCCATTCCCAATCCACTTGTCCATGTTATTCTTGAATCACCTGTAATAACTTGTATAGAATAATATAATAATGTAGTTGTAGTTATCGAATCAAAGTTTAGATAACCATTATATGTTAAGGATATTAGATTTATCAAATCTGTTCCTTGTATTATTCTACATTTGTGGAGTTAACTGTTGTTACACTTTTAAGTATTAAGAGTGTTAGTTAACTGTTTGTAATGTAATCTCAATGCAATGTATAGAGCCCAAATGAAATCCATTGTAATCCTCACGTAATCAGATTACAATGCATTCCATTCACCTCTATTCCACCGTGTGATCCCAAAGTCTCAATGTGGGATTGTTCTCATGTGATTAACAAAGTTGAATAAGAACTTGTCTTATTACATCAAGTTAATCATGTGTGAATGATAAGCATACTCATGAAGTTACGTTATCATGATCATCATTCACTGTAATCCATGTGATCCCAAAGCCTCAATGTGGGATTGTTCTCATGTGATTAACATAGTTGAATAAGAACTTGTCTTATTACATTATGTTAATCATGTGTGAATGATAAGAATCCTCATGAAGTTACGTTGTCATGATCATCATTCACTGAAATCCATATGTTCACCATGTAATCCTTAAGCCGTAGTAAGAACATGTCTTATTACCCTTAAGTGACGCAGGTGGTGGATACCCAATGAGATCATACTATCCAATAGTATGTTTTTAAGGTGTAGATAAAGTGTTATAAGAAATTGACTTATCACACTTGATCAATTATGATGTGGAATGATATTCAAAAGATATTTTATCTTCTGATCATTCATGTGCTGTGAAGTGTCACCATGTTTCACTGTAGTAGTTCTCATTGTTTGTTTGTGTCTGAATTGTCTCACTGTTTACTCATGTAGAATAACTAAGTGTTATAAGATATAATCTTACAACTATGTTATTCAAATTTATTGATGATTATATTATTACTTTATCATAATCATCTGAGTTTCCCTGTTATCTCATGATCATACAAGCATGCATACAATGATAAGCGATAATAAACAGTTTAATATTATCTAAATCAATGTATATGTAACATGTTAAGCAAACTTTTAAATAAATAAAAGTAAACATGTTTCTCAGCCCCGAGAGTTTAAAATCAGTTAAGATTAAAGTAAAAGGGGCATATGAACTCACCTTGTTGTTGTAGGGTTGACTTAGCTTAAAAGAAAGAATGCACACGCTCTTTGTTGTTCTTGTAGTAGTTTTCACGTTCCTGTATTAATTAAATGTTGTTGTAACTTATAAGTATAAGTTGTAAGATTTTTGTGAGCGCGTATGTGTTAACATAGAGTTGTCCAATACATGTGGGTTTTGATCACCATTCGGCCCTGTTTAGTTTCCAAGGGTGTTGAAATCATATTCTTATTGAGTTTAAGTCTTTACTCATTGTTATTGACCTTGTGTCCATCTTGAATTATTATAGTGATGAAAGAGTCTTAATTGTAAACTTAGGTTTAAGTTAAAGGTTGTCAACCTTGTATTAATACATGGTTATAAATGATTTTACAATCTCTAATTTAGTTAACTTATAAAATTCGTTCCATTGCCTCGTTAACTAGGTGGGCCGAATGTGTGTGTCAAACCACTTCGGCCAAAACATTGAATTGGACCAGTTAATTGGACCAAATACTTGCAGTTGATTCAAAACAATAACGTTGGGTCAATTATACGCAAATGGGCCGAAGGTTTTGTGTGTGGGCCGAAAGATTGCCACCGGGCCAAGGGTTGCTATTGGGCCTTGTGAGCTTTCGTTTGTACTTGGGCCGAATGATGCTATTGAGCCCTAGTATTATCATTGGGCCGAACTATGCTATGGTGGGCCAATACATGCCATAATGGCCGTAACAATGGGCCAGAGAGTATTCTTGGGCCAAGGAATTTACTGGGCCATCTGAAAACCTCATAAGCTGCATAAGGATTGTGGGCCTAAGGCGAGTGTGGGCCAAGGCAAGCATGTCGTTTGGTTACAGATTGCTTCGGCTAGAAAATGGTGTTGGTTCTCATGCAGCGAACCTTTGTAGAAGTTTAACAGGAGGTTCGGTCCTAGCTTGCAATACATGGTTTGCCTAGATGACAAAGGGTTCGGTGGTTATGAAGCAAAATGGTTCGGCTGAGCTTGCACCGTAAAGGTTCAGGAGAATCAGATGGTTCATGATAGTAAATAGGTTCGGTTCCCATTCAAGGGTTCGTCTCCTTCTACTGGTTCGGCTAACAATGTAGGGTTCGGCTAGTTCAGTCATAGGGTTCGTGAGTAGCCAAGGGTTCGGCTGAGAACAAAGGTTTGCTATCTGGTTGGTTCGTGAGATCTCAGGTTCCTTTAACTGGCAAGAAGGTTCGGTCATCTCAGTTAGGGTTTGGCTGAAGTACTATCAGCTCTAGGGTTCGGCTATGGGCCACGAACCTGTGTGCAAAACCTTCGTTTCCTTCGAACTAATCAGGATCGAGGGCTGATCTGAGTTTGGCACATTCGTAGGTTGGTTTTTCCGTGGGTTTATGGTTCGAAATAACAAGAGTTTGGTCGGCCAGGTGTGGGGTTCGAACAAAGATTCAAAAAGGAAACCCTATTTCCAGATTTTTCATGGCTTCATACCTCGAGATTCAGTAGCCAACTCTTCAGATCTATTGTACTTTCATGTAGAGGACTTCAAGAGCTTCGCGTGGGTTCAAGAATCACTCAAATCGGTTAAGAAATGAGGAAGTTATGAGGTTTTGAAGGTGGTTTGTGGTAGTGGATGGTGGTGGCCGGGAATTGGATCTAGAGAGAGATTGGAAATGTGTAAAATGAAATAAATGGCTTCATTTAGAGTATTTATACTCCGAGTGGGTTCGGGTTCGTTTCGGATGCTCGGTTCGCGTTTTCGTCGCGTATCCGGAAAATTACGCTTAATTTAATTGTGATAAATAAAGAAGGTTATTTAAATTATTTTGATGAGTTTCAAAATTGTAAAATGTTAAACATTTTATTTTATTAAATTATTATCGTTTCGTGTCGTGTTTCGTTTTCGTTTCGTCGAATCGCATCACCATCGCGCGTATTCGTTCGAATCGTCTTTCGAACAAACACGACGATGGTTTTGCTTTCCGACTTTTGTTTTCTACTTTCCAGTCATCATTTCAGAACGTTAAACTCACAGATATGTTTGTGTGGATCGTCACCCACGCAAACACACTGTCAGTTCTTTATTCTGAAACGGCACTGTGTTATTGTTTTAACTTGTATTTCCTCACTGTCGGACTCAACTAACATTCTGTTTTCACATAGTTTTCACATTGAATTGTCGGCCATCTGATTCCTCTCATCTATGGATATCAGATCGCAACCGCTTTGTTTCTGTTATTCTCTTGAACACTGTTGTTTCTCGTGATCTGTTGTGTTAATTGTACTTAAGTTTTCACTTAAATAAACACAACTAATGTTCCAAATGTACATTGTACTTACTGTATCTAAGTTTACACAAAAATACGTACAACGATTTCTTGTAATTAGATTTCTGATGTCACAAACACTGTTTACACACATGTAAATACACATAGTTACTGTTTATAGTACACGTACCGTACGGACTTGCCGACCGGTCAGGTACTAGTTGTCACAGTCTCCCCTTGTTAAAGAAATTTCGTCCCGAAATTTAAGCATAAAGGTCGGGTTTTACTTCTCGAACAGGTGGGGATACTTCGCTTTCATGTTGTCCTCGCGCTCCCAAGTAAATTCTGGTCCACGCTTGGAGTTCCATCGAACCTTTACAATAGGGATACGGCTACGTTTCAGTTTCTTAACTTCACGTTTCATAATCTCTATAGGTTCTTCAATGAAATGTAGTTGTTCATCAATTTGTATCTCTTCCAATGGTATGATCAATGTCTCGTCTGCTAAGCACCTCTTGAGATTTGATACATGAAACACATCATGTACTCCAATGAGCTCATCAGGGAGTCTGATTCTTTATGCCACAGGACCTATGCGTTGAGTAATCTCAAACGGTCCGACATACCTAGGTGCTAGCTTGCCTTTAGCCCCAAAACGAACTACGCCTTTCCATGGGGACACTTTCAACATGACTCGGTCACTCACATCGAATTCCAAAGGCTTGCGCCGTTTTTCTGCTAACTCTTTTGGCGGCTACGTGTTGCTTGTAATCGTTGTTGTATCTGGGCTATTTTATCAGTATTTTCCTGAATAAGTTCAGGCCCAGTGATTCTGGTGTCTCCCACTTCGGTCCAACAAATTGGAGACCGAAATTTTCTACCATAAAGTGCTTCAAATGGAGCACATCCGATGCTGCTGTGGTAGCTATTGTTGTAGGAGAACTCAATGAGTGGTAAGTGCGTGTCCCAACTTCCACCGAAGTCTAGGATGCATGTTCTCAACATATCCTCGAGGGTTTGAATGGTGCGCTCACTTTGTCCATCCGTTTGTGGATGATAAGCAGTGCTCAAGTTAACACTTGTCCCTAAGGATTGTTGCAATGATTCCCAGAACCACGAAGTAAATCGACTGTCCCGGTCTGAAATAATAGACGATGGCACTCCGTGCCTTACTACTATTTCATCAATATATGGCCTCGCTAGTTTCTCCATCTTGTATGTCTCTCTGATTGGCAAGAAGTGTTCGAAGTTCATCCACTGCTGGTGTCACACCCCGAGCCGGCGGGGTTGGATCGAAGTCCCCGTCAGGCGGAAGGTTCCCCGGGCGCGATATCGTGAGTGACAATCGTAATGATCAGATTGTTTACATTGCACATGATATAAATAAGAAATGCTAAATACAATAGAATTACAAAGTTAAATTACATCAGTATTGTTTATAATTTAACAATGTAAATCTACCGTCAACATCATAAATTTCTATCTTGTATTTACACAAGATATACAGATAATTTGTATAATGATGTCTTCAAAAGTATGCAGGTCCAAAATACTAAGTCTTCTATCAGAATTCCTAGTCCAAAAGAAATGACTTTTTAATTGACATGTTCGTCACCTGAGAAGTCATGCAAAAAGATCAAGTCAACACATGGTTGGTGAGTTCACATAGTTTAGTAGTTGAAAATGATTTGAAAATGTTCCTTTCGGTAAAACCCTAACCTCATTACTCAATGTAATATCCATATCGGTATGCTTAATATAATAGGCATACCCTGAGTCGAGCCTACAAGCCCGCCCAGACGCCATCCCACCACATACTAATACGCATATGACACTGTTGTTAATGATAATTAAGCATTTTTACCCTACAAACCTCTGATTTGAATTATGATTTCCAAAACTTGATTTACCTTTGATCCTCTTGAGTTCCTCATAGATATATATGATTTCCCAAAAGTCAGTGATAGAAATAAAATGTTGAATATTTAATTAAATAATTAAATAAAACATTTAAATACAACTAAGACATGATGATTGGGCTTTATTTAACTCAATCAATTAGACTTAGTTGTTGGTGGTTGTCCAAGTTGTAACCTCTCACACGTGACCCATGTCAGGCATAACTCACAAGGAGTACAACTGAACTGAGCGGGATTTTAATGTTGTGCCCGTTACAGCCTGACCCAATGGTCTTCTGCATCTGAGTGGGACTTTAAGGATATCCTTTGATTCTTGATCTCTTGATTCTCTTGATTTGACTTTGAAATAGATTTCATTTGATCGTTCATGTTATTGCCCGTATAGCCTGACTACAAGAGTCTTCTATACCTGAAAGGGACTTTATATGTGTGTTACACGTGGTCTTGATTCCCTATACAACTGACATCCACCTTAACTTGAATATTAATGATTTCATTAGATCATAATGATTTCATTATTTTCATGATTCACACACATTTATGATTTATGATTCCTTGAGTCTCTTGATCTTGATCTTTAGAATTCCCATGATTCACAATGATAATTGATTTGATTATGATTCTTTGTTCTCAGATTCCACACTGAATTAGATTTCCTTTGAATATGATCTTTTGATTTTGTTCATTTGATTTCACTTTGAATTTAGATTCTTGAATTTGAGCTTGATGGACTAAGGGTTTATTTAGAGTTTAAATTTAAAGTATTACTCATAAGAGTACTTTAATTAATTTGATAATTTGATCTGTTTAATAATTTCCTAGACAGGAGTCTAGGAGTATCAACAAACATATATTTGTAACACATATAATAAATAAAAGCATTTAAATAAACAGTTTAAATAAAAACAGTTTACGCATGCTTCTCAGCCCCGCGTTTTAAAACAAAATGTTTAGAAAAGGGGCAATGAACTCACCTGTGTTGCTGTGCAAACGAACCACAAAATATATGCGCGCTCCTTGATTGTTGCCTAAGTATTGTTTAGCACCTGGTTTATTTTAAGAAGATTCGTAGACGATAAGTATTTATAATAGTCGTAGCTAGGGTTTGGTCTTGGTGTGCAACTAAGTGTCCTACGTTACCAAAATGTTTCTATGATTTCACCTAACTAGTCTAATTGTATTACCCGTAATAGACTCATGTCCCAGTATTATTAACTACTGAACCCTAGATGATTAGGCTTTATTTTAATTACATCACAAGTCTTTATTTAACATATTTTTAAGATAATTCATTTTAAGTTAAACTTTTATTTAGAAACCATTTAATTAATTTAATAAGGTTTATAATTTATTTTCTTTTATTCAAATTAATTAATTTAAATGAAAGAACATTGAACATGTGATGGGCTTATGTTAAGCCCATTAGGCCCATCTCGGCCCGTTGTAGACTTTGATTTCCAAATGTTTTCTTTTCAAAACTTAAATTAACTAAATCTTGATAGTTTGAATAAACCATCTAAGTTAGTTACATGACTTTATAGATTTCTCCTAGGGTCTAAGTGCTAATAATTAAATCAACACTTCAAACCCCATGTTATTGCTTTAGCCATTATAACCTTTCCTCATGTTTGATCCCAATTTGAAGTTGACAACTCTCGTTATATAATGTCACTATTTAAGACTCCATTATTCTTGAAAAGTCAAATTTTATGGTCTTTATAAATGGGTTCATGCATGATAACCCTATGATAACCCAATAGTAAATTCTCGATCAAATCCGATAATTAATTAAGAAATCCTTAGTCTCTTATCTCAAAATAAGATCATGTGCTTCTTGTGATTTACAACTTCTATGTTAAATCTAAACCCACCCAAGGTTGATTTTGCATGGATGGAAACCCTAAGTCATCCCATGCACACACACATTAAAGTACCATGCGTGAATGCGTGAGTGTTGTTCCCATATATACACATACACTCGTTCGATTAACTCCCATGTATAAAAACTTATCATTTAGCCCATGCATGACAACCTAGTTCGATTTTTAGCTTTGCCGAACCATTCTGAGGTCGAATGGGAGGATGGGCCGACTGAATGTCATGGGCCGAGGGACAACCGGCCGACTAAAGGCTGCCAGCCGAATAAATCATGGTCGAATGGCTCTAGTCGAATGGGTGCATGCGGCGAAAGAGGGTTGCTTCGGCTGGTCCATTCGGCGAATGGGGTTGGCCGCATGAATGCCGATCGAATGAGAAGACTGCTTCGGTGATTGGCCATTCGGCGAATGAGAGTAGGTTGGCTAGGACCATTTGGCGAATGGGCAGTTGGTTCGGTGGGGGAGTTCATTCGGCGAATGAGGATTCACCCTCATTCGGCGAGCTGGGTTCGAGGAAATTCGGCCGGTCGAGCAACCACCGTGACAACCATGGTTCATCTATCATACGGCTATCCCATGATGCACCACAAGTTTCTAACTCATCCTAAGTGTATGTGATGGTGATTTCCTAGGATTTTTGAGGTGGTTAGTCGGTTTCTACAAGGGGTCGAAATAGGGTTTTTAAAAACCCTAAAACGCAACAAAAACATGATCTTTACCTCGATTTGGCTGGATAAAACCTTGGATCCGTTGTACTTTCGAGATCTACAAGTGAAGGGTGTCGTTTAGACATTAAAATGGCTCGATTTCATGGAGAATTGGAGGAGATATGGTGATTTCTTCTAGAGAGAGAAACTAGAGAGAGAAAGTGACGGTGGTGAGGTTGAATATGAGAGAGTTATGGAGAAAATGAGGGTTTCAAAGCCTCATTAAAGGCTTTCAACATACCCCGGGTGTTCGGTTTCGTTCGGTTTCGCGTAAAAGTGTCGATTTCGTTTTGTTCTCATAACAAAACGTCTCGGTTTTTAAAAATGGAAGTTATAAAAATTATTTTAGGTTGTGATTCCTAATAAATTAACTAAATATCTTTTATGTATTTAAATTTTAAAACTATTTAATTAACGTTTAAATCGAATCGCGCGGTCATCGCGCGTATTTGTTCGAATCGTCACCCGATCAAATACGACGATAACTACACTTTTCAATATGGTTTTCTAATTATCGGATATCATTCAGAACGTTAAACTTTCAGGTTTATTCGTACAGATCGTCACCTATACGAATAATCCGTCGGTTTAGCATTCACATAATGACATCCGTTTTCTTTTGTTCTGTAAAGCCTCTCATACGTTTATACATAATAACTCCTAGCAATTGATCACATGATGGTTCTGTAATGCCAGATAATTATCTGACTGATGAACCACTGTTCTGAACTTGTTTTTCTGAATTAAATCTGTAATTGTGTTACGATAGCATAAAAAGATAATGATATATGAATGATAACTGTAATGTACATGATTCACTGTTCACATTACTGTTCAGATCACTGTTCCGGTGACGTTTCCGGCACTGATGTTACAGTCTCCCCTTGTTAGAGAAATTTCGTCCCGAAATTTAAGGATAGTTATCGTATACGACTTTCTCTATAAGCAATTGGGGATTACCGGAACCTCGTGTGATCTTTGCACTTCCCAAGGAAACTTGAGTTTGCGCCTTAAATCCTAATGAGACCTAACAATCGGAGTACGGCTTCGCCTTAGTGGTTTAACTTAGCGAAGCATACTCTTCAAAGATTCCTAGATAAGGTATAGATGTTCATTCAGTCGAATTTCTTCAACTGATATGAAGAGAAATTTGCCCTTAAGGCATTCATTCAAGCTTGAGACGTGAAACACGTCGCGCACACCATCGAGATCATCTGATGATCTCAGTCTATACGTCACAGGACCAATACGTTCGATGGTCTCGAACTGTCCTATGTATCGTGGTGCTTATTCGTCCTTTAATTTCAAAATAGACCACACTTTTCTTTGAGAATACCTTTAACTTGAAACGATTTCCCACTTGAAATGTCATTGGCTGAAATTATTCATCATTTTGGCTATTCTGTCTGCTCCTTGCTGTCTGTAGACTGTTAAATCTGAACAATCTTGCCAATAGTTTGTTGGCTAAGCTCTGGTTTAGTTGTTCGATTATCTCCTATTTCAATCCAACAGCTCGGTGACCATCACTTCCGGCCTTAATGAGCCTCGAATGGTGTACATTCAATGCTACTATTATAACTGCTGTTGTAGGAGAAGTTGATCAGTGGCAAATGAGGGTCTCAATTTCCACCGAAACTTAACACACAGGTTCTCAACATATCCTCCAGAGTCTGTGTCGTACTTTAGCTTCGACCGTCCGTTAGTGAATGGTGAGCTATATTCAGATTTAAGCACATCCCTATAGGTTTCTGCGATGTTGGTCAGAACCTTAACGTGGATTTGCTATCTCTATCCAATATGATAGACAATGATACACTGTGTCGTACCATTATCTCATTGTTGTATAATGTGTCAGTTTATCCATAATGAAATCTCCTGTCTTAGCAAGAAATAGGTAGATTTTTGTCAATCGATCCTTGATAACCCAAATGGTATCATGACCACTGGAAGTGCGGGGTAGCTTGGCATTTAAATCCATAGCTGTTTGTTCTCACTCCCAGAGCGGAATTTCAGACTGTTTCCAGTAACCCTGACATTTTCTGGTGTTCCGCCTTTACTCTTGCACACGTAAGACATCTGCCGACGTGTTGGGCTATGTCCTTCTTCATTCCCGATCACCAATAAATCTCTGTAAGTCTCGGTACATTTTATTGGTGCCCGGATGCACTGATTATCTGGCCCGTGTGCCTTCACAAGAGTAAGTCTTCTTGATTTACCTATCACCGGAATCCACCCACTATTTTGGTAGTAGGCATTTCGTCCGGTTTATCTCAACTGTCTTTCGGCTCTAAAATTAGACACACTCTTTGAAGTTTTCGTAGGTGGCTCTCACAACTCTGGGTCTTGATTGTCGGCTTGAGATCCTTAAGTCGTACATGGTGAATCCTTAGGTTATTTGATATAACCGTATACATATTTCACCATCTGCTTAATCTATTCTTAGCTTTGAAAGTGTACCTTATACATCGGAGAAGTCTACCTAAAATATGGTAGTACTATTAGGATAATGATAATGATTTACCTTTTAAGTAATCCTATACCCATCTACGAGATAATGTATATTTATCTTACTTCTACCCGAAAGTCATGTGACTTACGGAACTCAGTGTAACTGTTGCTCCAACTGTGACTTATTCTCATCCTAATTTCAAAATGAAAGAAATTAAGATAGAGTTGTTCTTCCTTTAACAACTCCAGAATATCCCTGAGGTGTCGTTCACATTCTGTCTTGCTATTAGAATAAATCAGTATGTCATCCCTAATGGTAATGACAAACTAATCTAGATAGGGTTTGCACACTCGGTTCATGAGGTCCACAAAAACCATAGATGCACTCTTCTATCCGAAAGGCATTACCGTAACTTGGAATGCCCATATTTCATTCGGAATATCTTCTCTGGCGTATCTTCATCTTGCATTCACAAATGACTTCCCCTGATCTACTTATTTGATCTAAATAAAAACCTAGCACAATTCTCACATTTACCTTTTCTAACATCCTAGGGCTGGAGTTCTCTAACTTAAGTAACTCAAATTCTAGGAGGTCTTGATAGAAAATGAAAGTTTACACACTAACTCGGGCATTTTGAGTTTCCTACGGCATTTAGTGTTCTATTTAAATAAGGTCCTTTTCTAAATACAATATTTAAACTGTGATTAAGAATTTCCTATCCCTATTTAATCATTTAACTCGTACTTAACCTAAAGGTTCCTTAAGTCACGATTTCGATTATATTTTTGGCACTGACTTTGTTTACGGCTATTATAAATTTATTGTTTCTAAAATTTCAACAGACTATGCAGTTTTAATTTCTACACCAATAAGTAACTTAATGTATTAAGCTGAAATTTGAATACCTATGGAGTCATCGGACTCCGAGTGTTCCCCAGGAGCTGGTAAAGCGAGTAGTTCCTCGGTGACTGTTGGGTCTGCTGGAGGCATTTTCCTAGGGCAGTCCCTTGCGAAATGTCCGTGCATTCCGCATGTGTAGCAGTTGTTGTTGTGTTGAGAGGAAGTAGAGGTGCTCGCTTTTTGTTCGTGTTTCCTAGTCGAAATAAACCGACACTGTTGGATCCAGTGTCTGTATCTTCCACAATTCAGACAGTGTTTACAAGGTTTCTCCTCACCATGGTGAAAACCACATCTGACACATTTAGGGTATGCACCAACATATTGACGGGGAGTAGAGGTTGTTGATGACCTACACTGCTGCTGCATCCGTGTCCCGTCTCTCCACAGTGCGTGCATTGTACGCATGAGAGTTCAGCTCAATGATGGTGGTGACAAACCGAACAGAGGGGAGATTTTCCCTTAGAATGTGCAGGACTTGTGGAAGATATCCTCACGGGGCAGTCTCGTGAAATGTGTTCGGATAGTCCGCACACATAGCAATCCTTGCTGTGTCGAGAAGGGGATAGGTAGTGTTTCCAGGATTTTGGTTATGAGTCGGGGGATTATTACAATCACGACTCCAGTGTCCCTTTCCCCCGCAGTTCAGACAATGTTTGCACAGTTTATCCTTAGAATGGTGAAGACCTGTCACAACCCAACCAGGGGGCTTGACTAACGATTGATTCAAAACACAAAGTAGCGGAAGACAAAATGAATATATTACAATTTAACCAAAGGTTTAGACTAAGTATCAAATTTTGTTTACAACAAATCTAAAATGTGATTTAACTAATGGGAGATTCTCTAGAGATATTGGGTCCATCCAGGCATCAGCACACTATATTAATCTTTAGCCAAGTTCTTCTGTTTTACATCCAGTATTCCTGTTCTAGCAACCAAGTATCCGAGCCATACCTGTTTCTAATTACCTGAAAGACATGCTAAAATACGTCAACTATAAAGTTGGTGAGCTCATGAGTTTTAGTTTACAGACACAATAATAAATAGCATGTGATAATTCAAAAACAATACAACCAACCCTGTGCCATGCCGAGCGTTTGCCTCTTATAATGCTAGCCCGTATCATGACATTTTAATCTACTTCCCATTCCGAGACCCGTTCCTGCCCTCGGTGTAAATGTGTCAAAGCGAATATATGCCACAACGGTTGACATTAACCTCAGTGGGGTTTCAACCCTATTTTTATAAGGCCACCCTTTCGGGCCACTGTGCGTGGGGGATTCCCCAAGTAGTACTACCCATATACCCACCGGCTCTCCTCCGGAGTTAATGGCTGTAAATTATGTTTAATGTCTAGGGGAAGCAATTATATTTGAAACGGACGTTCATTATCACATCAATATAAATTTATAAACGGTTTTTGGAGCATGCTTTCAGTATCCCAAAACAGTAAAAGAAAAGGGATCACATGAACTCACCTGGTTGCTAAATGCCTTCATTTTGTTCCTGTACAATTATATCATTGCCACTATGTATGCCTTGCTACGTTCCCAGAGTTATCATCATCACAAGCTCCTATTTGTATCAATTTATGTATATATGTATAAGTTGTAGATTTCATACTTTATGGTTGTTTAATGTGGTTGAGCTCTTTGGGTTAATGTGTTTAAATTTCACTAGTTTAAAGTTTCATTATATTACTATACATAACAAATCCTTACCTTATATTGTACGTATAAATGTACGAGCAAATGTTGGTATTATTTGATGTTTAGTATAACTACTAGTATGCTACTTATGTGACTAGTATGTTTATGATCTTCTAAATATAAGCTGATGTAATGCATAAGCTATTACAAGACAATCATATAATTATTATAATGTATTCACCTAACTTATTAGTATTAGATATAACTAATAAGGATTTCATATGTAACAAGATAGTTGCAAATAAATCATTAGTATCAAAAATATTATACATGTTGTAGTCATTGAATATACTAACTATTATAATTGTTATAATTATAGAATAATAGAATGTTTAAACATATTTATAATTTAATTTCTATGTATCAATCAAATTATACATTCCTAGAGAAACTTTTATCAAAGATAATATTAACAACATTAACAGCAATAAACATAATCATACTAATTTCACTAACAACGTTTTTAGTTCAAAATGTTAATCATAAAATAGATAACTAAGGTAATATCATACGTTAGGTTAATATTAATGTTTTTTTTTTTTTAAGCTAAGTGTAACTATTTATAAACAATAATTTAAATAACCTAAATGATTATGATTTGCATATGTTTAAAGTGTTAGATAATATTTAGCAAGACCTTTAATATTGTTAAGAGAATAAAAATGAAAATGTTGGCGTTGATAGCAATAATAATAATAATTTTTAAAAGTAATTAGCCTTAATATAAAAACTAACAAATTAGTAATCATTTAGAGACTTAATATGAGATTGTTATCTTGTATAAAATCAGTTGTTAACATATTGGATTTAAACATACTCGTAAACATACGATTATACATAAATTATTTATTGTATATATTAACCTATAGATGTATATATATACATTTAATGATTTAACACCTACATAAATAATATATGAATCATGCCCATACTTTGAGTTCTCCATTTATAAAATGTCTTATAATTTAAGTTTCTAAGTCATTTTATATAGTTTCATACAACTTCTAATATGTATCCATTTTAGATATCAAGACTTGTATTAACCATTTAACTTGTATTTATCATATATAAATGTACATATAAAATGCAAATGTTCACATTAACACTTTGTAAAATTTATTATGTTTAACTAATGATTCTAACTTTCAAAGTCTTGTTATGATTAAGCACTTAGTTGGTTAAAAAAATTTATAAAATTCATTCAAATTAAACTCTAATCATTTATATCACATATACAATGATAAACTAAATTATAAACCATATTCATTAGTCAAGTATTGACATATTTAGCAAATGTATAAATATTTATATACATATTTTTGTGTAAGTATCTTAAGTATATTATTTTATAAATCACTCATGTGTAATTATAATTATTTACGTACACGTCTCCGAATCTCTAACAAAATCACACACGATATATGGTTTCGTTAAACATTTTTATTATAAACTAATTATTATGAACCAGATTTTATCCTATTTAACCCAAATGCTCAACCACTTTAATTTATTTGTTTAAATATATTAACCATACATTTAAAGATAATGGCGCGCGGTTTTACCTTCCCACTCATTCATTTCGCGTATCGAAAATTGATTAAATTAATCGTACGCATGTTTCTTAACTCGAAAATGTTTCTAAACTCGTTTTTGGGTAACGAATGAAATCGAGTAGTCGGATTTTCCTGTTGACTGAGTCTGTCCGGGTTTGACCAGCCCTATACGCGTCTGACTTTTGTTGACCGAGGCTTTATTCGACTCTAAAACTCTAATTTCCTCCATCTCTTCTTTTGGCCTCCGCCGGTTCCCTTGGTAGTTGCTCAACCGCCACCAGCCACCTACTCAACACCATCACCACCGCATAGAACCATCCAAAACATGTATCAGTTCATAACAAACGAAGAAAATGACTTGCATGTGTAGATCGAAGCTAGTAGAGTTGATTCTTACCCGATTTCTCAACCTAACAGCCACCCATCGTTGCTGTAGACTCACCAGTGGGTTGAGACCACCACCATCGTGCAACCAGCCACTCTCTAGCCACCGTGAACCATCATTCAGCCGCTGGTAACCTCCCTATCTCCACATCCGACGACCACCTTCACAAGATTTTCCAAAAACGCATGTAAAACAACTAGAATCCCCAAGATATTGTCATGCATGGATAAATCGGAGGATTACAGAGTCGTTTCTTACCTTCGAGGGCTGCTTGTAGCGAGAAAAGTGGTCGGAACTCACATGCACCGCCGCACAGCCCTAGCGGAACCCTAGCCGCCGTCGCATTGTCACCCTTTTGGTCCTCATCCACCGTTTGGTCCTCGATTCTTAGCTGAAACCAGATCTCAGCTTCTTGCCGCCGTGGTTTTGAGGTGAAAACCCTAGCCGTCGCCATTTCTCACTCTGTTTTCACCCTTTCACAGTCGAGATATAGTGAGGTTGAAGAAGAAAAGATTGTAGAACGTGACGAGAGGAGTTCGGTGATATGGTTTGTTTGTCTCGCCGCCGTGGACCGCCGTGGGACCGCCGCGCCTCCGCCTCTGCTCCGCCGTGGGTGGCCGGCCTCGGCTCCCTCTCTTTCTCTCGGTTTATTGAGCGGCTGAACACACACATAAGGTGTGTTGCGGCTGGTGAAATGAGAAAAAGAAAAGGGTTTACTCCCTTTTTATACTTAGGGTTTAATTCTAGGGTTTTAAACGCGTATTCGACCCGTCTCGAGATCGTATTTCGTTTTCGTTTATCATTCTCGACCCGACTCTCCTAACTTACGTGAAAATAAATTATAATAATATTAGAATGTTTATTTTGTTTGTTAAAAGTTATTTGTTTAATTAATTACATTGAAACACGTTAATATCGCGTATTCAACATATTTGACTAGTTTAAATATTTTCACACTCCGAATAATATTCTTGTATTTTAAATATTCTCAACATTTGTAGTTAGTTATTTATTAATGTTTTTCGTCAGATATATTTTGTTTTAACGAGCCTTATTGGGCCTAAGTTGAACATATTGGGTTTTAATGGGCCTATTTGGGCCTTCACAACTTGTTGAGCTTTTATATCTTATTGGGCCTTATTAGGCCTAAGTATTCAATCAATAATTATATGTTTAAGTGTGTTGGGATTTTCTTACAGTTGTTACAGTCTCCCCAACTTAAAAGAATTTCGTCCTCGAAATTAGTTGTTTTTACGGTATAGCCCGTTCGAGTAGTTGTGGGTATTTCTTATGCATGTTTTCTTTAAGCTTAAATTTTTGTTTATCATTTCTAAGTATCACCATGTTCTAGTCCATTCTAAGGGACTACCCCTAAACTTAACAAGCATACACTTCTACTTATTATTGCATAAGACGTTAACACAGATTCTGATTATTATAAGTAGTAAAGCCTAACAAGAAATGTTAGTCTACGTGTATTGCAGTTTAATAGTTCATAAGGCCATCATACACAAAAATTCGCATAAATAAAGTTTATTCGCATTATAAATGTTCCATAGGATACCAAGTTACATTCTATTTTTCCCACATGTTTCATTACGCATCTAATGCATCAATAGTTTCCAAAACCCGATCATTTTGATCTTGTTTCCAAACATAATGCTTCATCTTATACTGAATGTAACCAATAGGTGTCAAGGCTCACAGTTCCTTGATTGTGTATTTGAATACAATGTTTCATACAACATGAACATAGCAATCAAGCATACTCGTTATTCATTTAATGTCTCATCTAGGTTATTAATATAATTATCTCACTTGTACATGACATTTGGCACAAAGTTGTACATAATGTAATTCAATTTGTATTCTTGGTTACTTTCCTTTTACACCATAAATTTATGATTTCTTATCTGAGTCTACAAAGTTATTTATTGATAAACATATCTTTGTTTTCTAAATCCAATAGATTGAAAGTAATCATTTCAAGTAAACGAAGTCTACGTATGGATTGTCAAGAACTAAGGTGTAACTGATATATTTTAGCTAGAGTAGAAACAATTATGATCATATAGAGAGTGTAATTATGAGTAGGGCACAATCACTTTTTATGTTGAATCCAACTAATATCTTAGCTATATACAAATGGAGTTATTGATTCTATAAGCCTTGAATAGCAAAGAATAGGCTCCAATGAGATAACGATGGTACTACTAAAAGAAGCTAAGGATTTTATTGAAATACTTGAGCCAAGAAATCTTCAGACTAAGGATGTTATCTTGACTTAGGGAGTTTAATCGCGATGATGCCTATCTGCTTCATGGATAAATTCGAGAGGCTGAAGAAGAATCCCTAAATGAAGGTTATCATAGAATTCCAAGGAGCAAGTTAACATAGATAGATGGTTTAGATCTCAACTAGAATCTATAGCTTTAAATACGCAAGGATTTTGACTCACTGTTTGTGTCAGAATCTTACTTAAAATTATTTCAAGTGTTTGCAGCAATTATCACTTCCTCCGAAGCTCTTTAGAATAATAATTAAAGAATAATTCATCATTAGTGAGCATGGCATCATCTTGTTTGAATATGCCAAACTTTCTGATCATCCGGTTTGGAATATAAGAAATCGGAGATACAAAGATTTAAGGGAGCTTTCATTCTAACCAAGAAAATTCAAGGAGTAGTTCTTTCGATTGCTACCAATAAAATGAAATTGTATCGGGAATTTTAGAGACGCTAACAGTATGTTATGGTGTAAAGGAACGATTAGAGCATTTAAAAGACGTACAAAATGATTACAAGCTAAACGGACGAGGGTTCCTTTGTTCTAGTGTGGTTACAACTTGATCTCTTTCAATAAGTCCTTCTAAATAGCCTTTTGACACGCATCACCCTAATGATGACTTCTTGCACCGAGACCTCAATTGTGTGCTTGTTGAGATTGAGATTGAGATTGAGCTATTAATAATTCCATGAATGTACCCATTTTTGGCGAACAAATAGACATGACTTTCGTATATGATACTATCGTTTCTATTGACACCTTGTCTATTATTTATCCAACCTACTATTGATACATGAAGTTATGAGATGTAAGAGTATAAATTGTTGTTGGCTTCGCAGTAGATCTGACAAATAATTATTTTATCGTTTTGCGTAGTCAGTAGAATGTTCTAGATTTCTTCCTTCACATTATGCACATGATCACAACTTCATTGTGTCATTGCATTGGTCGCCTGTTTCATTTCCTTTCTCCTTTACTAGTCGTTCTACTTCGTCCTATGACTTATATCTTACAACTTCCTTATTGTGATAAGATTTCTGACGTATCTCCTTGTCATGAATACTCTTGATGTATATATTTTATTTACCTTACGTCTTGAACTGATGAAAACGTGCATTAGGCTCGAACGTGATCTTCACTGGTTATCCTCAAAGTATGACAGATATTTCCATAGTTTTCACTCTTGAGGCTGACTTTTCGCAAATGATTTTAACTTTTCATGCTACCTTTCTGTAGCTTTTCTTCTTACTATTTAACACATTCTAACTTATTTGAGATTGATCCTCCTACTTTACTTCCTTGCAGTCCTTCCATACTGCTACTATTTTCCTCCGGTGACAATCTAGATTAGTTGTCCTTCATGCTAATTCAATTCATTATCTCTTAATGATATTTGTACGAGTGAATTCCGATGTAGATCCACCCAATGATTAAAACCTCCAAAGTGCCCAAACTCTTCAATTTCAGGATATCTCTTCTTCCACTATGGAGTGGTCGGTATTAACTAGTGTCATTCGTGTAACTACTCATGAGTTCGGCTTGTTGAAATTTTATAAGGTGTATACCATGAGAATTCCTATGGTTTTTATATTTCTGTTTAAATGTTTTAGCTGTTCTACTACTTGTCATAATGCTCAGCACTAACACTATCCCAATATACCGAACATAGTTTATATATAGGGCATACGTAGAGTCAGGCTACCTGCCTTATCAGCCGCCAGCCCACCACCGTTTCGATATATTACGATAGTGTCCTTGCCAAACGTATTTGACCGTAAATATGTTAGCAAACACTTATCAACTAAATAATTTCCTCTGTCATACTACACATGTTCATAAGATTCATATTGATGTTATGATGCAAATACTATTTCCTGCAGTTGGTCTTCAATGCTTCTCAAAACATTTATTGGCACTATAAAATCTTCTAATCTAAGATTAAATCCTTCACCATTTAATTTTTCACTTCTTCTATTTCCAATAAACATCGATTCTAACTGTTTGAAGCTCGTCTTTTCCTCTTGATATTAATTACCTTCCTTCACCTTGCTATAACTTGGTAGCTGGTACTGATCATCGTATATCAATGCGCATGGAGGTCTCATTTGCCAAAACTATGAAATTTCTTCAAGAGATAATAGGATGTCTCGTTCAATCTCATCTATGGTCTTTGATATACCGTACACAAAATGTCCTTCGCGTATTCCCTTTTACCTTGCAATCAAAGAAATATCTTGATCACTCTCACTATCAATAGGAACACATTCTTCTCTTGACAATCATACCTTCACAATTTATGTTTCCGGCCTTCAGCTTCATGTTCCATCTATTATATTCACTAGGTGGAGCTCCTTTAGGGATTTACAAATTGTTCGCATATGACGTCGTTATTGGGTTTAGAATCAGGGGTTCGATCGAAGGATTCAATAGAAAAGAGTTTCAATGTTGAAACGGTTTGCTTAAGAAATATCATTTTCTGGAACAGAATTTCGAGTGATAGAATAAATTAAAATTTATATTGAAGGTTCACATTCTCGCTGTGTGAACTAAGGAATTACCTTTCACAGCATATAATTCTAATACTTCTACTTTAGTTATCAAGAATTTGGGTATGGTTAAGTTAAAGGAGTGTTCATTAGAGTTGCAAATAGAATAAATCATTGATGAAAGTTTGGAGATCGAAGATGAACTATTAAGGATAATAGGAATAGTAATCACAGACAATAATGGTCGTTGATTATTAAAGGTGACTAACCTAATGTTGATATGAGAAATGATGAAATGAAGAGTTTCTCAAGTTTTTACGTATGATAATCCGAATCTGAAGGGAGTATGTGTCACAATACTTTGATGTCATCACCTGCTTTCTCCTGGGTCTTTGTGATTTTTCACTCATTCATGTAATCTTGTAGTCAGTTGAGGAGTAGTCATCGTTGATAGTTAAAATCAAACTTCTGTGGCTATATATAAATTCGATAAAGAAGTACAAAGGAGTTTTGAAGTTTATAGAATAAAATCAAAAGATTCTTAGACGCCTTAAAGGATTGGAAGTCGACGACATAAGTACCTTGATAACAAAGAGGTCATGATTCCCCTAATATTTGAGGTAAAAAGAAGACAAGAATCCGGGAACGCCGTTTCCAATAGGATAGAATGAATGAAGAGAAGATATCGTACCATAAAATCACCGTTGACCTCTTGTGACTTAAATCCTATGCTCAGCTCCCATTGTCAACTAATGTTTGTTTCAGTAATCATTAACATAACAAGTATTTATACGTATATACATAAACATTATGTTCAAATTTAATTTTATGTGTGTCTTAGAACTTCCCATGTAACTTCAAATTCACCATTATGTGTGCACCCATAATCCTGAATTTGATTTACATGTTTGTTCTAGTTTAACCATTCGTGTGCTTCATATGCCTGGGTATTCATGGTCTCACTAGTTTCTATTTGTTTAGGCCCCTAGATTACTCAGGTTAAAGTCTAGGAACTTATCCTAAGGTTCCTAATTCGCTAAAACCTGGCTCTGATACCAACCTGTCACAACCCAACCAGGGGGCTTGACTAACGATTGATTCAAAACACAAAGTAGCGGAAGACAAAATGAATATATTACAATTTAACCAAAGGTTTAGACTAAGTATCAAATTTTGTTTACAACAAATCTAAAATGTGATTTAACTAATGGGAGATTCTCTAGAGATATTGGGTCCATCCAGGCATCAGCACACTATATTAATCTTTAGCCAAGTTCTTCTGTTTTACATCCAGTATTCCTGTTCTAGCAACCAAGTATCCGAGCCATACCTGTTTCTAATTACCTGAAAGACATGCTAAAATACGTCAACTATAAAGTTGGTGAGCTCATGAGTTTTAGTTTACAGACACAATAATAAATAGCATGTGATAATTCAAAAACAATACAACCAACCCTGTGCCATGCCGAGCGTTTGCCTCTTATAATGCTAGCCCGTATCATGACATTTTAATCTACTTCCCATTCCGAGACCCGTTCCTGCCCTCGGTGTAAATGTGTCAAAGCGAATATATGCCACAACGGTTGACATTAACCTCAGTGGGGTTTCAACCCTATTTTTATAAGGCCACCCTTTCGGGCCACTGTGCGTGGGGGATTCCCCAAGTAGTACTACCCATATACCCACCGGCTCTCCTCCGGAGTTAATGGCTGTAAATTATGTTTAATGTCTAGGGGAAGCAATTATATTTGAAACGGACGTTCATTATCACATCAAATATAAATTTATAAACGGTTTTTGGAGCATGCTTTCAGTATCCCAAAACAGTAAAAGAAAAGGGATCACATGAACTCACCTGGTTGCTAAATGCCTTCATTTTGTTCCTGTACAATTATATCATTGCCACTATGTATGCCTTGCTACGTTCCCAGAGTTATCATCATCACAAGCTCCTATTTGTATCAATTTATGTATATATGTATAAGTTGTAGATTTCATACTTTATGGTTGTTTAATGTGGTTGAGCTCTTTGGGTTAATGTGTTTAAATTTCACTAGTTTAAAGTTTCATTATATTACTATACATAACAAATCCTTACCTTATATTGTACGTATAAATGTACGAGCAAATGTTGGTATTATTTGATGTTTAGTATAACTACTAGTATGCTACTTATGTGACTAGTATGTTTATGATCTTCTAAATATAAGCTGATGTAATGCATAAGCTATTACAAGACAATCATATAATTATTATAATGTATTCACCTAACTTATTAGTATTAGATATAACTAATAAGGATTTCATATGTAACAAGATAGTTGCAAATAAATCATTAGTATCAAAAATATTATACATGTTGTAGTCATTGAATATACTAACTATTATAATTGTTATAATTATAGAATAATAGAATGTTTAAACATATTTATAATTTAATTTCTATGTATCAATCAAATTATACATTCCTAGAGAAACTTTTATCAAAGATAATATTAACAACATTAACAGCAATAAACATAATCATACTAATTTCACTAACAACGTTTTTAGTTCAAAATGTTAATCATAAAATAGATAACTAAGGTAATATCATACGTTAGGTTAATATTAATGTTTTTTTTTTTAAGCTAAGTGTAACTATTTATAAACAATAATTTAAATAACCTAAATGATTATGATTTGCATATGTTTAAAGTGTTAGATAATATTTAGCAAGACCTTTAATATTGTTAAGAGAATAAAAATGAAAATGTTGGCGTTGATAGCAATAATAATAATAATTTTTAAAAGTAATTAGCCTTAATATAAAAACTAACAAATTAGTAATCATTTAGAGACTTAATATGAGATTGTTATCTTGTATAAAATCAGTTGTTAACATATTGGATTTAAACATACTCGTAAACATACGATTATACATAAATTATTTATTGTATATATTAACCTATAGATGTATATATATACATTTAATGATTTAACACCTACATAAATAATATATGAATCATGCCCATACTTTGAGTTCTCCATTTATAAAATGTCTTATAATTTAAGTTTCTAAGTCATTTTATATAGTTTCATACAACTTCTAATATGTATCCATTTTAGATATCAAGACTTGTATTAACCATTTAACTTGTATTTATCATATATAAATGTACATATAAAATGCAAATGTTCACATTAACACTTTGTAAAATTTATTATGTTTAACTAATGATTCTAACTTTCAAAGTCTTGTTATGATTAAGCACTTAGTTGGTTAAAAAAATTTATAAAATTCATTCAAATTAAACTCTAATCATTTATATCACATATACAATGATAAACTAAATTATAAACCATATTCATTAGTCAAGTATTGACATATTTAGCAAATGTATAAATATTTATATACATATTTTTGTGTAAGTATCTTAAGTATATTATTTTATAAATCACTCATGTGTAATTATAATTATTTACGTACACGTCTCCGAATCTCTAACAAAATCACACACGATATATGGTTTCGTTAAACATTTTTATTATAAACTAATTATTATGAACCAGATTTTATCCTATTTAACCCAAATGCTCAACCACTTTAATTTATTTGTTTAAATATATTAACCATACATTTAAAGATAATGGCGCGCGGTTTTACCTTCCCACTCATTCATTTCGCGTATCGAAAATTGATTAAATTAATCGTACGCATGTTTCTTAACTCGAAAATGTTTCTAAACTCGTTTTTGGGTAACGAATGAAATCGAGTAGTCGGATTTTCCTGTTGACTGAGTCTGTCCGGGTTTGACCAGCCCTATACGCGTCTGACTTTTGTTGACCGAGGCTTTATTCGACTCTAAAACTCTAATTTCCTCCATCTCTTCTTTTGGCCTCCGCCGGTTCCCTTGGTAGTTGCTCAACCGCCACCAGCCACCTACTCAACACCATCACCACCGCATAGAACCATCCAAAACATGTATCAGTTCATAACAAACGAAGAAAATGACTTGCATGTGTAGATCGAAGCTAGTAGAGTTGATTCTTACCCGATTTCTCAACCTAACAGCCACCCATCGTTGCTGTAGACTCACCAGTGGGTTGAGACCACCACCATCGTGCAACCAGCCACTCTCTAGCCACCGTGAACCATCATTCAGCCGCTGGTAACCTCCCTATCTCCACATCCGACGACCACCTTCACAAGATTTTCCAAAAACGCATGTAAAACAACTAGAATCCCCAAGATATTGTCATGCATGGATAAATCGGAGGATTACAGAGTCGTTTCTTACCTTCGAGGGCTGCTTGTAGCGAGAAAAGTGGTCGGAACTCACATGCACCGCCGCACAGCCCTAGCGGAACCCTAGCCGCCGTCGCATTGTCACCCTTTTGGTCCTCATCCACCGTTTGGTCCTCGATTCTTAGCTGAAACCAGATCTCAGCTTCTTGCCGCCGTGGTTTTGAGGTGAAAACCCTAGCCGTCGCCATTTCTCACTCTGTTTTCACCCTTTCACAGTCGAGATATAGTGAGGTTGAAGAAGAAAAGATTGTAGAACGTGACGAGAGGAGTTCGGTGATATGGTTTGTTTGTCTCGCCGCCGTGGACCGCCGTGGGACCGCCGCGCCTCCGCCTCTGCTCCGCCGTGGGTGGCCGGCCTCGGCTCCCTCTCTTTCTCTCGGTTTATTGAGCGGCTGAACACACACATAAGGTGTGTTGCGGCTGGTGAAATGAGAAAAAGAAAAGGGTTTACTCCCTTTTTATACTTAGGGTTTAATTCTAGGGTTTTAAACGCGTATTCGACCCGTCTCGAGATCGTATTTCGTTTTCGTTTATCATTCTCGACCCGACTCTCCTAACTTACGTGAAAATAAATTATAATAATATTAGAATGTTTATTTTGTTTGTTAAAAGTTATTTGTTTAATTAATTACATTGAAACACGTTAATATCGCGTATTCAACATATTTGACTAGTTTAAATATTTTCACACTCCGAATAATATTCTTGTATTTTAAATATTCTCAACATTTGTAGTTAGTTATTTATTAATGTTTTTCGTCAGATATATTTTGTTTTAACGAGCCTTATTGGGCCTAAGTTGAACATATTGGGTTTTAATGGGCCTATTTGGGCCTTCACAACTTGTTGAGCTTTTATATCTTATTGGGCCTTATTAGGCCTAAGTATTCAATCAATAATTATATGTTTAAGTGTGTTGGGATTTTCTTACAGTTGTTACAGTCTCCCCAACTTAAAAGAATTTCGTCCTCGAAATTAGTTGTTTTTACGGTATAGCCCGTTCGAGTAGTTGTGGGTATTTCTTATGCATGTTTTCTTTAAGCTTAAATTTTTGTTTATCATTTCTAAGTATCACCATGTTCTAGTCCATTCTAAGGGACTACCCCTAAACTTAACAAGCATACACTTCTACTTATTATTGCATAAGACGTTAACACAGATTCTGATTATTATAAGTAGTAAAGCCTAACAAGAAATGTTAGTCTACGTGTATTGCAGTTTAATAGTTCATAAGGCCATCATACACAAAAATTCGCATAAATAAAGTTTATTCGCATTATAAATGTTCCATAGGATACCAAGTTACATTCTATTTTTCCCACATGTTTCATTACGCATCTAATGCATCAATAGTTTCCAAAACCCGATCATTTTGATCTTGTTTCCAAACATAATGCTTCATCTTATACTGAATGTAACCAATAGGTGTCAAGGCTCACAGTTCCTTGATTGTGTATTTGAATACAATGTTTCATACAACATGAACATAGCAATCAAGCATACTCGTTATTCATTTAATGTCTCATCTAGGTTATTAATATAATTATCTCACTTGTACATGACATTTGGCACAAAGTTGTACATAATGTAATTCAATTTGTATTCTTGGTTACTTTCCTTTTACACCATAAATTTATGATTTCTTATCTGAGTCTACAAAGTTATTTATTGATAAACATATCTTTGTTTTCTAAATCCAATAGATTGAAAGTAATCATTTCAAGTAAACGAAGTCTACGTATGGATTGTCAAGAACTAAGGTGTAACTGATATATTTTAGCTAGAGTAGAAACAATTATGATCATATAGAGAGTGTAATTATGAGTAGGGCACAATCACTTTTTATGTTGAATCCAACTAATATCTTAGCTATATACAAATGGAGTTATTGATTCTATAAGCCTTGAATAGCAAAGAATAGGCTCCAATGAGATAACGATGGTACTACTAAAAGAAGCTAAGGATTTTATTGAAATACTTGAGCCAAGAAATCTTCAGACTAAGGATGTTATCTTGACTTAGGGAGTTTAATCGCGATGATGCCTATCTGCTTCATGGATAAATTCGAGAGGCTGAAGAAGAATCCCTAAATGAAGGTTATCATAGAATTCCAAGGAGCAAGTTAACATAGATAGATGGTTTAGATCTCAACTAGAATCTATAGCTTTAAATACGCAAGGATTTTGACTCACTGTTTGTGTCAGAATCTTACTTAAAATTATTTCAAGTGTTTGCAGCAATTATCACTTCCTCCGAAGCTCTTTAGAATAATAATTAAAGAATAATTCATCATTAGTGAGCATGGCATCATCTTGTTTGAATATGCCAAACTTTCTGATCATCCGGTTTGGAATATAAGAAATCGGAGATACAAAGATTTAAGGGAGCTTTCATTCTAACCAAGAAAATTCAAGGAGTAGTTCTTTCGATTGCTACCAATAAAATGAAATTGTATCGGGAATTTTAGAGACGCTAACAGTATGTTATGGTGTAAAGGAACGATTAGAGCATTTAAAAGACGTACAAAATGATTACAAGCTAAACGGACGAGGGTTCCTTTGTTCTAGTGTGGTTACAACTTGATCTCTTTCAATAAGTCCTTCTAAATAGCCTTTTGACACGCATCACCCTAATGATGACTTCTTGCACCGAGACCTCAATTGTGTGCTTGTTGAGATTGAGATTGAGATTGAGATATTAATAATTCCATGAATGTACCCATTTTTGGCGAACAAATAGACATGACTTTCGTATATGATACTATCGTTTCTATTGACACCTTGTCTATTATTTATCCAACCTACTATTGATACATGAAGTTATGAGATGTAAGAGTATAAATTGTTGTTGGCTTCGCAGTAGATCTGACAAATAATTATTTTATCGTTTTGCGTAGTCAGTAGAATGTTCTAGATTTCTTCCTTCACATTATGCACATGACCACAACTTCATTGTGTCATTGCATTGGTCGCCTGTTTCATTTCCTTTCTCCTTTACTAGTCGTTCTACTTCGTCCTATGACTTATATCTTACAACTTCCTTATTGTGATAAGATTTCTGACGTATCTCCTTGTCATGAATACTCTTGATGTATATATTTTATTTACCTTACGTCTTGAACTGATGAAAACGTGCATTAGGCTCGAACGTGATCTTCACTGGTTATCCTCAAAGTATGACAGATATTTCCATAGTTTTCACTCTTGAGGCTGACTTTTCGCAAATGATTTTAACTTTTCATGCTACCTTTCTGTAGCTTTTCTTCTTACTATTTAACACATTCTAACTTATTTGAGATTGATCCTCCTACTTTACTTCCTTGCAGTCCTTCCATACTGCTACTATTTTCCTCCGGTGACAATCTAGATTAGTTGTCCTTCATGCTAATTCAATTCATTATCTCTTAATGATATTTGTACGAGTGAATTCCGATGTAGATCCACCCAATGATTAAAACCTCCAAAGTGCCCAAACTCTTCAATTTCAGGATATCTCTTCTTCCACTATGGAGTGGTCGGTATTAACTAGTGTCATTCGTGTAACTACTCATGAGTTCGGCTTGTTGAAATTTTATAAGGTGTATACCATGAGAATTCCTATGGTTTTTATATTTCTGTTTAAATGTTTTAGCTGTTCTACTACTTGTCATAATGCTCAGCACTAACACTATCCCAATATACCGAACATAGTTTATATATAGGGCATACGTAGAGTCAGGCTACCTGCCTTATCAGCCGCCAGCCCACCACCGTTTCGATATATTACGATAGTGTCCTTGCCAAACGTATTTGACCGTAAATATGTTAGCAAACACTTATCAACTAAATAATTTCCTCTGTCATACTACACATGTTCATAAGATTCATATTGATGTTATGATGCAAATACTATTTCCTGCAGTTGGTCTTCAATGCTTCTCAAAACATTTATTGGCACTATAAAATCTTCTAATCTAAGATTAAATCCTTCACCATTTAATTTTTCACTTCTTCTATTTCCAATAAACATCGATTCTAACTGTTTGAAGCTCGTCTTTTCCTCTTGATATTAATTACCTTCCTTCACCTTGCTATAACTTGGTAGCTGGTACTGATCATCGTATATCAATGCGCATGGAGGTCTCATTTGCCAAAACTATGAAATTTCTTCAAGAGATAATAGGATGTCTCGTTCAATCTCATCTATGGTCTTTGATATACCGTACACAAAATGTCCTTCGCGTATTCCCTTTTACCTTGCAATCAAAGAAATATCTTGATCACTCTCACTATCAATAGGAACACATTCTTCTCTTGACAATCATACCTTCACAATTTATGTTTCCGGCCTTCAGCTTCATGTTCCATCTATTATATTCACTAGGTGGAGCTCCTTTAGGGATTTACAAATTGTTCGCATATGACGTCGTTATTGGGTTTAGAATCAGGGGTTCGATCGAAGGATTCAATAGAAAAGAGTTTCAATGTTGAAACGGTTTGCTTAAGAAATATCATTTTCTGGAACAGAATTTCGAGTGATAGAATAAATTAAAATTTATATTGAAGGTTCACATTCTCGCTGTGTGAACTAAGGAATTACCTTTCACAGCATATAATTCTAATACTTCTACTTTAGTTATCAAGAATTTGGGTATGGTTAAGTTAAAGGAGTGTTCATTAGAGTTGCAAATAGAATAAATCATTGATGAAAGTTTGGAGATCGAAGATGAACTATTAAGGATAATAGGAATAGTAATCACAGACAATAATGGTCGTTGATTATTAAAGGTGACTAACCTAATGTTGATATGAGAAATGATGAAATGAAGAGTTTCTCAAGTTTTTACGTATGATAATCCGAATCTGAAGGGAGTATGTGTCACAATACTTTGATGTCATCACCTGCTTTCTCCTGGGTCTTTGTGATTTTTCACTCATTCATGTAATCTTGTAGTCAGTTGAGGAGTAGTCATCGTTGATAGTTAAAATCAAACTTCTGTGGCTATATATAAATTCGATAAAGAAGTACAAAGGAGTTTTGAAGTTTATAGAATAAAATCAAAAGATTCTTAGACGCCTTAAAGGATTGGAAGTCGACGACATAAGTACCTTGATAACAAAGAGGTCATGATTCCCCTAATATTTGAGGTAAAAAGAAGACAAGAATCCGGGAACGCCGTTTCCAATAGGATAGAATGAATGAAGAGAAGATATCGTACCATAAAATCACCGTTGACCTCTTGTGACTTAAATCCTATGCTCAGCTCCCATTGTCAACTAATGTTTGTTTCAGTAATCATTAACATAACAAGTATTTATACGTATATACATAAACATTATGTTCAAATTTAATTTTATGTGTGTCTTAGAACTTCCCATGTAACTTCAAATTCACCATTATGTGTGCACCCATAATCCTGAATTTGATTTACATGTTTGTTCTAGTTTAACCATTCGTGTGCTTCATATGCCTGGGTATTCATGGTCTCACTAGTTTCTATTTGTTTAGGCCCCTAGATTACTCAGGTTAAAGTCTAGGAACTTATCCTAAGGTTCCTAATTCGCTAAAACCTGGCTCTGATACCAACCTGTCACAACCCAACCAGGGGGCTTGACTAACGATTGATTCAAAACACAAAGTAGCGGAAGACAAAATGAATATATTACAATTTAACCAAAGGTTTAGACTAAGTATCAAATTTTGTTTACAACAAATCTAAAATGTGATTTAACTAATGGGAGATTCTCTAGAGATATTGGGTCCATCCAGGCATCAGCACACTATATTAATCTTTAGCCAAGTTCTTCTGTTTTACATCCAGTATTCCTGTTCTAGCAACCAAGTATCCGAGCCATACCTGTTTCTAATTACCTGAAAGACATGCTAAAATACGTCAACTATAAAGTTGGTGAGCTCATGAGTTTTAGTTTACAGACACAATAATAAATAGCATGTGATAATTCAAAAACAATACAACCAACCCTGTGCCATGCCGAGCGTTTGCCTCTTATAATGCTAGCCCGTATCATGACATTTTAATCTACTTCCCATTCCGAGACCCGTTCCTGCCCTCGGTGTAAATGTGTCAAAGCGAATATATGCCACAACGGTTGACATTAACCTCAGTGGGGTTTCAACCCTATTTTTATAAGGCCACCCTTTCGGGCCACTGTGCGTGGGGGATTCCCCAAGTAGTACTACCCATATACCCACCGGCTCTCCTCCGGAGTTAATGGCTGTAAATTATGTTTAATGTCTAGGGGAAGCAATTATATTTGAAACGGACGTTCATTATCACATCAATATAAATTTATAAACGGTTTTTGGAGCATGCTTTCAGTATCCCAAAACAGTAAAAGAAAAGGGATCACATGAACTCACCTGGTTGCTAAATGCCTTCATTTTGTTCCTGTACAATTATATCATTGCCACTATGTATGCCTTGCTACGTTCCCAGAGTTATCATCATCACAAGCTCCTATTTGTATCAATTTATGTATATATGTATAAGTTGTAGATTTCATACTTTATGGTTGTTTAATGTGGTTGAGCTCTTTGGGTTAATGTGTTTAAATTTCACTAGTTTAAAGTTTCATTATATTACTATACATAACAAATCCTTACCTTATATTGTACGTATAAATGTACGAGCAAATGTTGGTATTATTTGATGTTTAGTATAACTACTAGTATGCTACTTATGTGACTAGTATGTTTATGATCTTCTAAATATAAGCTGATGTAATGCATAAGCTATTACAAGACAATCATATAATTATTATAATGTATTCACCTAACTTATTAGTATTAGATATAACTAATAAGGATTTCATATGTAACAAGATAGTTGCAAATAAATCATTAGTATCAAAAATATTATACATGTTGTAGTCATTGAATATACTAACTATTATAATTGTTATAATTATAGAATAATAGAATGTTTAAACATATTTATAATTTAATTTCTATGTATCAATCAAATTATACATTCCTAGAGAAACTTTTATCAAAGATAATATTAACAACATTAACAGCAATAAACATAATCATACTAATTTCACTAACAACGTTTTTAGTTCAAAATGTTAATCATAAAATAGATAACTAAGGTAATATCATACGTTAGGTTAATATTAATGTTTTTTTTTTTAAGCTAAGTGTAACTATTTATAAACAATAATTTAAATAACCTAAATGATTATGATTTGCATATGTTTAAAGTGTTAGATAATATTTAGCAAGACCTTTAATATTGTTAAGAGAATAAAAATGAAAATGTTGGCGTTGATAGCAATAATAATAATAATTTTTAAAAGTAATTAGCCTTAATATAAAAACTAACAAATTAGTAATCATTTAGAGACTTAATATGAGATTGTTATCTTGTATAAAATCAGTTGTTAACATATTGGATTTAAACATACTCGTAAACATACGATTATACATAAATTATTTATTGTATATATTAACCTATAGATGTATATATATACATTTAATGATTTAACACCTACATAAATAATATATGAATCATGCCCATACTTTGAGTTCTCCATTTATAAAATGTCTTATAATTTAAGTTTCTAAGTCATTTTATATAGTTTCATACAACTTCTAATATGTATCCATTTTAGATATCAAGACTTGTATTAACCATTTAACTTGTATTTATCATATATAAATGTACATATAAAATGCAAATGTTCACATTAACACTTTGTAAAATTTATTATGTTTAACTAATGATTCTAACTTTCAAAGTCTTGTTATGATTAAGCACTTAGTTGGTTAAAAAAATTTATAAAATTCATTCAAATTAAACTCTAATCATTTATATCACATATACAATGATAAACTAAATTATAAACCATATTCATTAGTCAAGTATTGACATATTTAGCAAATGTATAAATATTTATATACATATTTTTGTGTAAGTATCTTAAGTATATTATTTTATAAATCACTCATGTGTAATTATAATTATTTACGTACACGTCTCCGAATCTCTAACAAAATCACACACGATATATGGTTTCGTTAAACATTTTTATTATAAACTAATTATTATGAACCAGATTTTATCCTATTTAACCCAAATGCTCAACCACTTTAATTTATTTGTTTAAATATATTAACCATACATTTAAAGATAATGGCGCGCGGTTTTACCTTCCCACTCATTCATTTCGCGTATCGAAAATTGATTAAATTAATCGTACGCATGTTTCTTAACTCGAAAATGTTTCTAAACTCGTTTTTGGGTAACGAATGAAATCGAGTAGTCGGATTTTCCTGTTGACTGAGTCTGTCCGGGTTTGACCAACCCTATACGCGTCTGACTTTTGTTGACCGAGGCTTTATTCGACTCTAAAACTCTAATTTCCTCCATCTCTTCTTTTGGCCTCCGCCGGTTCCCTTGGTAGTTGCTCAACCGCCACCAGCCACCTACTCAACACCATCACCACCGCATAGAACCATCCAAAACATGTATCAGTTCATAACAAACGAAGAAAATGACTTGCATGTGTAGATCGAAGCTAGTAGAGTTGATTCTTACCCGATTTCTCAACCTAACAGCCACCCATCGTTGCTGTAGACTCACCAGTGGGTTGAGACCACCACCATCGTGCAACCAGCCACTCTCTAGCCACCGTGAACCATCATTCAGCCGCTGGTAACCTCCCTATCTCCACATCCGACGACCACCTTCACAAGATTTTCCAAAAACGCATGTAAAACAACTAGAATCCCCAAGATATTGTCATGCATGGATAAATCGGAGGATTACAGAGTCGTTTCTTACCTTCGAGGGCTGCTTGTAGCGAGAAAAGTGGTCGGAACTCACATGCACCGCCGCACAGCCCTAGCGGAACCCTAGCCGCCGTCGCATTGTCACCCTTTTGGTCCTCATCCACCGTTTGGTCCTCGATTCTTAGCTGAAACCAGATATCAGCTTCTTGCCGCCGTGGTTTTGAGGTGAAAACCCTAGCCGTCGCCATTTCTCACTCTGTTTTCACCCTTTCACAGTCGAGATATAGTGAGGTTGAAGAAGAAAAGATTGTAGAACGTGACGAGAGGAGTTCGGTGATATGGTTTGTTTGTCTCGCCGCCGTGGACCGCCGTGGGACCGCCGCGCCTCCGCCTCTGCTCCGCCGTGGGTGGCCGGCCTCGGCTCCCTCTCTTTCTCTCGGTTTATTGAGCGGCTGAACACACACATAAGGTGTGTTGCGGCTGGTGAAATGAGAAAAAGAAAAGGGTTTACTCCCTTTTTATACTTAGGGTTTAATTCTAGGGTTTTAAACGCGTATTCGACCCGTCTCGAGATCGTATTTCATTTTCGTTTATCATTCTCGACCCGACTCTCCTAACTTACGTGAAAATAAATTATAATAATATTAGAATGTTTATTTTGTTTGTTAAAAGTTATTTGTTTAATTAATTACATTGAAACACGTTAATATCGCGTATTCAACATATTTGACTAGTTTAAATATTTTCACACTTCGAATAATATTCTTGTATTTTAAATATTCTCAACATTTGTAGTTAGTTATTTATTAATGTTTTTCGTCAGATATATTTTGTTTTAACGAGCCTTATTGGGCCTAAGTTGAACATATTGGGTTTTAATGGGCCTATTTGGGCCTTCACAACTTGTTGAGCTTTTATATCTTATTGGGCCTTATTAGGCCTAAGTATTCAATCAATAATTATATGTTTAAGTGTGTTGGGATTTTCTTACAGTTGTTACAAGACCGCACGTGGCACATAAAGGAAATTTGCCAGCATAACACTTACGACTCTCCGACTCTGGAGCAACGGCCATCTGGCGTAGGGGAATGGCCTCAGTGTAGATTACAAGTTCTCTTGATTTCTTAGAACAACACCGCTTTCGCTTCCTGCTTGTTTCTCCTCCTTTCGGTTCCTTCTTCTCTGCAGCAAGTAGTGGGAAGTTCCTAGCAAACTCCTCACTGTTCCTGATCCGAGTGATGATTCCAGGGAGGACCGCCACCAACTGTTCAGTGATCATAGTTGCAAGTGCCTCGACTGCTGGGTCCGTATCCTGCGAAGGGAGAGGCGGTGATGGTTGTCTTCTTGGTGACATTCTAATCATAACCAATAGAACATTGGTTAGTGCAATGATCGAATGCAGAAGACACAAGGCAAGTAAATTCCTAATTCCTATGTTCTCTACATGCAGGGTCCCTAGGTTATAGTCTAGGCCAAACCGTTTTAAATAAGTGACCTATATTTCTCTATAACCATGGCTCTGATACCAATCTGTCACACCCTGAGCCGGGGGGGTTGGATCGAAGTCCCCGTCGGGCGGAAGGTTCCCGGGGCGCGATATCGTGAGTGACTATCGTCGTAATGATCAGATTGTTTACATTGCACATGATATAATTAAGAAATGCTAAATACAATAGAATTACAAAGTTAAATTACATCAGTATTGTTTATAATTTAACAATGTAAATCTACCATCAACATCATAAATTTCTATCTTGTATTTACACAAGATATACAGATAATTTGTATAATGATGTCTTCAAAAGTATGCAGGTCCAAAATACTAAGTCTTCTATCAGAAGTCCTAGTCCAAAAGAAATGACTTCTTAATTGACCTGTTCGTCACCTGCGAAGTCATGCAAAAAGATCGAGTCAACACATGGTTGGTGAGTTCACATAGTTTAGTAGTTGAAAATGATTTGAAAATGTTCCTTTCGGTAAAGACCCTAACCTCATTAACTTCAATGTAATATCCATATCGGTATGCTTATATATAGGGCATACCCCTGAGTCGAGCCTACAAGCCCGCCCAGACGCCATCCCACCACATACTAATACGCATATGACACTGTTGTTAATGATAATTAAGCATTTTTACCCTACAAACCTCTGATTTGAATTATGATTTCCAAAACTTGATTTACCTTTGATCCTCTTGAGTTCCTCATAGATATATGATTTCCCAAAAGTCAGTGATAGAAATAAAATGTTGAATACTTAATTAAATAATTAAATAAAACATTTAAATACAACTAAGACATGATGATTGGGCTTTATTTAACTCAATCAATTAGACTTAGTTGTTGGTGGTTGTCCAAGTTGTAGCCTCTCACACGTGACCCATGTCAGGCATAACTCACAAGGAGTACAACTGAACTGAGCGGGATTTTAATGTTTTGCCCGTTACAGCCTGACCCAATGGTCTTCTGCATCTGAGTGGGACTTTAAGGATATCCTTTGATTCTTGATCTCTTGATTCTCTTGATTTGACTTTGAAATAGATTTCATTTGATCGTTCATGTTATTGCCCGTATAGCCTGACTACAAGAGTCTTCTATACCTGAAAGGGACTTTATATGTGTGTTACACGTGGTCTTGATTCCCTATACAACTGACATCCACCTTAACTTGAATATTAATGATTTCATTAGATCATAATGATTTCATTATTTTCATGATTCACACACATTTATGATTTATGATTCCTTGAGTCTCTTGATCTTGATCTTTAGAATTCCCATGATTCACAATGATAATTGATTTGATTATGATTCTTTGTTCTCAGATTCCACACTGAATTAGATTTCCTATGAATATGATCTTTTGATTTTGTTCATTTGATTTCACTTTGAATTTAGATTCTTGAATTTGAGCTTGATGGACTAAGGGTTTATTTAGAGTTTAAATTTAAAGTATTACTCACAAGAGTACTTTAATTAATGTGATAATTTGATCTGTTTAATAATTTCCTAGACAGGAGTCTAGGAGTATCAACAAACATATATTTGTAACACATATAATAAATAAAAGCATTTAGATAAACAGTTTAAATAAAAACAGTTTATGCATGCTTCTCAGCCCCGCGTTTTAAAACAAAATGTTTAGAAAAGGGGCAATGAACTCACCTGTGTTGCTGTGCAAACGAACCACAAAAGATATGCGCGCTCCTTGATTGTTGCCTAAGTATTCTTTAGCACCTGGTTTTGTTAGTACATATTTTGTAATTGTTTGCTATTCAAAAGATTGTTTTATTTATATTTGTAAAGGGTTCGCTGCTTTTTGTTAAGGTTGGTTTGGCCCACGAACTTTAACAATCAGCCGAACTATAGAAGGTGTAGGGTTCGGCGAACCTATGGTTCGTGAGTAAGGTTTGTCTAACGAACCCTAAGGGTTCGTTCACCGAACCTTAGGGTTCGGCTAGCAAACCTTATTGATTGAAGGTTCGCTGGTACTGTTAGTATAAATAGATGTTTTATTTGTATTTTCAGTAGAACTTTGATTAGAGTTGTGAGGAAATTCTCTGTGTGAGAATCTTTTGTTCTTGTAATCATTTGTTGATATATACAAGAGTGTTTATGGAATTGCATGTGTTCTTTGTTATTTTACATACTTGCTATGGATTCCGCACGTAGTTAGTAGTTCGTAGAGCTTCGTTTTCGATCCTAATTTGGTTGTAGATCAAGATCACCAAACCAATAGTGGTATCAGAGCGTTTGGTGAAGTTCTACACAATAATTTCAAAGATTTCATGCAATTGAAGTGTTGAAGAGATGAAGATCATCAATGGCTACATTCTATTTCTTCTTGATTGATTTTCTTGGTGTTTGAGGCTGTTTTTCTTGTCAATTGTTGTTGAATTGCAACAATTAAAGTTTTGGAAGTATTTTGGTAGAGTTTTGGAAGGATTTGTTGAAGATTTGAGAGATTTCCCGCTCAAAAATTTCAAATTTTTGTTACAGGTTCGTTTCACGAACCTTGAGTTGCTGTAAACAAAGGGTTCGCTGTTTTTCTGGTTTTCCAGAAGGCTCGTTTGATAGTTCGGCAAGGGTTCGGCAATAGTTCGCTGAAGCCTCGGCAAGGTTCGTTCAAATAGTTCGCCCAGTTTGTGAGATAGTTCGGCAAAAGTTCGTCTAAGGGTTCGCTTGAAACAAGGGTTTGTTAAGTCTTTGGTTCGTTTGTCCAAAGGTTCGTTTCTCAAGGGTTCGTTTCTCAAGGGTTCGTGACTCACAAGGTTCGTTGTTCAAAGCTTCGCTGCTCAAAGGTTTGGCTGAAGGTTCGGTTGAGACAGAATTTTATCTAAAGGTTCGTCTGAGGATTTGTTGAGGGTTCGGCAAGAGTAAATTTGACAAGGGTTCGCTGATAAAATTTTTTAAAAAAATGTCTGAGATGTACGCGGCAATGGCAAGTCAAAACACGAAACTTCAAAGTATTTTAATTAGTGAAACGGAAGTGGGAAGCACAAATAAAGTTCCAAAGCTACTAGATTTATCCGATTATGATAATTGGAAAGGACGTTTTGAAACTCATCTCAATGGAACAGATACAAATTTGTGGGAGAGAATTTTATCTCCGTATGAGAGACCCAGAGTGGTTGGCACTGATTTGTATCAACTTTTGGAAAGACTTGATGTAGATGAAAGAAAGAAGTATGATTCAGAAAAGAAAGCTTACTGGCTATTGAGTCAAGCTATTCCAAATCAAATTTTACATCAGTTTGATGAACACAAGACTGCATATAGTCTGTGGAATGCATTGAAGGCCAGAGTTGAAGGAAATACAAATCTGAAGAAAATGAAAGCCACTGACATCAGAAAAGAGTTTGAAAACTTCAACATCATCGGAAATGAAACTCTAGATGCCTTGATTACCAGATACAGACATTTATTGACTGAAGTAAGGAAGTATGGCATTGAGTATACTGAGGATGAGAAGATAGACTGTTTAGCTGATGCATTGCCAGATAAGTGGAATTCTTTGGTGCTGATATTGAGAGAGAATTTACCTGGACTGACTTTGGTAGAATTCATTCAGAAACTAGAAGAACAAGAAATGAAAGATAAGCGTAAAGCAAGGAGAGTAAATGTTACTCAAGATCCTTCATTATATGGTGGTTCAGTAGCTACACCTCCTGCTGCATCTGCAAAAATACAGACTGCATTTGTGTCTAGAACTTCTGAAACTTCTCAGAGTTCTTCTGTATCTTCAAGTTCTAGTTCACATTGTCCGATCAATGAGAAAAAGTCTGAATCAACTTCACCACCAGTACAGCTGAATACTTCAAATTTGGGAAAAGTAACAGTTGAAGCAGTAAAAGATCACATGTCTATTTTATCATGTGTAGTGAGTGCATATGATGAGCAAGTAGCTGGAAGAATTGGAAATGCCAATTTAACTTTTGAAGACTATGCTCAGATAGATGAGGATGAGATGGAGCTGATAGATACTCAGTGGGCGCTGGCGAGTGTTATTCGCAGAATTAACAGATATGAGAAGAAAACAGGGAAGAAGTTTACTTTTGACCGGAACACAAAGTTTGGATTCAATCCAAAATCTACACAGTGTTATAACTGTGGGGAACATGGTCATTTTGCAAGGGAGTGCAAGAATCCCAAAAAGCAGGGAAATCTGAATCCTTTCAAACCAAGAGAAGAGAATCAGAAAAAGAAAGAAAAGACTGAAGAATCAACTTCTAAAGCACTTGTGAGTCAAGCAGATGAAGGCTATGACTGGGGTGTCAAGTATGATGATCTTATGGGTGCGTTCATGGCTTCTTTAGAAGAAGATTCTAGCAAAGGAAAAGAGAAAATTGAGGAGATGACTGAGGTACAAAGTGATTTATATGAGATGATAGATAGACTTAAAGAAATGAATTCTCAATTAACTTCTGATCTGAGGGAATGCACAGAGGCAAACAAAAAGTTGATTTCTAAAGAAAAGGCATTTGATAAGAAGATAATAGATCTTAGCAAAGAAAATGAAGACTTGAAAATCAAGGTTTTGCAAAACAATTATGCTGTTTCTGTACATTTAGACTCAGTTCAGAAGTTAAAAGTGGAATTGGCAGAAGCAAAATCTGAAGCTGATTTAAACAAAGCCAAGCTTGAAAACTATCAGAATTCCGCATATGTCATTGATTATTTTGCGGCTTTGCAAAATTCACGTGATAGCTCTGGAATTGGTTTTCATGCTGTTCCACCTCCTTCTAGCTTTGTACCTAGACCACAACTTGAGCCTGATTTAGAAGTTGATCCTATTTCATTAAAGATGAGTGGATCTGATCATGAGAGTGATGTTGTTGACAATGATGCTCCTATCATTGAAGACATCACTGATTTAGAATATTCAGATGATATTCTAAGAATGATTGGTCATCAAAAGGACAAGTCTGTGGATAAGAAGAATCAAGTTGTTCAGAAATCAAAATCTGAAATAAAGAATGTTGGGAATTCTGGAACTAAAAACAAGTCTGTTTCAAAATCACACCTAAAAGTCAAGACTACTTCTAATGTTAAGCCAATTGTGTTTGTTGAGTCTTTAACAACACAAAAAGGAGAGTCCAGCAGTTCTTTTAACAAACAAAAGGGTATTTCTGAAAAAGGAGATAAAAAGTTTGTCAAAAAGATTTCAAAGGTTAAACAGAGTGGGATTGGAAACAATGGAAAACCAAGGATTTCTCAAAAGAGTGTTCAGATAAAATCAAATGGTTTGAGTCAAAAGATCTTATCTTCATCTGTAGCATCCAAGTCTTTGGATTCATCTAAGGGGTCTGATGAAAAACCAAAGAAAGTTTCATCAAGAAAATGCTACAGATGTGGGAAATTGGGACATGTAATTGTTGAATGTGATATGGATAATTGTAATAGATTTCATACTTTTACTCCACGAGAAACACGACAGTGTTTTACTTGTGGAGGAAAAGGTCATATTTCTGTTAATTGTCCAAATCATAATGTCAAGAAGAAAACTTCTTCTACTGACAGTCGGGTGTTTCATTCGGATAGAATTCCTAGGAGGGTAAAGCCTAGTGAAGATGAGATGAGAATTCTCAGGAAATTTGATCCTGAGTGTATCTGGGTAAAAGAAGAAAATTTTCATAAAAAACAAGTTTTTGATAAAAATCAAAAAGGTAAAATGGTTTTAAACAGATCATCATTTTCTGATGATGAATTTTATGATCATTTTTCTCATAAAAATTTTTCAAAACAAAATTTGAATTCAAATTCTTGTTGGAAATCCAGATACAGGTCAGGTGATAAATTTGATGAGAGACATGATGAATACTTGGAAGAAGGGTCTTCAAGTAATTCATCAAGATTGAATGGCAGGAGGCTGTTCGGGGAGACTCAACGCCGAAAAGGCGGGAGTCATCCCTTTTGGTACTGATCATTTTTTTAATTTATGGTGCAGGTAGCATTCACGGGCCATATCAATAGTCGATGGATTGTTGATAGTGGATGCTCCAGGCACATGACGGGAGAGATCAGTTTGTTAAAAGATTTTCAGGAGATGAACGGTTGTTATGTTAACTTTGCAGGTGATAAAGGTGGTCAAATTACCGGGAAGGGTAGTTTAACCAATGGTAAAGTGTCTTTTGATAATGTGAATTACTGCAAAGAGTTAACTAATAATTTGTTGAGTGTGTCTCAGATAAGTGACAAAGGATATAAAGTGTTGTTTGATGAAAAGAAATGTTATGTGCTCAAGCAAGGGATTCAAATTCCTGAAGACTGGATTTTAATGACTGCTGATAGATGCAAGGATTTGTATGTTTTAGATATGGCAAAGGCGGAGACAGTTAACAAAGTTGAAACTTGTTTGGTGTCGAAGGCGACAGAGCAGGATACTCGGTCCTGGCATAGGAGAATGGGTCATATCCACATCAGAAAGATGAATCATCTTGTACACAATCACTTAGTTGATGGTGTACCGGTTAAACATTTCAAATTACCTGATGTGTGTGTGTCGTGTAAGAAAGGCAAACAGAAAAGGAGGTCACATAAGTCTAAAACTGTGTTTTCTATTGATAAACCTCTAGAACTTCTTCATATGGATTTGTTTGGTCCGATTAATGTGAAAAGTATTGGAGGTGAATCATATTGTTTTGTAGTGACCGATGATTTTTCTAGGTTTTCATGGGTGATGTTCTTGAAATTTAAATCTGAAACTTATGAAAATTTTGTTTTGCTTGTGAACAGGTTGGAGACTTTGTATAAATTGAGGGTTAGGCGGGTTCGATCAGACAATGGGACAGAATTCAAGAATCAGAACATGGAAGCATTTTGTGATTCTAAAGGGATTCAGCAGCAATATAGCGCGCCGTATGAACCGCAAATGAACGGTGTTGCTGAGAGGAAGAATCGTACTTTGATTGAGTCTGCTAGGACAATGCTTGCTGATTCAAAGCTGCCCATTACATTTTGGAATGAAGCAGTAGCGACTGCCTGTTTCACTCTCAATCGAGTTTTGATTGTTAAACGACACAATAAAACATGTTATGAGCTTCTTCAAAATCGTAAACCTAATTTGGAACACTTGGAACCTTTTGGGGCTCCATGTACCATGCTAAAGAAAGATGCTAAATTCAATTCTAAAGTTGAAGAAGGTTTCTTTCTTGGCTACAATCTACCAAACAAACGGGTGTTTAATAAACGCACGGGTGTTGTGGAACTCTGGTATAACGTGGATGTTCAACGACATACACCTATACCTGAGGGCAAAGGTCCAAATTGGCTTTTCGATTATGATAAGCTTTTTGAGTCGTTTAATTTGTTTCCTAATTGTACTGATGATGAGATTTCTTTGCAGTTGTTATATGATCTTCAAAATTCTGACTGTCAAGGAGTTTCTCAATCTTCTGAAGAAGTTGGTCCAACTGAGGAAGGTACTTCTGAAAAGTTGAATGTTGATTGGTCATCGGAGGATGATCAGGAAGTTTTTGAAGATGCACTTTCTCAAGATCAAGAAGAAGATCAGAATATCACAAATCTTGATCATGGAGTTGGAATTCCGCAAGTGCCTGTGACAAGAGTTCATGTGAATCATCCTGTAGAGCAGATCATTGGTAATCCGTCTGATGGAGTAAGAACGAGAAGACAAGTTGTATCGGAGGATAGCTTGTATGTAGAGCTGGAACGTAATCATGGGACTCAAGACCTATGGATGCATTCTGCATTCGTGTCTCAGATTGAGCCTAAGTCTGTAACTGAAGCTCTGCGTGAGCCTGCCTGGGTGGAGGCCATGCAAGAGGAGTTAAATCAGTTTCAGAAACTTGGAGTCTGGCATTTGGTAGATTTACCAAAAGGTGAGAAGAAGATTGGCACCAGGTGGGTGTTGAAGTGTAAGCGCGATGATAGAGGAGTGATTGTGCGAAATAAGGCACGTTTGGTTGTTCAAGGGTTCAGACAAATAGAGGGAATTGACTATGATGAGGTTTTTGCACCAGTGGCAAGGCTTGAAGCAATAAGATTGTTCTTATCTTTTGCTGCCCACAGGAAGTTTAAAGTTTTTCAACTGGATGTTAAGTCTGCATTCCTCTATGGTTCTTTAAAGGAGACAGTGTATGTTTGTCAGCCACCGGGCTTTGAGGATACTATCCACCGGGATCAGGTATATATCCTCGACAAAGCACTGTACGGTCTTCATCAAGCTCCTCGAGCTTGGTATGAGACTCTCTCGACTCACCTTATTGAACACGGGTTCAATAGGGGTCAGATAGATAAAACTCTGTTTTATCGGGAAAAGGGCAAGGATATTCTCCTTGTTCAGATCTATGTGGATGACATCATCTTTGGATCTACCGATGAGCAGATGTGTTTAGAATTTAAACAGGTGATGATTGAGAAGTTCGAGATGAGTGCAATGTCTGACATTAAGTTCTTTTTGGGTTTACAAATAGATCAGTCTGATGATGGTATTTTTATCCATCAGACCAAATATATTCAAGATGTGCTGAAGCGTTTTAGCATGCTTGATTGTAAACCTATTTCCACGCCCATCCAGCCCAATCACGGGATTGAGCCGGATATTAAGGGGGAGTTAATCGATGCTACATTGTATCGTGGAATGATTGGGAGCTTAATGTATTTGACTGCATCTCGACCAGATATTGTATTCGCTACAAGTATCTGTGCTCGATATCAATCAAAACCTAAGGTTTCTCATCTGATTGCAGTCAAGAGGATTTTACGTTATCTGAAGGGTACTCCAGACACCGGTCTGTGGTATCCTAAGGATGATAACTACTCCTTTCATGCTTACAGTGATTCAGATTATGGAGGATGTAAGACTGACTCCAAATCAACTACTGGTGGTGCTCAATTTTTGGGGGAGAGGTTAGTCTCATGGCAGTGTAAGAAACAGACTTCAGTTGCTACATCGACATGTGAAGCTGAATATGTAGCTGCTGCCAGTTGTTGTTCCCAAGTATTGTGGATACAACAACAGATGCGAGACTATGGAATTAATTTCTTAACTACCCCGATTCATGTCGACAACGAGGCTGCGATTGCGATTACTAAAAACCCAGTGTATCATTCACGCTCAAAACATATTGACATTCGGTTTCATTTCATAAGAGATTGTTATGAAAAGAAACTGATTGATGTTGTGAAGATACACACAAACGAGCAACGGGCAGACCTCTTAACCAAGGCCTTTGATAAACAACGCTTTGAGTATTTACTCAAATTAAATGGGATCAGGGTCATGGGAGAGGTAATAAAAAATCAAATTCCTTCGTAATCAATTTTATTGAATTAACATCAGATTTTTCTTTATTTTTTATGTTTTAGTTTTTAGGGGGAGAAGTATTATAGAAAACACAAAAACATTAAAAAATAAAAAAATCTGAGAATTTGATTCAATAAAGTGAGAAATGATAGTACATTATTTGCATTTGGAAATATGTCTGTTTGTGTTATTAAAATTATAAAAGTAATTACAAGTACTAAGAATGATGTGTTGGTAGGTTTATTACTTAGTTAAGAAAAGTTTAAATAAAATTTTGATTATGATTTATAAGAAACAGGTGCTTAGAATGCAGTACTTAGTTTTGTCCTGAAAGAGTGGTAATTTTCTGACAAAATGTTTCTTAAATAAAAAGTCAAAATACTAGTTTGATCATGTGTTTCATTTTCAAAAGAAATTAAAATTTTGTTTTTCTTTTATTTTAGTTTAAAATTGAAACATTCTTTGTGTATACTTACGTATCGACCTGAATGTTATAGTTTTAAACAATTCAAATTTGTTTTCTTGGTTTTGTTTAAGATTTGGACAATCTATGTGTATATGGGAATATCGATCTGATTGTTAAATCTTAAACTTAAATTATTGTTTAGTTCATTTTCAGGATCATTTGAGCATACGAAAGTATCAACCTTGATTCTATGAATTTGAACAAGTTCAAATTGTTTTTATTTTGTTATTTTCAGAAAAGAAATTCTGCTTTATTTTTGCATGATCAGATTAGTTAAAATTGATATATTAAATTTTAAGAACATTTATGTTGGTTTAATTATTCACAAATCGGGGATGTGTTCAAGTAAATGGATTATTATAAAATGTTTTCAAAATTGTGTTTTAAACTGATTTCTTGATTAGGTAATAAATTTAAGAGGATAAGTATACTAACAATCATCTTAGTTTTGTGATTTGAAATTTAATATTTTAAATAATATAAACAGATGTATTGAAAATTGTAAAATAATATGATCTCATGTTTTGAATCTTTCTCAAACAAAAAGATTTTAATTTTAGTTGAATTAGTTTTGTTAATTTGTAGTTTGTTTTGTTCTAAAAAATTAAAAATACAAAAAGATTTTATTTTTTTAGAATCTGATGTTAAATTGATAATATTTGATTATTTGTTTGACTTTGGGACAATTAAACATGAATTTTGTTTTGAATTAAAAAGAAAAATCAAGTTTTGAAAAGGTTCGTTTGGTTGGGTTCGTTGACAAGGTTCGTGATAGTAGTTCACAAAGGGTTCGCTGAGTTGGTTCGCTGAGATGGTTCGCTGAGATGGTTCGCTGAGATGGTTCGCTGAGTTGGTTCACTGAGATGGTTTGCTGAGAGGGTTCGTTGATATAGTTCGCTGAAATAGTTCGTTGAGAGGGTTCGTGAATATAGTTCGCTTAAAGGGTTCGTAAGATATAAATACAGGGTTCGTGGAAATAGTTCGTCACTTTCATTTTGATTGCAGACGACGAACCCTCCAGAAGTATTTTTCGAATTTTGATCTTGGACCCCCCAGAGTTTTTCGTTTACATCATTAGAATCAGAATCATATCGTGAACATTCTTAGGTATAAATCTTGGAATTTGACCGAGTAATTTGAGAGATTTGAGTGTTTTTAGAAATTTGAAAATCGTGACTGTAAATTTGATTTTAACTTGATAAAAATTGGAAATTGAAGAAATTGTTTTCATTAAAATCATTCATCGGTTAGGTTCGAACCTAGGTGTGTGAATTTTTTCAAGAAATTCGAGATTTTTGTGTTTGGTAAAATTTTGGTGTTAACAGGTTTGCTGAACGAACCTTAGGTTCGCCGAACTATCAGGGTTCGCTGAATTCTTGAAGGTTCGTGGCGAACCTTTGAATTTCATTAGGGTTCGTTCATTGAATAGTTCGTCAATTCATTTAGGGTTCGTTCAATGCATGGTTCGTCAGATTATTAAGGGTTCGTTTAGGGAATAGTTCGCCAGAACAAATAGGGTTCGTTTAGTTATAAGGTTCGCCATAGTATATAGGGTTCGCTGCATTTTATTACTTAGAAATTTTTTTAGTTTTATTTTTAATATTTTGTTTAATTTTTGTTTCTAATTTTGTTTCTTTTATTTGTAGACATGGCGAACTTAGTGTTTGGCGATAAACACAACATTTGTGCATATCTGGATCCCACTACCAAGAATGGTAAAGAGTTCAGACCAATGATTGAGTTTTTGAGAAGATCAAGGGTATATCATGCTATATCAAGTTCAGTTCAGATTTATCGCTCACATATTCAGAGTTTCTGGAGTTCTGCTAGAGTAATTACTGTAGATGATGTATATACTATTGATGCGAATGTGCTTGGACAAGCAATTCATATCACTGAAGCTGATATCAGAAGAGTATTACATTTTGGAGGTGAACCAGAGGGTATGACTCTCATTTCTGAGAGTTGTATCAAAGGTTGTTTTCTACGTATTAGATACTTTGGAGTTTATAACTCCATTTCAGTGAAGAAGGGTAAGCTTCCTCTGCAGTACAAGTTTCTAGCACATGTGTTGCTGCATTGCCTTAGCATGAGGAAAGGCACATTTAACGAGATGCAAAGATTGAAGCTGAAAGATTAGCAAAGATTCCACGTTCTGTTGTAATTAGAGCGGTGGATAATGTGGTGACTGATATAGTTGAAGAATCAAGTGAAGTACAAGACAAAGCAGAAGATAAAGATTAAAAGATTTTGATAGCAAACATTTAGGGGGAGTTTGTTAGTACATATTTTGTAATTGTTTGCTATTCAAAAGATAGTTTTATTTATATTTGTAAAGGGTTCGCTGCTTTTTGTTAAGGTTGGTTTGGCCCACGAACTTTAACAATCAGCCGAACTATAGAAGGTGTAGGGTTCGGCGAACCTATGGTTCGTGAGTAAGGTTTGTCTAACGAACCCTAAGGGTTCGTTCACCGAACCTTAGGGTTCGGCTAGCAAACCTTATTGATTGAAGGTTCGCTGGTACTGTTAGTATAAATAGATGTTTTATTTGTATTTTCAGTAGAACTTTGATTAGAGTTGTGAGGAAATTCTCTGTGTGAGAATCTTTTGTTCTTGTAATCATTTGTTGATATATACAAGAGTGTTTATGGAATTGCATGTGTTCTTTGTTATTTTACATACTTGCTATGGATTCCGCACGTAGTTAGTAGTTCGTAGAGCTTCGTTTTCGATCCTAATTTGGTTGTAGATCAAGATCACCAAACCAATAGGTTTATTTTAAGAAGATTCGTAGACGATAAGTATTTATAATAGTCGTAGCTAGGGTTTGGTCTTGGTGTGCAACTAAGTGTCCTACGTTACCAAAGTGTTTCTATGATTTCACCTAACTAGTCTAATTGTATTACCCGTAATAGACCCATGTCCCAGTATTATTAACTACTGAACCCTAGATGATTAGGCTTTATTTTAATTACATCACAAGTCTTTATTTAACATATTTTTAAGATAATTCATTTTAAGTTAAACTTTTATTTAGAAACCATTTAATTAATTTAATAAGGTTTATAATTTATTTTCTTTTATTCAAATTAATTAAATTTAAATGAAAGAACATTGAACATGTGATGGGCTTATGTTAAGCCCATTAGGCCCATCTCGGCCCGTTGTAGACTTTGATTTCCAAATGTTTTCTTTTCAAAACTTAAATTAACTAAATCTTGATAGTTTGAATAAACCATCTAAGTTAGTTACATGACTTTATAGATTTCTCCTAGGGTCTAAGTGTTAATAATTAAATCAACACTTCAAACCCCATGTTATTGCTTTAGCCATTATAACCTTTCCTCATGTTTGATCCCAATTTGAAGTTGACAACTCTCGTTATATAATGTCACTATTTAAGACTCCATTATTCTTGAAAACTCAAATTTTATGGTATTTATAAATGGGTTCATGCATGATAACCCTATGATAACCCAATAGTAAATTCTCGATCAAATCCCATAATTAATTAAGAAATTCTTAGTCTCTTATCTCAAAATAAGATCATGTGCTTCTTGTGATTTACAACTTCTATGTTAAATCTAAACCCACCCAAGGTTGATTTTGCATGGATGGAAACCCTAAGTCATCCCATGCACACACACATTAAAGTACCATGCGTGAATGCGTGAGTGTTGTTCCCATGTATACACATACACGCGTTCGATTAACTCTCATGTATAATCCGTCGGTTTAGCATTCACATAATGACATCCATTTTTTTTGTTCTGTAAAGCCTCACATACGTTTATACATAATAACTCCTAGCAATTGATCACATGATGGTTCTGTAATGCCCGATAATTATCTGACTGATGAACCACTGTTCTGAACTTGTTTTTCTGAATTAAATCTGTAATTGTGTTACGATAGCATAAAATGATAATGATATATGAATGATAACTGTAATGTACATGATTTACTGTTCACATTACTGTTCAGATCACTGTTCCGGTGACGTTTCCGGCACTGATGTTACAGCTGGAATCCAGACACGATCCAGATAGTAGATAACTCCATCTTGTTTTGTCTTGAATTGCTTCTCGGCTCCACAATCGAGCTCGCGTTTCAGATTGTCTATTGCCACTGCCTCTTGTTGTGCTTGTAGAATGTGATCTCTCAAACTTGTCTGCACTGTCATTCCCATTGCGCGAATGCGTAAGGGTTTGACTCTTTCCTTCCGGCTCAAAGCATCTGCGACAACATTTGCTTTGCCTGGATGGTATTTGATCACACAATCATATTCGTTCAGGAGCTCAACCCAACGCCTCTGTCTCATGTTAAGCTCCTTCTGATCTAATATGTGCTGTAAACTCTTGTGATCTGTGAAGATAGTGCATTTGGTACCATATAGGTAATGTCTCCAAATCTTTAATGCAAAGACAACAGCTCCCAGTTCGAAATCGTGTGTTGTGTAATTCTTCTCGTGTATCTTTAGCTGTCGTGAGGCATAACCAATGACTTTGTCTCGTTGCATCAAAACACATCCGAGTCCCTGATGGAAAGCATCACAATACACTACAAAGTCATCATTGCCTTCTAGGAGTGTTAAAATTGGAGCATTGCACAATCTTTGTTTCAGTGTCTGGAATGCCTCTTCTTGTTTCTAAGTCCACACAAAAGGTTCAGACTTTTGTGTGAGCTTGGTGAGGGGCAAGGCTATCTTAGAGAAATTCGAAATGAATCTCCTGTAATAACCTGCCAATCCCTAGAATGATCTGATCTCGGTTGGTGTTGTAGGCACATCCCAGTTCTTAATTGCTTCAATCTTGGCAGGATCCACGTGAATACCATCACTGTTAATCCCGTGACCCAAGAACTGAACTTCTCTCAACCAAAATTCACACTTGGAGAATTTGGCATAGAGTCGTTCCTTCCTCAGGAGTTCCAAGACTGTCTTGAGATGTTGCTCATGTTCCTTCTCGTTCTTTGAATAAATCAGTATGTCATCAATAAAAACGATAACAAACTGATCCAAGTACGACTTGCACACCCGGTTCATCAAATCCATGAACACAGCCGGTGCGTTCGTCAATCCGAATGGCATCACCATGAACTCGTAGTGACCATATCGGGTACGAAAAGCCATCTTTGGTATGTCTTCCTCTTGAATCTGGAGCTGATGATAGCCTGATATCAGGTCTATCTTTGAAAAGTACTGTGCTCCTTGTAATTGATCAAACAAATCATCAATCCTCGGTAACGGGTACTGATTCTTGATGGTAAGTTTGTTGAGCTCTCTATAATCAGTGCACATCCTGAAAGTTCCATCCTTCTTTTAACAAAAAGAACCGGAGCTCCCCACGGGGAAAAGCTCGGTCGGATGAATCCTTTATCGAGTAGCTCTTGTAACTGGTTGGACAACTCTTGCATTTCTGATGGTGCAAGTCTATAAGGAGACTTAGCTACAGGATTCGCTCCCGGAATCAAATCGATTCGGAACTGCACTAATCGCTCGGGTGGCAGTCCCGGTAAATCATCCGGAAACACGTCCGCAAAGTCTCTCACAATTGGTACATCTTGAATCTTGATCGCCTTCTTGTCTTTCTCGATCACGTGAGCTAGGAATGCAACACATTGTTTTCGCAGATACTTGCGAGCTTTCATGCACGATATTATCTTGACACTGCGTTTCGCTTGGTCTCCACGAATCTCCAAAATCTCATTGTTCTCCACTGGAATGCGTAGTAGTTTATCGGAACAGATGAACTCTACTCGGTTAAGAGATAGCCAATCCATTCCAATGATGATGTCGAAACTGCCCAGCTCCATCCGTATCAAATCAATGGAAAATGTGTGATCTCCAAGTGTTAGTGGGCAATTCCTAAATATTGTGTCTACTGTGATTTGTTTGTCGTTTGCTATCTTAATAGTATAAGGGGAGTCTAACAATTCCTTATCATAATTAAGATGGCATGCAAAGTCGGATGAGATAAAACTCTGATCCGCTCCAGTGTCAAATAATATGGATGCATAGAAGTCAGATAAGAGAAATGTACCCGTGATTACGTTTGGGTCCTGTCGTGCATCCGTAGCTCCTATCTGGAAAGCTTGTCCCCTTGCTGCTTGAGCCCTTGGTTGAGCTTTCTTGGGACAATCCCTAGAAAAGTGTCCCGGTTCCCCACAAGTGAAGCAGGACCTGTTATCGGCAGTGGCAGCAGTAGCTGCATTGTTGTTCCTGTTCTGAGTTCTCGGGCTCCTGCAATAGTTTACTGTGTGACCGAATCTTCCACAGTTGGTGCAATGTCTGCACGGAACATTTGGCAAGTGATGAAACTGGCATGAGTTGCACAGAGGTGCAGTGCCAGTGTATGGCTTCCTGATCTCCAATGGTTGTACTGTGGCTGGTTGCGCATTGGAGTTTGAGTAGTGGCAGCGAAGTTTCTAGCTACCTTTTGTTTCTTAGCCGGACGTTTATCCGACTTCTTGGAAGTTCCAACCTAGGCTGAGTCAGCCTCCTTCTTGAATGCCCCAGAGGCAACCATCATATCTGTCAGGGATGCTGACAGCGTAACAGCTAACTCCATGGTAGTAGGGTGAGCAGAAATCACATGACCTCGGATACTGGGCGGTAATCCACCAACATACCGCTCAATCCTCTTCTCAAGTGTTGGCACTACATCAGGTGCCAGAGTGGCTAACTCATGAAATCGTGTGGTGTAGGCCAGATGCCCAGCACCAATCATCTCCAGATTTAGCAGTTCAGTCTCAACCTTTTTCAGTTCATTTCTTGGGCAAAACTCTGCCGCAGCATGGCCTTGAATTCACTCCACTGCATAGCCTGAGCCTCATCCCGACCTCTGACTGAAACCTGAGCGTTCCACCAAGTTAACGCTCGCTTGCTAAATGATCCCGCAGCATACTTGACTCTGTTTTGTTCAGGACAACCACTGATGTCGAGGGTAGCCTCCATCTTCTCGATCCACTGGATCAATCCGACTGCACCCTCACTGCCACTGAAACTGGGTGGCTTGCAACCTACAAAGTTCTTGTAGGCATAGTCCTGACTCTGCCTGGTGTTACTGCTGCCTTCTCCAGATGAGTTAGCAACGTTGTTGCTGTTGTTGTTGTTAATACGGTTCATCATCTCGGGGATCACCTCCCTCAGTTGGCTAGTAAGAAGAGTGGCCAATGCCACAGTATCAGGGTCCAACTGATAAGCTGGTGGTGGCGGAGGAGGAGGTGGAGGTGGAGGAGAGTCAGGTGGTGTCGGCATAGATGAGTGAGGAGCAGAGCCTTGAGTCAACGGTAATAGAGGTGGTTGTCTTCGTGGCGGCATTCTGATCATAACCGAAAGTAATCGGTTAGTGCAGTGATCAGAAGTAGAAGACATATGCAAATAGAATCCTAAGTCACATGATCTCTATATGAGGGTCCCTAGGTTATAGTCTAGGCCAAACCGTTTAAGTAATATGACCTATATTTCTCTATAACCATGGCTCTGATACCAATCTGTCACACCCCAGGCCGGCGGGAACGGATCGTGTTTTCTCGTCGGGCGGAAGGTTCCCGGGGCGCGATATCTTGGGTGATAATCAAATGATCAGATTGTTTACATAGCACATGAGATATAAATGAGAAATTCTAACATGACATGAAATAGAATTACAAAGTTAAATTACATTGTTCCATCATAATTTAACTAAGTAAATCTAATCAAAAAGAATCAATGAGTTTATATCTTGTATCTGTACAAGATATACAAAAGTGATTCACTGTTTTGTCATCCAAAAGTATGCAATCAAAAGTAAGCTAGGTCTTCTAAAAGTCCTCTAGCTTAGTACTTGCCTATATGTATCTACACCTGTCCGTCACCTGAGAAAACATGCATTTAAACAAAGTCAACACTAGGTTGGTGAGTTCATAAGTAGTTAATTGAAAACCTTGATTCATTCACATCCATAATCACAATATGTATTTTGTTACTTGTATGTCGTTTGTTCACTTGTTCACCCAATGGCTTCTCAATAGTTATATTTACAAGTAATATTTCATCCTAGTAGTGATGCTTATATATAGGGAATATGTAAGGGAACTAAGCCCTAGCCAACATCCCACCACACCACTACTAGAACTCCACACAACTTGCAATACAACTATTGATTTCCATTCCCAATCCACTTGTCCATGTTATTCTTGAATCACATGTAATAACTTGTATAGAATAATATAATAATGTAGTTCTAGTTATCGAATCAAAGTTTAGATAACCATTATATGTTAAGGATATTAGATTTATCAAATCTGTTCCTTGTATTATTCTACATTTGTGGAGTTAACTGTTGTTACACTTTTAAGTATTAAGAGTGTTAGTTAACTGTTTGTAATGTAATCTCAATGCAATGTATAGAGCCCAAATGAAATCCATTGTAATCCTCACGTAATCAGATAACAATGCATTCCATTCACCTCTATTCCATCGTGTGATCCCAAAGTCTCAATGTGGGATTGTTCTCATGTGATTAACAAAGTTGAATAAGAACTTGTCTTATTACATCAAGTTAATCATGTGTGAATGATAAGCATACTCATGAAGTTACGTTATCATGATCATCATTCACTGTAATCCAAGTGATCCCAAAGCCTCAATGTGGGATTGTTCTCATGTGATTAACAAAGTTGTATAAGAACTTGTCTTATTACATTATGTTAATCATGTGTGAATGATAAGAATCCTCATGAAGTTACGTTATCATGATCATCATTCACTGAAATCCATATGTTCACCATGTAATCCTTAAGCCGTAGTAAGAACATGTCTTATTACCCTTAAGTGACGCAGGTGGTGGATACCCAATGCGATCATACTATCCAATAGTATGTTTTTAAGGTGTAGATAAAGTGTTATAAGAAATTGACTTATCACACTTGATCAATTATGATGTGGAATGATATTCAAAAGATATTTTATCTTCTGATCATTCATGTGCTGTGAAGTGTCACCATGTTTCACTGTAGTAGTTCTCATTGTTTGTTTGTGTCTGAATTGTCTCACTGTTTACTCATGTAGAAGGACTTATCGAAATCTTTTAAATTTAAAACGGGATGGCCATAGGCCCCTATGGTCCAGTGGTTACGACCTCTCTCTTTCACGGAGAAAACGAGGGTTCAAGTCCCTCTAGGGGTGTACCAAGACTCAAGACTATAGGAGTGGGATTTTCTATCAAGTGATCCATATAGATATAATCTTACAACTATGTTATTCAAATGTATTGATGATTATATTATTACTTTATCATAATCATCTGAGTTTCCCTGTTATCTCATGATCATACAAGCATGCATACAATGATAAGCTATAATAAACAGTTTAATATTATCTAAATCAATGTATATGTAACATGTTAAGAAAACTTTTAAATAAATAAAAGTAAACATGTTTCTCAGCCCCGAGAGTTTAAAATTAGTTAAGATTAAAGTAAAAGGGGCATATGAACTCACCTTGTTGTTGCAGGGTTGACTTAGCTTAAAAGAAAGAATGCACGCGCTCTTTGTTGTTCTTGTAGTAGTTTTCACGTTCCTGTATTAATTAAATGTTGTTGTAACTTATAAGTATAAGTTGTAAGATTTTTGTGAGCGCGTATGTGTTAACATAGAGTTGTCCAATACGTGTGGGTTTTGATCACCATTCGGCCCTGTTTAGTTTCCAAGGGTGTTGAAATCATATTCTTATTGAGTTTAAGTCTTTACTCATTGTTATTGACCTTGTGTCCATCTTGAATTATTATAGTGATGAAAGAGTCTTAATTGTAAACTTAGGTTTAAGTTAAAGGTTGTCAACCTTGTATTAATACATAGTTATAAATGATTTTACAATCTCTAATTTAGTTAACTTATAAAATTCGTTCCATTGCCTCGTTAACTAGGTGGGCCGAATGTGTGTGTCAAACCACTTGGGCCAAAACATTGAATTGGACCAGTTAATTGGACCAAATACTTGCGTTTGATTCAAAACAATAACGTTGGGTCAATTATATGCAAATGGGCCGAAGCTTTTGTGTGTGGGCCGAAAGATTGCCACTAGGCCAAGGGTTGCTATTGGGCCTTGTGAGCTTTCGTTTGTACTTGGGCCGAATGATGCTATTGAGCCCTAGTATTATCATTGGGCCGAACTATGCTATGGTGGGCCAATACATGCCATAATGGCCGTAACAATGGGCCAGAGAGTATTCTTGGGCCAAGGAATTTACTGGGCCATCTGAAAACCTCATAAGCTGCATAAGGATTGTGGGCCTAAGGCGAGTGTGGGCCAAGGCAAGCATGTCGTTTGGTTATAGATTGCTTCGGCTAGAAAATGGTGTTGGTTCTCATGCAGCGAACCTTTGTAGAAGTTTAACAGGAGGTTCGGTCCTAGCTTGCAATACATGGTTCGCCTAGATGACAAAGGGTTCGGTGGTTATGAAGCAAAATGGTTCGGCTGAGCTTGCACCGTAAAGGTTCAGGAGAATCAGATGGTTCATGATAGTAAATAGGTTCGGTTCCCATTCAAGGGTTCGTCTCCTTCTACTGGTTCGGCTAACAATGTAGGGTTCGGCTAGTTCAGTCATAGGGCGTGAGTAGCCAAGGGTTTGGCTGAGAACAAAGGTTCGCTAGCTGGTTGGTTCGTGAGATCTCGGGTTCGTTTAACTGGCAAGAAGGTTCGGTCATCTCAGTTAGGGTTTGGCCGAATACTATCAGCTCTAGGGTTCGGCTATGGGCCACGAACCTGTGTGCAAAACCTTCGTTTCCTTCAAACTAATCAGGATCGAGGGCTGATCTGAGTTTGGCACATTCGTAGGTTGGTTTTTCCGTGGGTTTATGGTTCGAAATAACAAGAGTTTGGTCGGCCAGGTGTGGGGTTCGAACAAAGATTCAAAAAGGAAACCCTATTTCCAGATTTTTCATGGCTTCATACCTCGAGATTCAGTGGCCAACTCTTCAGATCTATTGTACTTTCATGTAGAGGACTTCAAGAGCTTCGCGTGGGTTCAAGAATCACTCAAATCGGTTAAGAAATGAGGAAGTTATGAGGTTTTGAAGGTGGTTTGTGGTGGTGAATGGTGGTGGCCGGGAATTGGATCTAGAGAGAGATTGGAAATGTGTAAAATGAAATAAATGGCTTCATTTAGAGTATTTATACTCCGAGTGGGTTCGGGTTCGTTTCGATTGCTCGGTTCGCGTTTTCGTCGCGTATCCGGAAAATTACGCGTAATTTAATTGTGATAAATAAAAGAAGGTTATTTAAATTATTTTGATGAGTTTCAAAATTGTAAAATGTTAAACATTTTATTTTATTAAATTATTATCGTTTCGTGTCGTGTTTCGTTTTCGTTTCGTCGAATCGCATCACCATCGCGCGTATTCGTTCGAATCGTCATTCGAACGAACACGACGATGGTTTTGCTTTCCGACTTTTGTTTTCTACTTTCCAGTCATCATTTCAGAACGTTAAACTCACAGATATGTTTGTGTGGATCGTCACCCACGCAAACACACTGTCAGTTCGTTATTCTGAAACGGCACTGTGTTATTGTTTTAACTTGTATTTCCTCACTGTCGGACTCAACTAACATTCTGTTTTCACATAGTTTTCACATTGAATTGTCGGTCATCTGATTCCTCTCATCTATGGATATCAGATCGCAACCGCTTTGTTTCTGTTATTCTCTTGAACACTGTTGTTTCTCGTGATCTGTTGTGTTAATTGTACTTAAGTTTTCACTTAAATAAACACAACTAATGTTCCAAATGTACATTGTACTTACTGTATCTAAGTTTACACAAAAATACGTACAACGATTTCTTGTAATTAGATTTCTGATGTCACAAACACTGTTTACACACATGTAAATACACATAGTTACTGTTTACAGTACACGTACCATACGGACTTGCCGACCGGTCAGGTACTAGTTGTCACAAATCTAAACTTTAATAATTAATCTCATAAATCTTCTTCTTAAACTTGATCAATATTTAATAATACAGATACCTAACACAAAATTTTAGTTACATATGTATAGTTCATCAAAGATAAATATTACATTTACTTATTTTAATTTATTTTATTAAAAATAACATAGAAAATGATTAATTTAATTACTAGGCATGTAAACAAGATGATCCTAGAGCGAGCTTGTTTATCCTTTAGTTAGGCTCATTTTTACTTAAGATAGTTTGAGCTTAAATTTGACTCATTTTTAGCTTAATTTCTAAATTTTTCAAACTTGAGCTCGTCTTGAGCTTGAGATCATTTTGGCCTTAAGCTCGTTTGATTTCTAAAGTTCAAGCTCAGCTCGTGATAAATTTTCAAGCTCGAGCTCGTTTTGGGCTCGGCTTGATTATTATTTATTTATCTTATTTATATACTTATATAGGGAGTGGAATTTTTGATAACCCTTAAATATTGTTACAACCCATTAACTCCATCTCATTGAATCTAACTTTTGATCTAATGGTTGATATTATTTACACATTAAAAAAATATTTTATATTTGGTTTGAATGAGAAAAGGGCATGATAGTCATTTTACCTGTATAAGTTTACCTCCCATCTTTTTTAAACATTATTAACTTTTTTATAATATATTATTTTTTAAAAAAATTGCACCATTATATTCGTCTCATTTTTCTCTTTAATTCTGTTATAGTCTCGACTATATTTTTTTTTTACTTTTTTTAGATGCCCTATATTTACATCATTAAGGAGGTTAAAGATTACAAATTTATTTGAAAATTTTTCTAACAATGGTAAATTACAGTATTGTAATTTTTTCTTTTATTCCGTTTTAATCTAAACTAGTTTTTAAATTTTTTTTTTCAAATATCTTGCTTTACATTGATTTAACGAAAATAACATAACAAATTATTTTAATTTTTTTTTCTAGCAACTGTAAATTAAAGTGATACATCACTGTAAATAATGTAAAAAATAAGTTACATCTCTGTAAAATAATGTGTTACATCATTGTAAATAATGTAAATAATAAGTTACATCACTGTAAATTACGTCAATGTATATTACATCACTGTAATTTATCATTGTTAGAAAAAAATTCAAATAAAGTTGTTATTTTTAAACTCGTTACAATGATGTAAATATAGGCATTTAAAAAATTAAAAAAGAAATGGTCGAGAGTATAACGGAATTAAAGAGAAAAATGAGACGAATATAATCGTGCAATTTTTTTAAAAAAATAATATATTATAAAAAAGTTATTAATGTTTAAAAAAGATGGGGGGTAAACTTACATATGGTTAATTGACTATCATGCCCTTTTAAATATTTTAATATAAAGCTTATGTGTAACTTTGTTATTGGCTTAAATGAGTTATGTAGTTGTAGCAAAAAAATAGGGTTATCTTTTATACCTTGCCCTATATATATATATATATATATATATATATATATATATATATATATAGGGAAGGGTATAAAAAATAACCCTCATCTTTTGCTACAACTACATAACCCATTTAAACCAATCATAAACTTACACATAAGCATTACATTAAAATATTAAAAAGGGATCATAGTCATTTTACCCCTTATAAGTTTTCCCCCCATCTTTTTTAAACATTAATAACTTTTTTATAATATATTATTTTTTAAAAAAAATTGCACCATTATATTCGTCTCATTTTTCTCTTTAATTCCGTTATAGTCTCGACTAATTTTTTTTACTTTTTTTAAATGCCCTATATTTACATCATTGTAACGAGGTTAAATATAACAAATTTATTTGAATTTTTTTTAAAAATGATAAATTACAGTGATGTAATTTACATTGACGTAATTTATCGTGATGTAATTTACATTGACGTAAAATTCGGTTTCGGTTTTTTTCGGTGAATTTGGTTTAAATTACAGTGATGTAATTTACATTGACAACAAATTAGTTTAAATTTTTTTCGAACAATGATAAATTACATCACTATAATTATCATTGTGAGAGAAAAAAAATCAAAATAATGTGTTCTATTACATCAATGTAATTTATCATTGTAATTATCATTGACGTATCGTTTTCGGTTTTTTTCGGTGAATTTGGTTTAAATTACAGTGATGTAATTTACATTGACAACAAATTAGTTTAAATTTTTTTCGAACAATGATAAATTACATCACTATAATTATCATTGTGAGAGAAAAAAATCAAAATAATGTGTTCTATTTACATCACTGTAATTTATCATTGTTACAGAAAAAAAAATAATGTGTTATGTCACCGTTAATTATGTCGTTGTAAATTACTTCATTTTGTGTTTCATTACTTCATTTTTTGTTACATTACTGTAATTTACCATTGTTAGAAAAAATTTCTAATTAATTTGCTATCTTTAAGCTCGTTACAATGATGTAAATGGATGACATCAAAAAAAAAAAAAAAAAAACTAGTTGAGACTATAACGAAATTAAAGAGAAAAATGAGACGAGTATAATGGTGCAATTTTTTTAAAAAAATAATATAGTATAAAAAAGTTATGAATGTTTTAAAAAAAATGGGATAAACTTTACTTAAATAACAAATGTCTTAAATGCCCTTTATATTAAAAAAAAGAAAAAAAAAGGAATCTGACACGTGTCACCATCCTATACACTTACATTTGTAAAGTAACCATTGGATGATAGTTAATGGGTTGTAACAAAAGATGAGGGTTATCAAAAATTCCATACCCTATATATATATATATATATATATATATATTATTTACAATGTAACACACACACATATATAACTAATATTGTGTACAATTATTATAATTATTTAAATAAATTAAATGCTCGTTTAAACTAGCTAGTGAGACCGATAAAGCTTGATATATAAAATTTAGGCTCGATTTCATTTATTAAACAAGCCAAAGCTTAAACTCCATGTTGAGCTTGTTCAAGCTTTTAGCAACCTAACTAACTATTGAGCCATCTACACTCCTATATTTGACTAAACTATGAATTGCTTATCCATTTCATAGTTTTTTCTTATTAACTTTCGGGCTAGTGATTTGTTATTTTTCGATTCTATTTTTTCTCCTACATTTTTAATTATAATTTTTTGTTTTTTTAGTTTTTAATCTAATATTGTAATAAAAATGAATAAACTAAAATACACTTAATAAATAAAAAAGTAAAAATGAAAAAAAAAAAAGTAAAAAAACTTAATTATTGAAATGTAAACAAATCATTAAAATGCACATGAAAAAAAAAACTGGTTAAGAGATAGTTAAATGTATAATTTTATAATATTAATGAAAATAAAATCAAATAGTAATTTTAATAAAATATATTAAAAATGGTAAATATATAATATTTATATGAAGAGAAAGAAATATATAAAATAAAAAATTTAAGTTGGGTATGTATGAAATTGACCAAATTAAAAAACAATGCATCCAATTCGAATTATAAGCTGAGTGTATAGGTAATTAATCAAATTTAAATTTAAGTGTGTGTGTATATTTATACATATATATACACAGTTATATATATAGGGGATAAAAGTAACAATAACCCACTTTTTTGCACTAACTCAAATAACTCCGCCGATATCAAGACAAATCTTGGATATTTTTTTGACATCATTGTAACACATTTATAACAGTTTCTTCTATTATGAATTTGTGTAAATTCATCAACGTTTAACATGTAACATCGTTGTAAGTTTTAGGTTTAAAACAGTTAAGACAAAAACTTACAAGATGTTACCTCTTAAATAGTGTTGAATTTACACAAACTCATAAAAGAAGAAAATGTTCTAAATGCGTTACAATAATGTTAAAAAAATCCAAGTTATTTGGGTTATATATGTATATGTATATGTATATAGAAGAGAAGTTTTAAAAAGTGTAAAGTGTAACATTGAAAATCATTAACTATAGCACAAATAGGTTCAAAATGATATGTTTAATTGCTTTAAACACTTGATGATAGTGATAAGCGTGAAGCTTTATATTTTAAATACATATATTTTTTTTTTCACATAGAGTTTAGTTTTAAAATGTTGGTAAGAACCTGATATCAATCTATGGATGTGGTGGCTCTCTCTTTTACTATTTAATCGATAATAATTTTTTTTAAATTAAAAGTCAAATAACTACTCGGAAAATAATTTGAAGTCAAAGAAAGTTGTCTAGACTAGAAATTCACTTATGTAATCCTTAGGGTTATCAGTTCAAATTCGAATTGTAATTTAGCCGGATTGTAATAAAATACATACATACATACATACATACATACATACATACATACATACATACATACATACATACATACATACATACATACATACATACATACATACATACATACATACATACATACATACATACATACATACATACATACATACATAGAGTTTTGGGTTGCATTTGATAATTGTATACATACATACATACATGCATCCATAAATACATACATGCATGCATCATGCATGCATACATACTGTTGGATATGTGATATCCGATTATCGATAAAATCAATGCTACTACGTGGTACGATCCAAAAAGTTACACTTTGGAAGATAGTAATGTGATTATGTCTAAAATTTGTTTTAAACATATTCAATTTCACGAATTATGTAAAGTGGTGTTATTATTATTTATGAAATAATAATAATATTGAAGGAATTAATTATTGTGATAATTAATTATAATTAAATTGATAAAGTTTAATTAGTTAAACTTTAGACATTTGATTAAATGTTCCTAACTAATTGTTAGTTAGTAATATTGAGAGTAGTAATTAAATGGTTTAATTACTTAAAGAGTTTAATCAAATTAAAAGAGTTTAATTTAAATAAAATGTAAAATAAAAAGGGTGGGAATTAATTATGAATTAATAAATTCAAAATCCCTAAAAAGATGGATCTACATTTGACTTTAAAACTAGATCCAACCTACCACTTTTGACACACATTTTACGACTCTTCCACTCTCACTCTCTCCCTCTTGGTGGCGTAACCACCTTCCCTCTCCTCTTGGATTTTCGGAAAAAGCACCACCACACACCACCACCATAATCGAACCACCCTAGGTGGTTTTAGAGTATTGGGTTGTTGCAGTGATACACGATTGAGATCGTAGATCGTGGTTCGTGATTCAAGTCATCTAGCGAGACTACTATCAAATCCAAGGTGTGTTTTTTGAAGTTCTACATTGAGGTCAATTCTAAACACCCTATGGTTGTTTTCGTTTATTCGTATGTAACTGGATTCCTGGTTTTGGGAATTTTGTTTATGAAACAAAATGTGTAACCTAATCGCTTCCGCTATCATAAAATCTGATTTTATAATTAATATGATTAATTAAAACTTTAAAATGGTTACTACAATTACCAAAAGTGGCATCAGAGCTGCTTTTGCACGCGAATAAACGTAGTTTTAATCGATCTTGTGTTTTATTTGTCAAAAACATTTTGTTTGACAAAAGATCGAGTCTTTGATTGTTTGATTGTGACTATGATGATTCAAGCCCTATGTTTTGACCCATTTGAATGGTTGTAATTTGTGGTTTTTCATTTTTTGATTGGATGTATTTTTTACGGGTATTTGTGTCACACCCCCAATTTCCAACTAACGGAATCATACCGTTTGGGAACGTGACAAACCAGGATCTCAGATCATTAGACATAACGAAGACCTCTATATGAATTTCAAAACATACTTTGGTCCTTAAAACATAACATCAGAGTTTTCAAAAGTTGCGGAAGCTTTTAAAAATCAATAACAGTTGTAATATGAAAATTACAAATCAAAATCCTCAAATGTTCAAATTCAAATATCCAAAATGTTTAAAATGCATGCGACTCTATCTCCTAGTCCATGCCAGCTTTAATGCGCGCCTTAGCGTCCTGAGAAAACATGTAAATCAAGTCAACACAAAGGTTGGTGCATAACACAGGTTTTAAGCATTCACAATGTTCAAAACAGCAGTTTGAATATCAAGTTTGTAGATAACATAATCACACATGCACAGTCATGATAGCTAGTCATATAAACTATTTACATAAGTGGTCGACACCGAAGCTGACGAATTGCCATGCTATAGCATGTTTTTGCCTTGCCACTATTGTCTAGCACAACAATAGTAAATTGTGTTTGGTCAGTCAAACACCTGCGTAGATCCCATCTACCAGGTGAGGTTTGTCAAACCTAATAGATCTATTTCCAACTACCACGCTTTGCGCTACGGCAAACTAAACGGTTCGAGGTGTGTAAGGACTTTCAATTGCTATGTTGTCACATAATGTAAACAGCTAACTCATGCAAGTGATATGTATCTGAAAAATAGTTTGTTGCACATGTTTTCTCCCCCAAAACAGTTTAAAATAAGAAAGGGGCCGTGTACGCACCTTTGATGATTGCAGAATGATCACACACTAAAAGCTCGTGTAGGAAATCCTCCTACGAAGAATCTGTGTTTAAACAATAACCTAGTGTTATTCGAAATGTCGTTTTGTGCTTGAAATCACATACGTATCAACACACGTATGTTAAAGTGTTAAGAATGTGCATACGTAAGTACGCGTGCCTTTGAAATCGTTTAAATAAAATCACATACGATTTTATTTAATTAAACGTAATTATACGCGATTTCGTTTTCCTGATAAAATATAAATTTTATTATTCTAAAACATTCGGGATTTCGTTATGGTTCCAACGCAACTTGAACCGATCAAATCGGAGTTCAAACGAAGAAACTATGATCGAAATACTAAAAATTGTTCTAAACCTCAAAAACAGTTGGAGCCGGGTTCGAACCCGCGACCCCCAACTCCAACACACCCACAACCTACCATCTAAGCTGATCAGATTTTATTGATCTATTATGGAATTTAATTGTTTTAACCTTTAACAGATCTGTTCCCCCTTGTTCCTTAACCGATCCTAATCACCCCTCAATTGGCCCCTAATTCGAATCTAATCGAACCCAAGACCTTGGGGCTTCTGTTCCCTGGATCTAGACGCATCCATAGTGAGTTTCAATTCACCCAATAATCAAGATCAACACCTTAATTTAACCCCTAACTGGTCCGGTTCGAACATTCTCATTTCCCAAATTTGTTGAACCAAATTCGAACGCATCATGCCTTGAATCCATGGGGTTTTTCATCCTATACCTAAAACAAAACTCTCTGTGTGATTGGATCGAGTTCTTAATACCGATTGTTCATCAAACCCCAAGCCCGATTACTTTAAAAGCCCTAGAAACTAGAATTTAACCAATTCGATGTTACTCACTAAAATTGATACATGGGTTAGCTTAATCGAACCCTTCTGAAACTATACATGTACATTAATTTGATTTTTATACTCATTAAGATGAAAACTCCCAAACCCGTTTATGCTTAGAACCCTAATTATGGAACTTGATCTATTCGTTATGGATTCATGAAATTGAAACATGGGTTAGCTTATTCGGAAGCTTCTGAAACTGACCATGCACATGAATTTGATTTTTAAACTCGTTTGATTAAAAACCCCAAAACCGATTTTGATATGAACCCTAGAAATCAAACTTGATTAATTCGATGTTAAAACCAGAAATTAACAAGTGTTTATCCATATTCGACTCTTTTAGGTTGTGTAGGTGTCGAGAATAACCTGGATTGATCTCGAACTGTTGTTAGTCGACTATAAGGTGTTCTTCGGCCGTCCTTGATCCAAATTCGTCTCCCCGAAGCTTCTGCGATCGAATTGTTGGATGATAAAGACTCTAAAAGTGCCGAATAGAGTCTCTGAATGTTTGATTTTGAGAATTATGATCGGGACAAATGATTTTGATATGCACGACTTCGGTTACGAACTTGAGGAGTCTAATTGCTATCAATAAAATGATTAAAGCTTAGTAACTGCTTAGGACGTTTGCTATTCATCAATAACCGTTTCTTACATGATTAATTCGACTCATAATGGCCTCTTGCTATGAAATTCGAATTTCAATTGTTTAACCACTTCGAATTTTGACTTTATTAGTCAAAATTGAACACTCTTGATAATATTTAACCTATATTCCCATAATCCGAGTGTTCTATAAAATCATGTATCTAAATTCCATCCATTTAACTTAATATTGCATAATTTCCTGTGATTTCGGTAACTTTCAGTTAACAAAGTTAAACCAGAATATCGAATTGCCACCTATTGGGCCAAATTGAACTATTGTTGGGTTAGATTAACCCAATTGGGCTTCTTAAATACCATTGGGCCTACTTTGGCCTTACTGGGCCTTACTGGGCCTTCTTTGGCCGTACTGGGCCTTCTTTGGCTCTATTGGGCCTACATTGGTTCTGTTGGGCTTACCTTGACTCTGTTGGGCCTACATTGGCTCTGTTGGGCCTATATTGGCTCTGTTGGGCCGTACTTACGAGTTTAAATCGCATGTGTTAGTGTGATTTGATCATTCTGTGTGCTTGTGTGTACTCACACACAAAGCCTAATGCTTGCAACATCACAACTAAATGTGATCGTTCAATGTGACTGTTTGCGTGTACACTAGTTAGTTCACCTAACTGTGACTGTTTGTGTTTGATCATACTGTGTTGTGTAACCTCACACATAGTGAGTGTCTATAACTGTTTGTACTATGCAACCCCGCACATAGCAAAATGTGTGTAACCAATCATGTATGTACTACCATAACATGTAACATATGAAATGTAGCACATAAAATGTATAAAATATAATGTAGCACAAATGTTTGTAACAAAACCAATTTGAATAAAAGTTTTGTGCTTACAGTTTGAAATTTGCAGTGTTGATGTGTGAAGCATCACGTCATCCCCTTGTTGAAGGAAATTTCGTCCCGAAATTTAACGTGCGCTCTCAGTTTTAGCAGTAACTGTTTTGAATAGATGAGGATACTTCTTCATCATTTGATCTTCCCGTTCCCATGTGAATTCAGGACCACGCCTTGAATTCCATCGAACTTTGACTATCGGAATCTTACTCTGCTTAAGTTGTTTGACCTCTCGGTCCATAATTTATGCTGGTTCTTCAATGAATCGTAACTGTTCATCCACTTGTATTTCCTCCAGTGGTACAATCAATGTCTCATCAGAAAGACATTTCTTTAAGTTCGATACATGAAAGACATCATGAACCCCACTGAGTTCATCCGGTAGTTTGAGTTGATACGCAACCGGACCAATCCTTTTCAGGATTTCAAAAGGTCCTACGTAACGTGGACTAAGCTTTCCGCGCTTGCCGAATCGTATCACACCTTTCCAAGGTGATACCTTTAGAAGAACTCGGTCTCCTACTTGAAATTCCAACGGTTTACGACGCTTGTCTGCATAACTCTTCTGTCGATCCCGGGCCGCTGCCATACGGTTCCGGATTTGAACTATCTTTTCTGTCGTCTCGTGCACCAGTTCAGGACCTGTTATCTGACTGTCACCAATTTCAGCCCAGCAAACTGGTGAACGACATTTGCGACCATACAAAGCTTCAAACGGTGCCGCTTGAATACTTGTATGATAACTATTATTGTAAGAGAATTCCACTAACGGTAAATGATTCTCCCAGCTATCACCAAAGTCAATTACACAAGCTCGTAACATATCCTCGAGCGTTTGAATCGTACGTTCACTTTGACCGTCGGTCTGTGGATGATAGGCGGTACTCATATCCAAGCGAGTCCCCAATGACTTATGAAGAGATTTCCAAAAGTTGGAAGTAAATCGGGCATCCCGATCTGATATGATAGAGATTGGCACGCCATGCCGTGCTACCACTTCCTTAATGTAAATGCGAGTCAGTTTCTCCATCTTATCAGTTTCCTTGATTGCTAAGAAGTGTGCAGATTTCGTTAATCGATCGACAATTACCCATATCGTATCACAACCGCTCGGTGTACGGGGTAACTTAGTAATAAAATCCATCGAAATCTGTTCCCACTTCCACATCGGTATCTCTGGTTGTTGCAGTAAACCAGATGGCTTCTGGTATTCCACTTTGACTTTCGAACAAGTCAAACATTTGCTAACGTACTTAGCAATATCAGCTTTCATATGAGGCCACCAATACAGTGCCTTCAAGTCATGATACATCTTGTCTGATCCCGGATGGACTGAATATCTGGACTTGTGTGCTTCATCCATCACGAGTTCCCTTAAACCTCCATACAAAGGTATCCAAAGTCGATTAATGAAATAATGAATTCCATCAGACTTAGCATCCAACTGTTCTTCCATTCCCCGTAAAGATTCCTGTACCAAGTTTTCCTTTTTCAAAGCTTCAATCTGAGCACTGCGTACCTTGTCCGGTAAGTCAGTATGTATTGTCATCATAAGTGCACGAACCCGTCTTGTTCCTGTTGTGTCTTTTCTGCTCAGAGCGTCAGCTACTACATTAGCTTTTCCCGGGTGATATTTAATCGCGCATTCGTAGTCGTTCAACAACTCAACCCATCGTTGTTGCCTCATATTAAGTTCCTTATGATCAAAGATATGTTGCAAACTCTTATGATCAGTGTAAATAGTACACTTAGTTCCATACAAGTAATGCCTCCAAATCTTCAAAGCAAAAACCACTGCCCCTAACTCCAAGTCATGACTAGTGTAATTCTTTTCGTGTGTTCGTAGTTGTCTGGAAGCATAAGCAATCACTTTATCACGTTGCATCAACACACATCCCAAACCCTGTGCAGATGCATCACAATACACCACGAAGTCTTCCGTCCCTTCCGGTAAGGACAAAATCGGTGCGCTGCAGAGTTTCTGTTTCAATAACTGGAACGCAGTTTCCTGTTTATCCGTCCAGTTATACTTCGTTCCCTTATGCGTAAGAGCTGTAAGTGGTTGAGCGATCTTTGAGAACCCTTCAATGAATCGTCGATAATAACCCGCCAACCCAAGGAACTGTCGTACCTCAGTAGGGGTCTTTGGTGCTTCCCAATTCTTAATCGCTTCAATCTTTGCTGGATCAACATGTATACCTTTTTCATTAACTACATGCCCCAAAAATTGTACTTCTCGCATCCAGAAGTCACATTTCGAGAACTTAGCGTACAATTGTTCCTGTTTCAACAACTCTAGTAGTAATCGGAGATGTTCAGCGTGTTCTTCCTCAGACTGTGAATAGATGAGAATGTCATCGATGAAAACAATGACGAACTTATCAAGATAAGGTTTACAAACACGATTCATGAGATCCATGAATACAGCTGGAGCGTTTGTCAACCCAAATGGCATGACCAAGAACTCATAATGGCCATAGCGCGTTCTGAATGCTGTCTTCGGGATATCCTCCTCCTGAACTCTTAGTTGATGATAACCCGATCTAAGATCAATCTTCGAGTAGTAACTCGAACCTTGCAACTGATCGAACAGATCGTCAATCCTGGGTAACGGATACCGGTTCTTGATTGTGACCTTGTTCAATTCCCGGTAATCGATACACATACGGAAAGTTCCGTCCTTCTTCTTAACAAACAAAACTGGAGCTCCCCACGGTGAAAAACTAGGTCGTATGAAACCCTTATCCAACAACTCTTGCAATTGTGTGGATAACTCTTGCATCTCTAACGGTGCAAGTCGATAAGGCGCCCTAGCTATCGGTGCTGCATCTGGTGTAAGATCGATTCGAAATTCCACTTGTCTGATAGGCGGTAATCCCGGCAAGTCTTCTGGAAATACCTCCGGAAATTCACAAACTACTGGTATATCTTCAAGCTTCTTCTCAGTTACCGGCTTTTCAGTTATAAGTGCTATAACTGCCGTATGACCTTTCCGCAGACATTTGTGTGCTTTTAGACAAGATATGAGACGCAGTGGCATACTGCTCTTCTCGCCTTGTACATACAATGTCTCTCCCTGCGGAAGAGGTATGCGAACAATCTTTTCATGGCATACGATTTCAGCCTGGTTTTTAGACAACCAGTCCATGCCAATAACTACATCAAAACTGCCTAAGGTGATAGGCATAAGATCAATTTCCAATGTTTGACCCATCAAATCAAGGACACATCCCTTAAAGATTTGTTCAACTACTATTAACTTACCATCAGCTAATTCCACAGTGTATGGGCTATCTAAGGCAGTGGGACTAACATTTAGCAACTTAGCAAGTGAACTAGATACAAAACTCCGATCGGCACCAGTGTCAAATAACATAGAGGCATAGTGATTATTTAAGAGAAACGTACCCGTAACGATGTTGGGATCCTCCCGTGCCTGACGTCCTCCAATCACAAACGCCCTGCCTCTAGCACCATTGTTGTTGTTATTATTGTTGTTGTTGGTGCCATTACCATTACCATTGCCGTTGCCTGTTGCATTATTATTCTCCCCACTTTTCTTGAGTTGTGGGCAATCCTTCTTGAAGTGTCCCATCTTGCCACACTCATAACAACCCTTTTGAGCGTTGTTCTGGTTATTGTTCAGGTTGTTGTGGTTGTTCTGTAGCTCCCCGCGACAATCCTTAGCCGCATGTCCAATCTTGCCACACCTCTGGCACTTAGCTCTATCACACTGATTATCTGCATGATGATACCCACACCTGTTGCACTTGGGGTGTTTGCCAATATAACCCCCCGATGATGACGATTGCTGGCCATTGCTTGAACCATGATAAGACTTGCTTGAGTCTTGCTTCCGGTTTTGCTGATATGATTGTTGGTTGTGACCCTTAGAGTTGTTACCTTCCCATTTTCTTTTATGATCTCCCACTTTGGTAGCAGATGTTCGTTTAGGCAGAGTCCCCTGTAACACTGCCTGATCAGTGAGCTGATGCGCTAAACGAACAGCTTGTTGGATGGTGGTGGGATTTGCTGAAGTAACCAACCCCTGAATCTGAGGCACTAGTCCTCCAATGTATCTTTCAATCCACTTGCTGGCTGGAGTAGCCATGTGTGGTAGATGTCTGGCCAACTCATGTGACCTGGTCGTGTACTCTTCAATATTTGACCCCTCCATCTTGAGGTGCCAATATTCCTCTTCCAACTTCTGCATTTCACTGCGAGGACAGTACTCCTCTTGCAGTAAAGTTTTGAAGTTGTTCCATGTCAAGGCATTAGCCTCTCCCAATCCCAGAGTCTGAACATTTGAGTTCCACCAAGTTAATGCTGGACCCTCCAATGTTCCCGTAGCAAATTTCACCTTGCTTTCGTCAGGGCAGTTGCACATTTCAAACACAGACTCCGCCTTTTCAATCCACCGAAGGAGTCCTATGGCCCCCTCCGACCCTTTGAAATTATGTGGTTTACAGTCCAAGAACATCTTGAACGTGCAGACTTGTGGGTTAACCAATCCCCCAGCTGGACCCTGTGGCCCTGTGTTGTGTGTCTGAGCATACTGTGCGATTGCCTCAGCGACTCTGTTGTTAATTAGCTCGTTGAGCTCAGCGACTGTCATGTGAACGTTTCCCTCAGCCATTAGTTTCCTATTTACAAGAAATGTTAGCATGCTTGCAAAGTCTAATGTAACATGTGTAAGTAAAACAACAAACACAACATATAATATATAAATCAATACAACTGCTGGAAATAAATAATAATTATTCAATAGATAGAAACTTTGATTTGAGTACAATACTTTTAAAATAAAACATAAGTTTTCAAACTACTAATGTAGGAACACAACCCGTTCCTAATAAGTTTAAACAAAACAAACAAAGAAAAATCAATCGTCCTCAACTGTGGATTCAGGATCGGAATCAACAACTGGTGCTGGTTCCTCCTCCTCCTCCTCCTCCTCTCCATTCTCCTCATCCTCCTCTTCATTGTCTGATGCTACTAAATCCTCCAAGGCTTCTATTCTGCCCTCCAAGATCTCAGCTCGGTTCTCTGAAGCTTCAAGACGATCAATCAAGTTAATCATCTCATTCCGCATATCATGAACCAGATGGGCAAGTTCCTCTTGCCTCTCATTAGCATCCCATTGTTCCTGAGAATGTTGTGCGATCCTATCTTCTGCCTCGTACAAATCCTCGCGCAGTTTGGCGATCTCCTCAGCGTCCGTCCTTTGCCTCTTAGGCTCAGGAGCATCTAGTACTGGTGGTGGGTGTGTAGAAGGTCCCTCAGCAGGGATCTGCTGAGTGCCCTCTACTGGCTCCTCCTCCGGATCCTCATCCGGGTCCTCATCTGGATCCTCCTCGGGATCCTCTTCTGGGTCCTCCTCCGGATCTTCCTCCGGATCTTCCTCCGGATCTGAGTCATCCCTCTCATATGATGGAGGTGATGGAATAGGTGGTGGTGGTGATGACGGTGGTGCTGGAACTATCGGTTCCTCGTCCTCAGAGTCATCAATATAAATGTACGGTACTGATGATGATGCCATGCCTGTTACATAATACCATATGTAAGTGCAGTGCCATGGAATGTGTAAACAAGTCAATTACATAATGTCATATGTAATTTCCAAGTAATATGTGTAAACATATGTGTCTAATGTCTAACAGTCATAGTCTAAGTCTACAAATGCAAACCTAGTTCGCTATAACCAACGGCTCTGATACCAATCTGTCACACCCCCAATTTCCAACTAACGGAATCATACTGTTTGGGAACGTGACAAACCAGGATCTCAGATCATTAGACATAACGAAGACCTCTATATGAATTTCAAAACATACTTTGGTCCTTAAAACATAACATCAGAGTTTTCAAAAGTTGCGGAAGCGTTTAAAAATCAATAACAGTTGTAATATGAAAATTACAAATCAAAATCCTCAAATGTTCAAATTCAAATATCCAAAATGTTTAAAATGCATGCGACTCTATCTCCTAGTCCATGCCAGCTTTAATGCGCGCCTTAGCGTCCTGAGAAAACATGTAAATCAAGTCAACACAAAGGTTGGTGCATAACACAGGTTTTAAGCATTCACAATGTTCAAAACAGCAGTTTGAATATCAAGTTTGTAGATAACATAATCACACATGCACAGTCATGATAGCTAGTCATATAAACTATTTACATAAGTGGTCGACACCGAAGCTGACGAATTGCCATGCTATAGCATGTTTTTGCCTTGCCACTATTGTCTAGCACAACAATAGTAAATTGTGTTTGGTCAGTCAAACACCTGCGTAGATCCCATCTACCAGGTGAGGTTTGTCAAACCTAATAGATCTATTTCCAACTACCACGCTTTGCGCTACGGCAAACTAAACGGTTCGAGGTGTGTAAGGACTTTCAATTGCTATGTTGTCACATAATGTAAACAGCTAACTCATGCAAGTGATATGTATCTGAAAAATAGTTTGTTGCACATGTTTTCTCCCCCAAAACAGTTTAAAATAAGAAAGGGGCCGTGTACGCGCCTTTGATGATTGCAGAATGATCACACACTAAAAGCTCGTGTAGGAAATCCTCCTACGAAGAATCTGTGTTTAAACAATAACCTAGTGTTATTCGAAATGTCGTTTTGTGCTTGAAATCACATACGTATCAACACACGTATGTTAAAGTGTTAAGAATGTGCATACGTAAGTACGCGTGCCTTTGAAATCGTTTAAATAAAATCACATACGATTTTATTTAATTAAACGTAATTATACGCGATTTCGTTTTCGTGATAAAATATAAATTTTATTATTCTAAAACATTCAGGATTTCGTTATGGTTCCAACGCAACTTGAACCGATCAAATCGGAGTTCAAACGAAGAAACTATGATCGAAATACTAAAAATTGTTCTAAACCTCAAAAACAGTTGGAGCCGGGTTCGAACCCGCGACCCCCAACTCCAACACACCCACAACCTACCATCTAAGCTGATCAGATTTTATTGATCTATTATGGAATTTAATTGTTTTAACCTTTAACAGATCTGTTCCCCCTTGTTCCTTAACCGATCCTAATCACCCCTCAATTGGCCCCTAATTCGAATCTAATCGAACCCAAGACCTTGGGGCTTCTGTTCCCTGGATCTAGACGCATCCATAGTGAGTTTCAATTCACCCAATAATCAAGATCAACACCTTAATTTAACCCCTAACTGGTCCGGTTCGAACATTCTCATTTCCCAAATTTGTTGAACCAAATTCGAACGCATCATGCCTTGAATCCATGGGGTTTTTCATCCTATACCTAAAACGAAACTCTCTGTGTGATTGGATCGAGTTCTTAATACCGATTGTTCATCAAACCCCAAGCCCGATTACTTTAAAAGCCCTAGAAACTAGAATTTAACCAATTCGATGTTACTCACTAAAATTGATACATGGGTTAGCTTAATCGAACCCTTCTGAAACTATACATGTACATTAATTTGATTTTTATACTCATTAAGATGAAAACTCCCAAACCCGTTTATGCTTAGAACCCTAATTATGGAACTTGATCTATTCGTTATGGATTCATGAAATTGAAACATGGGTTAGCTTATTCGGAAGCTTCTGAAACTGACCATGCACATGAATTTGATTTTTAAACTCGTTTGATTAAAAACCCCCAAAACCGATTTTGATATGAACCCTAGAAATCAAACTTGATTAATTCGATGTTAAAACCAGAAATTAACAAGTGTTTATCCATATTCGACTCTTTTAGGTTGTGTAGGTGTCGAGAATAACCTGGATTGATCTCGAATTGTTGTTAGTCGACTATAAGGTGTTCTTCGGCCGTCCTTGATCCAAATTCGTCTCCCCGAAGCTTCTGCGATCGAATTGTTGGATGATAAAGACTCTAAAAGTGCCGAATAGAGTCTCTGAATGTTTGATTTTGAGAATTATGATCGGGACAAATGATTTTGATATGCACGACTTCGGTTACGAACTTGAGGAGTCTAATTGCTATCAATAAAATGATTAAAAGCTTAGTAACTGCTTAGGACGTTTGCTATTCATCAATAACCGTTTCTTACATGATTAATTCGACTCATAATGGCCTCTTGCTATGAAATTCGAATTTCAATTGTTTAACCACTTCGAATTTTGACTTTATTAGTCAAAATTGAACACTCTTGATAATATTTAACCTATATTCCCATAATCCGAGTGTTCTATAAAATCATGTATCTAAATTCCATCCATTTAACTTAATATTGCATAATTTCCTTTGATTTCGGTAACTTTCAGTTAACAAAGTTAAACCAGAATATCGAATTGCCACCTATTGGGCCAAATTGAACTATTGTTGGGTTAGATTAACCCAATTGGGCTTCTTAAATACCATTGGGCCTACTTTGGCCTTACTGGGCCTTCTTTGGCCGTACTGGGCCTTCTTTGGCTCTATTGGGCCTACATTGGTTCTGTTGGGCTTACCTTGACTCTGTTGGGCCTACATTGGCTCTGTTGGGCCTATATTGGCTCTGTTGGGCCTGTGATATCACCATCTTCAATTAACAAGTTAATCCGAAAAGTCGGATTGTCACAATTTGGACCCGATGTAATAGATTAGATTTCTATTTTTGTAAATAGATAGAATTTATTCTTGTAACCGATCAAATGGATTTAAAGACCAAAATGAAGACATTCAAGGAGCACGAAGATAGAGATCTTGGATCAAGTGGGAAATTACAATCAAGGCATTGATTTGTAAACCCTAGACCTCATTTGGTTTACGTTTGATGGCTTGAATGAAACTGAATAAATTAGATTATGTCTCAAATCATAGTTATATATTTTGTTTGGGGTTGTGAATACTTCGGAAATATAAGACTAACAAAAACAAAATATTTGTCACAATTTAGAAAAACAATAGTAAATATAAAAGGAGTTTTATAATTACTAAAAATGCATTTAAATAAAAAGTTGTTTTATTTAAATGAAGAAACAAGTTGTAAAATTAAAGAGTTTATTTTATGATAATATTTTAAACTTGTTAGTTAAAAATTGGTTCGCGTAAACTACCGACTTAGATTAAAATACGGTATATAAAATTAGTCAAGTCGAGTGTTTGAAAGGAGTTTCAAGCAAACACAAACCATACGTAAAATTGGATTTTACTAAAAGAAATTGCACGACTTGCTTCATGCTAAAGTCGTCCAATATGTTTTTGAACCGAATGGTAAATGAACATAAAAGAAATCCCAATTATTAAAATGGATATTCTGCACCATCCTTGATGAGTAACCCTTTAACCAATTTATCCGAACCCTCGGTGTTAGAGATTTACCCTGCATTCGGGCCTACGGATTTGGTAAAAGGAACAATCGCGATTCCTAAGTTACTTAGGCTGGTTTTTTAGTTACGAATTGAGGAGGAATATCACTTAAAGAGATAAGTAGGTGCAGTTGGGTTTAAACGTACAAATGGTCGACTATACCCGTCAAGCAGCCACAAAACCGAGAGTTGTGTGGAGACACAATTGGTAATCGTTACCTACTTTCCTAGCCATTACAATGGAGAGTGTTGTAACATGAGTTCCAGAACAGTAGTTCGGAACAGTAGGAAAGTACTGTAGATACTGGTACAGAAAGTATTTGTATAATATTCTGTGTTAATGTTATACGAAACAATTGATGTTAACAGTGTAGAAGCTCAATACTGAAAAACAACACACACAGACACAATACTGATATGCTTAAACATGTTAGACTTGTTGGATATTGGATGTCCGATTAACGATAAGTTCAACGTTGCTATGAAAGGTATGATCCAAAGAGTTACACTTTGGAAGGCAACAACTTTATGTTTAATTGTTAAACATAATATACGATCACGAATTGTCGGTTTTATCGAATAGGTTTCTATTATTTATGAAATAATTATCGGTGAAAATTAATTATAGTGATAATTAATTCATTAAACAAATAAAGTTTTGAAGTTTATTATAAGGGATTGTTAGTTAAATGTTAATTAACAAATTGACATTTAGTTAAACTTTAAACATTTAATTAAATGCTACTAACTAATTGTTAGTTAGTAATATTGGAGATTAGTAATTAAATGGTTTAATTACTGAAAGAGTTTTGGTCCAATCCGGTGTTTCGAGCCGCGAGCCGAAAATCTGTTTTGGTCCAATCCGGTGTTTCGTAGGACGAGATCCGGACTCGGGTGATCGTAGTGAGTCAACTAGCGAGACCGTTGCCGATCCATCGTGTGGATTTGGAACCGCTTAGATAAAGGTCGATTTCTAAAACCCCCTATGGTTGTGTTGTTTGATTTAATTGTTGTTTAAACGATTTGTAATTGGATCCTGACTTGGGAATTGTTTCGATTACGAATCGAAAGGTTACAAAATTTAAATGCTTCCGCTGTGTCAGATCTGATCTGATAGTTTAATCCGGTTTTATGAAAACTGATTTTGTCAATTAATGCGATTAATTGAAATTGATTAAATGAAAAGTAACCTAGAATTCTCAACAAGACTATGAACGGATACTAAGTGTGAATATTAGTTAGGGTATTATTTTGTATAAACGTATGTGAGGATAACCAAACTAAAACAGTATTAGATATCATTACTGGAATATTAGACTAACAGTGTATTCGTGTGAGTGACGATTCACACGAATATATTTGTAAGTTTAAGATTCCGAATGATATCTTATAATTAGAAAATAAAATCGGAAAGTAAAGTTGTCATCATATTCGAGCGTGTGACGATTCGTACGAAGAAGCGCGAAAACGATACGATCCGATGGAACAATAAAAATAAACGTTTCTAAAATTTTAGAAATAAACAAAAGATATTTTTTTAATTTATTAGGAATTTCCACTTTAAAAGATTTAAAAATTTCCATTTTTTTATAAAGTTGTGTAATGTCACAAAAGACGACGAAACAACGCGTGAAACCGAAACCGAACACACCCGAACATACCCGGACTATAAAAGCTTTGGAAACCCTCTTTCTTCCCCAAGAATTTCAGAATTTCCCTCTCCCCTCTCTAAAAATCTGGCACCCCTTTCTCTCTCTCTCCTCTTTCTCTACTTCAAACCACCATATCTCTCTAATTTCTCCACCAAATTTGACGTTCTAGTAGTCAAAACGATAGTGGGAACGAGAGGAACACAGTAGTACAAATGATCTGTAACATCAGTGCCGGAACCGCCGCCGGAACAGTGATCTTAAACAGTATCAGTAATTTTCATATTCATATCATTTATCATTATCATGGTGAGTTGTCATAGAACCGTTTCAGACACATTTAACAGAAACACAGTTCAGAACAATGGTTCTCGAGTCGGATAATTATTTGGCAACACAGAACCATTAAGTGATTATTTGCTTAGGAATTATTATGTATAAACGTATGTGAGGGTTATAGAACAAAACACACGAATATTGTTATGTGAATGCTAAATTGACGGGTTATTCGTATGGGTGACGATCTGTCCGAATATATCTGAAAGTTTAACGTTCTGAATGATATTCTATAATTAGAAAACAAGGTTGAAAAGTATAGTTATCGCCGTGTTCGTACGGGTGACGATTCGAACGCATACGCGCGACGACCGTACATTTCGATTTAAACAATTAATATTTTAAAATTTTAATTAATAGAAGATATTACCTAATTTATTAGGAATTACAACCTAGAATAATTAAATGATTTCTATTTTTATAAATCGTGTCGTTCGTCGCGAAAACTACACGATCCGATATTTTACGCGAAACCGATCGAGACCGAACATCGGGTAGCGGTGATACATTAAATGAGAACATTTAATGCACCACCAACCAACACCAACTCACTTTCTTGACCCAATCTCGTCACTTTCTCTCTCTAGCTCTCTCTCTCTAAAAAGTTAACCTTCTCTCTAAGATTGGAAGCTTGTTTCAAGTGGGATTCGTACAAATTTGGTGTCATCTTGATCCTCTCATCTCGTAGATCACGGGAGTACAACTTATTTGAGCTCTCATCCACGAAATTTGAGGTAATGTTCAAGTTCAAATTCGGTTTTTATAGGGTTTTCACAAATCTTGTGGTTTTGCGGTTATAATCGAGTTTGAGCACTAGATAACCTTGGAATAAACCATGTTTAACACTTAGGATGTTCTAGAAATCGAGTTGTAACAGATTGGAACTAGAGAAGGGAAGAAGTTACAGGTTCGTGGGGCTAAGGAGCTGGTTGGTGATGCAGGTTCGCTGGCCGAACCCTACACGAGCCATATGATACAGCCGAACCCTGCATGGTTACCTGCAACGAACCCTTACTCCTGCAACGAACCCTGGACCATCAGTCACGAACCCTGCAATGTTGACCAGCCGAACCCAGCTGCTCCCATGCAAACTCACGAGCCCTCATCTAGTCGGAACGAACTCTCTTAGAGGCGAACCTAGGACACAGTTGGCCGAACCATACTCATTCAACCGAACCCTTATACGGTGAACCTTACCTTTAAAACCCTAATTCACGAACCTAAAAGAAACGAACCCTACATGGTGCCAACATCGACGAGCCATGTGTGGCGAACCCTGGAACCTATGAAACTAGGGTGACGAACCTTTTCTTTTTTTTAGTTAGCCGAACCCTTAGAGTTCGTTGGAGCTACAAGATGGCCGAACCCTCTTCCTTTAAAATCAGCCGAACTCTTGGATAAACCCAATAGGTTCGCTGCCCTAGATGAATGTCAAATTTAGATGTGGTTTAATTAGGCTAACATTGGTTCGAGAATGATCAAGACTATGGTTAAAGACATAGTAAATGGGTAGTTGACCATCAATTTAAGGATCACATGAGAATTTAACTATAAGTGCATGCATGGTGTAATATAAATTTGCATGAGTGCATGGGATTGGGATTTCTATAACAAGATTGATCATTAACTCACAATAACAACTTAATATGAGTTGTTAACAGGTATGTATTGGATATCTATGTCACATGGTTAAAACAATTATGATCATGATCAATTAGAAATCAAGTATTGACATTTGGGCTTAAGTGGGCCAGTGGGACTTAATTAAGTCCAATATGTATTAAACGCCTATTCAAATTCAAGTAATGATGTTTAATTAAAATGAAGACAACATGAATTTTTTAAAAAAACTTAATTAAATACTTCTCTGAAATTTCGACTAGTTGAAATGTAATTTTATAAATGTTATTGGGTTCCTTTAAGTTAATTTGGTTATAAAAGTTAGTTTTAATATCATTGATTGGGATTTTGTCATTTAATAGATAAAGTATTTGTCTGGATTTTAAACATAAAACAAAGGAAACTCTGCCGAAATTTTCTAAAATTTTAAGGTAAGTTAGCAACTCAACATGGGATTGGGATCAAAAAGGGTAATTAAGATAGATTAGGTCTTAGATACACCTAGTACTAAGACACTTAGTTGCACACACAACAATACTCAAAGTCTTAGGCACAACGACTACTATGCGTACTTATTATATTCGGATTCTATTAAAATAACTCAGGAACTGAAGAAACCTAGCTTACATACAGGAGCGCGCATTTTGTGTTAGATCAAATTACATAGCAGCACAGGTGAGTTCATTGCCCCTTTTCTAACATTTTTGTTTTAAAACGCGGGGCTGAGAAGCGTGCGTAAACTGTTTATTTAAATTGTTTACTTAAATGCTTTTAAATATATATGTTTTACATATATATAAATGTTATCCTAGACCATGTCTAGGAAGATTTTATGCAGGTTTACTAACCGATTTACTTATATATTAAGTGAATAATTGAGTTAAACCAAACTTTCAATAAGTCTAAACATTTCAAACGAATCAAATCAAACATTTTGACAAATCAAGTGGGTGAATTCAAGAAATCAAATCAAACATTTTGACAAATCAAGTGGGTGAATCCAAGGAATCAAATCAAACATTTTGACAAATCAAGTGGGTGAATTCAAGGAATCAAATCAAGCATTTTGACAAAACAAGTGTGGGACATCAAGACATTAACAAAACGATCTTTGCAAAGACAACATTCAATGTTCTACAAACCAAGTGTTTGTTGAATAACGAATCAAGTGTACAATCGATCAATGAATCTTGTATTCTATGATCAACACATAAAGTACATCTTGTGACATAATCAGACGAATCATTAAATCATTTTTAAGGGATAGTATGGGAAATATCAGAGATAACATATGCCAACACATTGAATCCAGAAATCCTATATTTCAAGAAGTCCTAGCTAGACTGATTGACTTGTAGGTCTTATGTTTGAGGATATTTACAGAATTCCCTAACTACTAAGTACCTAGATTGACAGACTAGTCTACTCGAGTATGACCAAAGGCCCCAATCATAAGGACTTAGATTTTATTAAATGTTTACTTACTTGTTTAATTAAGCATTTATAACTGTTTATACAATTGTGTGGTTGATCATATTGTGTGATGAACTTGTGAAATCAATATGGATTTCAAATGATTGTAATGACAGGAACAACAAACAGAAGAACTTACGGGATTGTGTTAAGGGTAAAAATGCTTAATTGTCATTAACAGCAGTGTCATATGCATATTAGTATGTGGTGGGATGTTGGCTAGGGCTTGTCCCTTACATATGCCCTATATATAAGCATACCGATGTGGATATTACATGTGGTGTTAATGAGGTTAGGGTCTTTACCAAAGGAGGTTTTCAAATCATTTTCAACTACTAAAACTATATGAACTCACCAACCATGTGTTGATTTTATTTTTGCATGACTTCTCAGGTGACGAACAGGTCAACTAGGAAGCATATGCTTTTGGACTAGGACTTCAGATAGAAGACTTAGTATTTTTGGACCTGTATACTTTTGAAGACATCATTATACAATTTATTTTGTATATCTTGTGTAAATACAAGATATTCATTTTATGATGTTTACAATAGATTTACATTGTTAAATTATAAACGTTACTGATGTAATTTAACTTTGTAATTCTATTTTACTTAGCATTTCTCATTTATATCATGTGCAATGTAAACAATCTGATCACTTTCGATTATCATTCTCGATATCGCGCCCCGGGAACCTTCCGCCCGTCGGGGAAACCCGATCCTACCCCGCCGGCTCGGGGTGTGACATGATCGGAGCTGAAACGAGCTGAGTTGGTTGCAGTTTAAGAGAGAAGCTTCGGATTTTGTCGAAGTCGTAAGCTTCAAATCAGTTTTTACCACTTCCAAACTACTAAGTTCTACACGAAAACTAGATTAGATGGCTTGGAGAAGATTAGATTAAAGTACTAGGTGGTTAGACTTGGCTGAGAATTCTGGGAACAAGCAATATTTTAGTTCATGGGGTTAGTGTCGATGGTACTGTAGACCCAACACCAAAAACCATCGAGATTAGCATGTTCGACAGCCTCAAAATCGATGGTATTTGGTCGAGACTCTTAATGTCGAAGGTCTCCAGGTTTGGGATTCAAAGGGCTCATCGATACTGGTAGTATCGATGGCCTATGAAGGCTGGAAAATGAATCTGTCGACACTGTGACAATCCAATATTTTCGAATTAACTTCGTTAAACCTCGTAGGTCCAATTGTATCCTATGAGGCCCAATTGAATAGAAGTTAGGCCCAATAAGGCCCAGTTAGGCCCAATGAAACCAAGGAAGGCCAATGAGGCCCAAGTAGACCCAATAAGGCCAAAGTAGGCCCAAGGTAGGCCCAATGAGCCCAAGGTAGGCCCAATTGTATTTATGAGGCCCAAATGGATTAATCGAGCCCAATAATATTCCAATTGGCCGATTAGTGACAATTCGGTATTCCGGATTAACTCCGTTAACCAGAAACTAACCGAAAGGATGTGAAATCGAACAAAAACAATCTACAAGGGCTTTAATCGAACTCTATAATGTTGTAAATATCAAAAATTATAATGATTGTATTTATAACTAGTAAAAGCCCTAATTTTGACTTTCCAAGTCAAAATTCGTTTTGTTTAACATGCAAAGGTCGAATTTCACCTTAATAGTCGGTTACATTCAAATTAAATCACTACTAATCATCCCATTGATGATTATTAATCGTCCACATGCGTTATCAACACATTAATCAGTCGAATTTAACTGGGATGATAACTAAAGGTCGTAACCGAAACTTTTATTTATCAAAATCAATTATCCCGATCATAATTCGCGAAATCAATCATTCAGAGACTCTAGTCGGCCCTTTTAGAGTCTGTAACATTCATCAATTCGATCTAAGAAGCTTTGGATTGAAGAAAACGATTGGGAGGTGGCCGAAATCCAACCCATTACTCGATCTACACCAATTCGAAGTCAATCTAGGTAATGCTCGACACCTACACAACCTAAAAGAGCCGATTAAGGATAACCACGTCTCAATTTCGGCTTTTAATATCGAATAAGATGAGTTTTAGTTTCTAGGGTTCTTCGTGTGAACGAATTGGGGATTTTTGTTTAAATGATTTTAAGAATCAAATCAAATGATATGGGTAGCTTCAGAAGAGATCGACTAAGGTTAAACCTAAGTCAATTTTGATTGATATCATCGAATGCTACGAATTCAATAACTAGGGTTCTTGTAGTAAACCGTTTTGGGGGTTTGTAATCAAACGAATTCGAAAATGAAATTAACTAGTACCTTTAGTTTCAGACGTGTTCGACTAAGCATAAGCACATGTCAATTTCATCTTATAGCATCAAGGTAATAGTATTCGAGTTCTAGGGTTTTAACACAAATCGGTTTGGGGGTTACGATTCAATTGGGTATGGTATTCAAATTAATTAGTTCAGACAACTTCGAAAATGTTAGTTAAGTGAAAATACCATGAATTTTGAGCAAAAGATGATCGAATTTGATGATTTTGTATTAAGGAACATGTTCGAAACTAAGAATAATCGGGTTTCAATGATTTAAGTTGATGATTTATCAAATTGGATGCATGGTTGAACTCGATTGGGTTCTCCGAGTCAAAGCCCTATGATTCTGAGACTGATCGGGTTTGAATCGAAGGTCAATTGGAACCATTTGGTTCGAATGAATAATCAAAGGGGAATCAGTCGACTTATTGTTAAAACTATGTAAAACCAAGGGTAATTGAAAATGTAGAGATAGAGCAACTGGTGGGAGTATGGGCGTGTGAACCAGAGGTCAGGGGTTCGAACCCTGCCTCTGTTGGTTTTTGAAATTGAAACTAAATTTTGGTTTTAACTCATAACTTCTTCATTTTGACTCCGTTTCGATCCGTTCAAATTGCGTTGGAACCAGAATTTCATCCCGAACTAATTAGAATGATAAAATTCACATTTTAGACCGGAAACGAAATCGCGTATGATTACGCTTATTTAAATAAAATCATAAACCATTATATGATTTTATTTAAACGATTTCAAAGGCACGCGTACATACGTATGCACATTCCTAACATTTTAACATACATGTGTTGACACGTATGTGATTTCAAGCACAAAACGACTATTCGAATAACACTAAGTTATTGTTTAAGCACAGATTCTTCGTAGAGGACTTTCTACGCAAGTTCACGAATGTTTGATCATTCTGCAAATAATCAAAGGTGCGTACACAGCCCCTTTCTTATTTTAACTGTTTTGGGGGAGAAAACATGTGCAACAAACTCTTTTAGATACATATCACTTGCATGAGTTAGCTGTTTACATTATGTGACAACATAACATTTAAAAGTCCTTACACTTCGAACCGTTTAGTTTGCCGTAGCGCAAAGCATGGTAGTTGGAAATAGATCTATTAGGTTTGACAAACCTCACTTGGTAGATGGGATCTACGCAGGTGTTTGACTGACCAAACACACTTTACTATTGTTTGTGCTAGACAATAGTGGCAAGGCAAAAACATGCTATAGCATGGCAATCGTCAGCTTCGGTGTCGACCACTTATGTAAATAGTACAAATGACTAGCTATCATGACTATGCATGTGTGATTATGTTATCTGCAAACTTGATATTCAAACTGTTGTTTTAAACATTATGAATGCTTAAACCTGTGTTATGCACCAACCTTTGTGTTGACTTGATTTACATGTTTTCTCAGGACGTTAAGGTGCGCAAGAAAGCAGGCATGGACTAGGAGATTGAGTCGCATGCATGACTTTACATTTTAGTTATTTGAATTTGAACATTTAAGACATTGTATTGTAATTTACATTTTACAATTGTTACTGGTTTTAAAACGCTTCCGCAAGCTTTGAAAACTCTGATGTTATGTTTTTAGACCAAAGTATGTTTTGAAATCCATATAGAGGTCTTCGTTATGTCTAATGATCTGAGATCCTGGTTTGTCACGTTCCCAAACGGTATGATTCCGTTAGTTGAAAATTGGGGGTGTGACAGACACTACAATATCGGCAGACAGAACTAGGTGTTGCCATCGATACCAATCAAACATGGGCCATCGATATTGGATAAGGGCTTTCGATACTAGCTCAGTAACCTAACCCAAGTAACCTGGATCATAATGGACCATCGACATTGGTAGTGTCGATGGTCTAGGGGCCGACGAACATGGGACTATCGAACTTATAGTATCGACAAAGGGTGTTTTGAACCCACTTATGGGTCGTTGATACTAATATAAACCTCTTCGATACTAATAACCAAATGTAATCCAAGGGGTTAGAACTTGAAAACAACTAGTAATAGTTAGGGTTGAGATTATGGGATGTAGTTAAAGATGGTAGTATCGTATAAGGAAACATTAGGGTTTACCAGGTGATTAACCGATTACAAACACTTTCAATACTAAGTTTTGGGTAAACCAAAACACTCAAACTACTTAAACGCATAATCAAACGTTTTATAAACAAATTAAGGTCTAGAACAATGGAACTCAAAAGCAAAACAAAGGGATCATGGATGATAGAATCGACTAGGGGTATTGTATGTGATCATGTGACGCATGAACCCTTAGCTATTGATATTATAATAACTATCATCGATAATTAATCTTGGATTGGTAAATCCAGTAAGATTAATGTCAAGGTTTTCATGTCAAACAAACAAAAGAGATAATTCAAGACTATGAACATCAAGGAAACTCATAAGGCTTTAGGTTAAACTTGATTAAAGTTAACCTAGGCCGCAACCTTCCAAACCTTATATTTTATAATTAAACCTACATTTTGTTAAAGATATTAATTAGTTGTATGTAAATAAAAGTTAAAGTAACCATAACTTATATTTTGAAAAAAATAAAGTTTTAAAAATAAAATTAACTTCTTTTATAATAATGTACACTTTTATGACCAACTACCTTTATACTTTAAAACTATATCTTTTCAACCTAAACATTGATTAACTAAGTTAGAAGTATTTATGTTGGGTAAGGGTTTAGAATGCTAAGCACAATAATATAAGGTAGAATTAAACACTAGTAACTCATCATAGTAATACTAGGACACTTAGGCACACACTTGGATTAAATTACTATATCAAAAACTATAAACACTTACAATACAAAACCATAACCAATGAAATCAGGGGTTGAAGCTTGATCCCATACCATCAACGATTGAGCGCATTTCTAGGTACTTCAAGTGGTCTACAACACAGGTGAGTTCATTTGTTTCTTTTCAAACTATTTTGTTTTACTTCAGGACTGAGAAACATGTTTAAATATTTTATGTAAATGTTTAGATGTTTCTTAAATCTTTTATACTTATACTCAATTCTAGTTCTCAATACTCTTATACTCAAATGCTTTAAACTTATGATTCTTGAAAACTCATAGACTTATAAGCTTATGATGTTTGAATAATTCTAAACTTATACTCTGTGATTCTTAAATACTCATAAAACTATATTCTTAGGAATTCTTAGATACTTAAACCCTAATAGACTTGTATACTTGGAAACTTAAATACTTGAAATGCTTAAGACTTATAAACTATGTGGAATGGGATTCCGGTTGGGAAGTAGGTACATGTGCACATGGTACGGGGGAATACTTGATACTTGATTTTAAATACTTTCGGACTTCGTAAGACAGACTAATTGGCCTCTGAGCGTTGACATTTGGTCAAGCCCCTGTAGTCATTCAGTGTTCTTCATTGTCAGGACCTTGCTAGACAGACTGATTGGCCTTCGAGCATTGACATTTGGTCAAGCCCCTCTAGTCATTTAGTGTTCTTAATTATCCATCCATGTTTTTGTGACGAGTGGCTAGGATTATTATGGTTCCATTCAGTTGACCGAGTGTCATCTGATGGTACCCTCTAACTACACACCGATGCTGAAAGTCACACCCATGGTTACTTCTATGGATTGGTACTGAATGCCTTCGTGAGTGTCTCTAGGAGTCACTCCCCTCTAGTGTTTAGTCGTCCACAGATGGAAGTCAAACTTGGTTTTCAAACTCTAATGAATTGGAAAACAGTTAATCATAATTCTAAAAACTATGTTGAATGGTGATTGTGGTAAGGAGTAAAACGCTTAATTGTCATTAGTAACAATATCATATGTGGTTCGGGATGTGGTGGGCTGGCGGCTGGGCTTGACCCTACTTATGTCCTGTATATAAGCATACTGGGCTGGATAGGGTAGGTGGTTATTAGTGAGGTTAATGTTGTCACTCTGAAAGGTTTGTTGAAAACTCATTTTCAAATACTAAACTTTATGAACTCACCAACCATGTGTTGACTTATTTTCTTACATGTTTTCTCAGGTGACTTACAGGACTAGGTTAAGATTGAAGGATGCATACTAGGATGCAAGATAGAGGACCTAGTAGATTTTGGAAGCACATATTTTGTATGCAAATTATGAATCATTTTTGGTATTTTGTATGGTCACAAGATAATAGACTTATGATTCTATTGGATATGTTTGCTTAGTTAAATTATCAAACATAACAATTTTAATTTAACTTTGAAACTCCTAGTTTAATTATTATTGTGCTTTAGTTATTCTCAAATGTTATGTTATGAAAACAATCTGATTATCCCAATTATCACACGATATCGCACCTCGAGACCTTTCTGCCTGATGGGAAAGTCGATCCATCCCACCGGCTCGAGGTGTGACAGATTGGTATCAGAGCTCATGGTTATAGAGAATATATGTCATTTGCTTATAATGGTTTGGCCTAGACTATAACTTAGGGACCTCATGTAGAGAACGTAGGACTTAGGAAATTATTTGCATATGTTTTAACATTCGATCATGAGTACAAACTGATAACTCCTCAGTTAAGATCAGAATGCCACCGAGACGACAACCATCACAACCTCCTCCTCCTCCACAAGAGATGGACCAAGCAACTGTTGAACTGGCAACCGTGATTACTGAACAGTTGGTGATGATCCTCCCTGGACTCATCACCCGGATCAGGAACAGTGAGGAATTTGCTAGGAGCCTCCCACAAATTACTGCAGGGAAGAAGGAACTGGAGGAAGGGGAACCCAGCAAGAAGCCTAAATGTCGTTCTAATAAAAGGCATAAAGGACCTATGAACTACATGTCACACCCCGAGCCGGCGGGCTGGATCGTGTGTCCCGTCGGGCGGAAAGGTCCCGGGGCGCGATATTGGGAATGATAATCATGATGATCAGATTGTTACATTGCACATGATATATAATGAGAAAATGCTAAATAAAAATAGAATTACAAAGTTAAATTATATCAGTTTTGTTTATAATTTTACAATGTAAATCTATCATCATCATCATCATAATCCATCTATCTTGTATCTGCACAAGATAAACAAAATAATTTGTATAATGATGTCCAAAATATGCACGCTTCAAAAATACTAGACCTCTAACTGGCATCCTAATCCAAAAGCATAACTTCTTAGTTAGACCTGTTCGTCACCTAAGAAGTCATGCAAAAAGATCAAGTCAACACATGGTTGGTGAGTTCATATAGTTTTATTTGAAAATGAATTCTAATAAACCTGTTCGAATGACAACCTTAACCTCATTGACAACCACCTATACTATCCAGTCAGAATGCTTATATATAGGGCATACGTAGGGGAACAAGCCCTAGCCGACATCCCACCACATACCGAACCACATAGTACATTGTTGTTAATGAAAACTAAGCGTTTCATCCCATACCTTTGATGACCCAAAATGACAACCTTAACCTCACTAACAACCACCTATATTATCCGATCAAATATGCTTATATATAGGGCATACGTAAGGGAACAAGCCCCAACCGACATCCCACCACATATCGAACCACATAATATATTGTTGTTATTAATAATTAAGCATTTCATTCCATACACTGAATCACATACTTGAACCGTCTGAAACTGATTACTTTTGAACACCCAAAATGCAACCTTAACCTCACTAACAACCACCTGTACCATCCAGTCAAATATGCTTATATATAGGGCATACGTAGGGGAACAAGCGCCAGCTGACATCCCACCACATTCCGGACCATACAGTACATTGTTATTAATGATAATTAAGCGTTTCATTCCACACCATTGACACATTAGTTCTTCTAGTTCTTAGTTCTTGTAGTTCCACAAAATAAAATTTCTATTGATTCCTTAAGTTCATCACACAATCATGATCAACCATAACATTTGTAGAAACATTACCATAAATTCGTAAATAAATAAATAAATAAACATTCAATAAAAATCTAAGACCTAACGATTGGGCCTTGGTCAACTCGAGTAGACTAGTCTTAGCAATCAAGAATCTTAGTAGTAAAGGAGACCTATAAATCTCATCAAACATGCGGCCTATAATCAATCAATCTAGCTAGACATATCTTGATATATAGGAATTTATAGTTTTTTAGATCTTCCGTGGCTCGTATAGTTCTTTAGTTCTTTGGCACATGTTATCTTTGAGTATTTCCCAGATGTTCCTCAAAACTGGTTAGGGAATGCTGTAAATATCATAAAACATGCGTCTCATATTCGATCAGTCTAGCTAGGACATCTTTCCAACCTGAGATTGACACATGCTATCTTTGATATTTCATAGTTAGACTCTTGAAAATAGTTCTTTGTACATAGTTCTTTGAATTAGATCGTTAGTTCTTTGACAACATACCACCAAAAATAGTTCTTTGAGTAGATCGTTAGTTCTTTGAAATTAGATCTTTGCAAATAGTTCTTTGTTTTAGATCTTTAGTTCTTAGAAAATAGTTCTTTGTTTTAGATCTTTAGTTCTTTGAAAATAGATCTTGAAAAATAGTTCTTTGTCTTTAAAATTGTTAGCTATTCATGCTGAATAGGTAACTCATTCTGAAATTCTGAAATTAGTTTACCTAGATAAGATCTAGGATAACCATTTTACATATAAAACATATATTAAGTAAAAGCATTTAGGCAAATATAATCCAAAGAAAATAATTTTCGCATGCTTCTCAGCCCCGTGTTTGTAAAACAAACATTGTTTAGAAAAGGGGCAATGAACTCACATATGTTGCTAAGAATTGAATCACAACAGATAATGCGCGCTCGTTAATTGTAGCTTAAGTATCTTCAATACCTGAGTTGTTTTAAGAAGATTCGAATACTATAAGTATTTATAATAGACATATCTAGGGTTTTGGTCTCAGTGTGCAACTATGTGTCCTAGATGTTACTAGTGTGTTCCTATGATTTTCTCTAACTAATCTAAGTATATTACCTGTTCATACACCCTTATCCCGTAGATAATGAATATTAAACGTTAGTTATGTAAGGTTCATGTTAAGTACATTCATAATTCTTTTTAAGTTTAACATCATTATTAAATACATTTAAGTTAAATCCTTAAGTCAAAATCATTTGATTTATTTTAAACAGTTTAATAAAGAAATCTTACAAATCATTTTCCTTTTATTAACACATGCATTATTTTAAGAAAATATAAGTTAACATGTTAGACTTTAGTTAATCTCAGTTGATTAACTCTTAGTCCGTTGTTAGATCTTCGTTATCCGTGGTTCTTTGATCGCTATTGTGTACAACTTAGCTTAGAAGTTCAATTGAACTATCTAACTTAGCTGTATGTTTGCATGAAATTTCTAAGTATTGAGTGTTAACTATGTGATTAACACCTAGATACTTAGGTTTTTTTCTTTATTATTTGTCAATCATGATTAATGTTAAAATATTTAGAAACCTTGATGTTGAAACTTTAATCCTTGATTAACATTAAACCCCATTTGATGGTCTAGAATTCGTGTTTGTACCTTATATTAGTTTAGAGAGATGGGCATTGAAATCCATGGCATAGGTGATATACAAAACCGATTTATACTACAAACCCTAGTATGATTTCATGCACGTAGTCACGTTCCCAACCCATGCATGCATGCTACATGAAAAAGAGATTAGTAGTTCAACAACATTCACAATTAGTTCCTTTAGATTGCACCCTTCCATGAATAGACCTTTCATATGAAGCATGCTATGCACATGGTCCTGTTGTACGAATGAAACCTATACGACCGAACCATGTAGGCCGAATAGGACGACCATGCGTATGATCGCCGTGGCCGAATAGGATGTCATGCGAAAAGGATGATTTGGCTGGCTGGATGTGACCATGCGAATGAGGAAGGCCGAATAAAGGTTAGGCATGCGATCAAAGGGGTTTGGCTGACTGAAGGCTGCATGCGAAAGGGATGCTCGACCAAGTGAGATGGCTCACACGAATGAAGGACTGGGCCGAATGTGTTTGGTTCAACGAATGGGATCTTGGCAGAAGAAGGGCTGCCATGCGAATGGAGCACTGGACAGAGGCATTAACCGAATAAGATTATTCGGCTAAGGTTATTTGGTCGGGTGGCTAGCTCATGCGGCCTTTGGCCATTCGGCCAGGCCGATGATGGTTCCGTTCGGCTCTGCGAACTCCATCAGTTGAAGCCCTCCATGGTAGGGCTTTAGGACCAAATCATGATGCATCCCATGTTCCTACATCATCCTAATCTGTTTTCATGGTGTTTCCCTATGGTTTAGGTAGTTCGAACCGGTTTCTAAGTGGGGTTCGAACAAGAGAGTTAAAAACCCTAAAACCGAGATTTTGAACTCAAATCTACCTCAAATCAGATGATCTTGGGCTCTGAATCCTTGTAATTTCGTGATCTACAAATTGTTGTGGTCGTTTTGACACCAAGAGAGCTTGATTTGGTTGGGTATGGAGGATTCTAGGGTTTGAAATGTAGAGAGAGAAAGTAGAGAGAGAGAGTGAAACGAGAAAGATGAGTGAGAATGGGTAGTTGGGGAATTAAAAGGGTATTAAATGCCCTCATAATTTCTTCCAAATACCCTCGGTTTCGCGTAGAAATGTCGGTTTCCTTTCGTTTTCGAAATGGTTCGTTACGATTTTAAAATAGAATTCATTAAATTAAATTAGGTGGTCATTCCTGGTAAATTAACTAAATATCTTCCGTTTATTTTAAATTTCTAAAAATATTTAATTTACCTGTTTAAATCGAATCGTATAGTCGTCGCGCGTATTCGTTCGAATCGTCACCTGTACGAATACGACGATAACTACACTATTCGATATGATCTTCTAATTATTGGACATCATTCAAAACGTTAAACTTTCAGATATATTCGTACAGATTGTCACCTATACGAATAATCTGTCAATTTAGCATTCACGTAACGACATCCGTTGTTGTTTTGTTCTGTTCATCCTCACATACGTTTATACATAATAGAATCCTAACAAACATTCATGTGACAGTTCTGTGTTGTCAGATATGATCTGACTGTTAAACCGTGGATTTGAATCATGTTTATGAAATGAATGTGAAATTGTTTGTGTCAAACATCAAATGATATTAGTATTTATGTAACACACATAGTTCGTACCTGAATTACCTTTCATGTTACTGTGTAGATCACTGTTTCGGTTGCATTTCCGGCACGGATGTTACAGTCTCCCCTTGTTAGAGAAATTTCGTCCCGAAATTTAAGAATCGTCATCAGGTACGGCTTCCTCTGTAAACAGATGGGGATATTTGGACTTTATGTGATCTTCGCGTTCCCAAGTAAAGTCGGGCCCACGTTTTAAATTACATCGAACCTTGACAATTGGAATACGGCTTCACTTTAGTTGTTTAACTTCGCGATCCATAATCTCTACAGGTTCTTCGATAAAATGTAATTGCTCGTTCACTTGAATTTCCTCGATTGGGATGACAAGTGATTCGTTAGCAAGGAATTTCTTTAAGTTTGAAATGTGAAACACATCATGCACACCACTGAGTTCATCTGGTAATCTCAGTCTATACGCCACAGGACCAATTCGTTCAACGATCTCGAACGGTCCCATATATCGTGGTGCTAACTTGCCTTTCTTTCCGAAACGGACTACGCCTTTCCATGGGGATACCTTTAACATGACCCGGTCTCCCTCTTGAAATTCTAACGGCTTGCGCCGTTTTTCGGCATAGCTCTTTTGTCTGCTTCTGGTCGCTTGTAATCTTTGTTGAATCTGGGCAATCTAATCGGTAGTTTCCCGAATAAGCTCTGGTCCAGTTATACTGTTATCTCCTACTTCGGTCCAACAGATCGGTAACTGAAATTTTCGATCATAAAGAGCCTCGAATGGTGCACATCCAATGCTACTATGGTATCTGTTATTGTAGGAGAATTCGATCAGTGGCAAATGAGAGTCCCAATTCCCACCGAAATCCAAAACACATGTTCTCAACATGTCCTCTAGGGTCTGTATCGTACGTTCGCTTAGACCGTTCGTTTGTGGATGGTAAGTTGTGCTCAGTTTTAAGTGCGTCCCAATAGATTTCTGCAATGATTGGCAGAACCTTGATGTGAATCTGCTGTCTCAATCTGAGATGATAGACAATGGTACACCGTGACGTACCACTATCTCGTTGATGTACAATCACGCCAGTTTATCCATCGTGAAGGTCTCACGCATTGGCAAGAAGTGAGCAGATTTGGTTAATCGATCGATGATAACCCAAATCGTATCATGACCACCAGAAGTGCGGGGTAGCTTGGTAATGAAATCCATTGCTATTTTTTCCCACTTCCAGAGCGGAATCTCAGGCTGTTCCAGTAAACCTGACGGCTTCTGGTGTTCCGCCTTTACTTCGGCACACGTAAGACATCGGCCGACGTACTCGGCTATGTCTTTCTTCATTCCCGGCCACCAATAAAATCCCTGCAAGTCTTGGTACATTTTATCGGCGCCTGGATGCACTGAATACCTGGTCTTGTGTGCTTCATCAAATATGAGTTTTCTCAATTCCTCTACCGCCGGAATCCATACACGATCCTGGTAGTAGATAACTCCATCAGGCTTTGTTTCAAATTGTCTTTCTGCTCCACAGTCAAGTTCTTTCTTCAGATTTCCCCGTTCAACTGACTCTTGTTATGCCTGAATAATCTTGTCGCGTATGCTTGTCTGCACAGTTATCCCCATTGCTCTGGCGCGCAAGGGTTTGACCCGTTCCTTCCAGCTTAAGGCATCAGCTACAACGTTCGCCTTACCCAGATGGTACTTGTCGCGTATACTTGTCTCATGTTGAGTTCCTTCTAATCAAAGATATGCTGCAGACTCTTATGATCAGTGAATATGGTACACTTAGTGCCATATAAGTAATGTCTCCAGATCTTCAGTGCGAAGACTACTGCTTCCAGCTCTAGACCATGAGTAGTGTAGTTCTTCTCATGAATCTTTAACTGTCTTGATGCATACGCGATAACTTTGTCCCTCTGCATCAACACACAACTTAGTCCCTGATGGGAGGCATCACAGTATACGACAAAGTCATCACAGCCTTCTGGGAGAGATAAGATTGGAGCATCACACAACTTCTGCTTCAATGTCTGGAAAGCATCCTCTTGTTTCTGCTCCCAAACAAACGGCTTGCTTTTATGAGTTAACTTGGTGAGAGGCAAAGCTATCTTAGAAAAGTTTGAGACAAATCTTTTATAATAACCTGCCAGTCCCAGAAAATATCGTATCTCTGTCGGTGTCTTTGGAGTATCCCATTTCTTAATTGCCTCGATCTTGGCAGGGTCTACATGTATTCCTTCATTATTGACTACATGACCCAAAAACTGAACTTCTCTTAGCCAGAATTCACACTTAGAGAATTTAGCATAGAGTTGTTTTTTCTTTAACAGCTCCAAGATCTTTCTTAAATGTTGCTCGTGCTCTGCTTTGCTCTTGGAATAAATCAGTATGTCGTCGATAAAGACAATGACAAACCGATCCAGATACGGCTTGCACACTCGGTTCATGAGGTCCATCAATGCCGCTGGTGCATTTGTCAATCCGAAAGGCATCACCATGAACTCATAATGCCCATATCTTATTCAGAACGCCGTCTTCGGTATATCTTCGTCTTGAACTCTGAGTTGATGATATCTGGAGCGTAAGTCAATCTTCGAACAGTACTGTGCTCCTTGTAGCTGGTCAAGCAAATCATCAATCCTCGGTAATGGATATCGATTCTTGATGGTTAGCTTGTTCAGCTCTCTGTAGTCTATACACATCCGAAAAGATCCATCCTTCTTCTTTACGAACAAGACCGGAGCTCCCCATGGTGAGTAGCTCGGTCGGATGAAACCTTTATCCAATAACTCCTGTAGTTGATTTGACAACTCCTGCATCTCGGAAGGTGCTAACCTGTGACATCCAGTACCTGATCGTCCGGCAAGTCTGTACGATATGTGTACTTTCACTATTTACTGTGTGTAAATACAATATGTGAACAGCGTGTGTAATAACAGAACTCAGAAAACAAACAACAGTTGTACGTATTTAAGTGAAAACTTAAATACATTAAGTACAACAACTCACGATAAAAAACAGCTGTTTGTATTTAGGTGAAAACCTAAGTACAGTTAATACAATGAATCAAGAAACACAACAATGTACAAATGAACGAGAAGAACATATCGTTTGCGATCTGATATCCATAGATGACAGGAATCAGATGGCCGATAACTCAGTATGAAAGCAATGTGAATTCAAGGTTATCAATGTGAAAACAGGATGTTTAGTTGAGTCCGTTAGTGTGGAAACACAATTCAAAACATAATTGCAGTGGCGTTTCAGAATAACGAACTGACAGTGTGTTTGCGTGGGTGACGATTCACACAAACATATCTGTGAGTTTAAAGTTCTGAAATGATGACTGGAAAGTAGAAAACAAGAATCAGAAAGCGAAACCATCGTCGTGTTCGTTTGAATGATGATTCGAACGAATACGCGCGAAGGTGACGCGATCTGACGAAACGAAATTAATTAACGACCTCGATACGGTATTAAAATAAGGAAAATAAATATAAAGTATTTATTAGGAATTGCAACCTTAAAATGATTAAAAAACCTATTTTAATTCAAAATCGTATCATACGCGCGTTACGTTCCGGATCGGATACGCGACGAATACTAGAACCGAGCAAACGAAACAAACCCGAAAACCCTCGGGGTATAAATACACTAAATGAACCATCTTTTTCATTTATCACTCTCACTCTCTCTCTCTAAAACCCTATTTCCGGAACCCTCTCTCTTTAGAAATCCCAATATTCAACCCACTAGATCTCCTTCATTTGTGGATGAAATCTTGTGTTCTTTGTGTCAAATCGAAGCTACAAACCCCCTCTACACGAAAGTACACCTGATCTGGAAAGAAATCCAACATAATTCTAGGTATGGAGCTGCAAAGATCACGAAAACTAGGGTTTTCAAAACCCTTTTTGTCCAAAACTGTGAACCAACTGGTTCTAGGCTTTCTCCTTCGACCCCTACACCCCGAGAGTCAGTTCTTGCATAACACTACCATGGAACATCATCATTTACCACATCTTGATCTTGAAAACTCACCTGGGCGGCGGCGGTCTGTAGCCTTGCTGAAAGGCCAAGGGGCCGAATGGGGAAGAACAGCCGAAGGACCGGCCGAATCACAAGCCCAACCGAACCACTTTATTCGACCTATGCTACCATTCGCGTACTAGGCCATTCGGCCAAGGGTTTTTTGGGTGAACCACATACGGCCACAAATCCATTCGGCCAACACACCCAATCAGCCAAGCCATGCATCATTCGGCCATCTCCATTCGTTCGGCCCAGGATTGGCTCGTTCGGCCCAGGATTGGCTCGTTCGGCCCAACATCATAGATTCAGCCCATGTTAAGTGTCGGCCACTTGATTCAAAATGCAAACAAACATATGAAACCATTGTAAAGAGTAACATGCATGGGATTTTTCATAAAATACTACAAAGGTGGTAGGTTTTGGTTTAAGGAACCTCACAAAATCTAAAACACTATGTTTTACAAGGACAACATGTAAAGATTTAAACTACGAAAATAAGTTGTACTTATAACTTGGGTTGGTTTACAAAGATTCTATCAAAACAAGTAAATAACATATCACGATATGGTTTTGGATTTTCAAGAATGAGTTAAAGGCAAGCAAAGGTATTAAAGACCAAGTCTTTAATCATAAACTACAACAACATACTAAACTCAATCTAAATTGATTAAGTGTTAGTATAATCTATAACAAGAGAACAGAGGCCGAATGATGACCAAGACTTACGAGTGTTAGCCAACTTTAGGGCTAACACATACACGCACAAACATCTATAACTTATATTCATAAGTTACAAACAACGTGAAATCAATACAGGATCGTGAAAACTATAACAAGTACAACAACGAGCGCGTGCATTTATTGTTTATACTTTGTCAACCACAACAACTACAAGGTGTGTTCATACGCCCCTTTTTTAATCTTAACTGATTTTAACTCTCGGGGCTGAGAAACATGCTAATCTTTTATTTACTTAAAAGTTTTAGTACAACATATTATTTATACTATGATTTAGATAATATTGCTTGACTTATTATCGCTTATCATTGTATGCATGCTTGTATGATCATAACATGACAGAGACAACTAGGATGAAACATGATAATGTAGCTTCATGAATCATCAACACAATAGAATAATGAAGTTGTAAGATTCTATCTTATAACACTTAATTATTCTTACATGAACAAACAATGAGATTATCACAGGTGAACATGATGACAATAACAACAACAGACAAGAATGATATGAAGAAAACATATCTTCATGATATCATTCACCACCGGAGTTAACCAAGTGTAATAAGACAAGATCCTATAACACTATGCTTACAACTCGGTGAAGACTAAGAAATAACACGAAACATACATCATCCACCACTTGAGCTAGCTAAGTGTAGTAGGACTAGTTCTTACAACACTGTAGTGGCAACAGGGTGAAACCATGGAATAACAAGAATGATAATCATGATAACGTAACTTCATGATAACAACATCATTCTCATAATAGTTAACATTGTATAATAAGACAAGTGCTTATACAACTTTGTTAGAGACAACAGAAACATACAATCATGAGAACAACAACACTGAGAACAAACAACAATTGTGAACACAACAACAATTGATTACTATTGAACTGTCTGTATTATATCACAACAATCATGTGCCATGTATGCAAGTTTAACATCGTAAGTCCCTTACACGAATCGTTTACCAGTTAGTTTGATGTGACTAAATCGACGATAGCATAGTGGTACCATAGGTTTGACAAACCTCCGACTTGTAGGGCTGGTATGTTGATCGTATTGAACATTTGGCCGGTAACGTATGACCAGTGACAGGGCTACAACAGTCAGGGTCTGGTAAGCGACACATGGTGATATTAATCTACAGTGATAATTGTAATTAATCCTTCGATCCTATTTACTAGTAGACTGAGGAATTGATTTTCTCTCATGTCACATTACTGGTAATAGTTTCGTTGAAGTCTATGGGAACACAAGGTGGTAGAGGTAAATCGGATGCATTGTAATCTGATTACGTGAGGATTGCAATGGATTCCTTTTAGGCTCTATGCACTACAAGCGGAAAACATATATCAATTGGTTAATTAACACTTTTATTATAAGTAGTGACTGACAGTTAACCTCACAATCGAGAGAATAATAACAAGGATAAGATTAAATTAATCTAATTTCCTTAACACATTGAGGGGTTATCAATACTTCGGTTTGATAACTAAACCCCTCTTATTTTATTATTCTACATATAACACACTGGGTGATGAACACAAACAGATGGGTGAATATCTATCGGGTTGAACATGTGAGATGAAAATGGGTATCTATAGTTGTATTGCAAGTGGTGATGAATTCTATTAGGTATGTGGTGGGATGTCGGCTGGGGCTTGTTCCCCTACGTATGCCCTATATATAAGCATAGCTAATAGGATGAGATACTACTTGTAAATAAAACTATGGAGAGGCCATTGTGAGAACACATGAAACAAACATTAACAATAATCATGTATGACATTGTGGCTGTGTATGTGAACAAATCAATGTTTTCAATTATCAACCTTATGAACTCACCAACCTAGTGTTGACTTTGTTTAAATGCATGTTTTCTCAGGTGATGAACATGTTTAGTCACCAGACATCAGGAACATAGCTAGTGAACTTTTAGAAGACCTAGCTACATGTTGTGTCAAGCATATTTTTGAATGACAAAACAATGAATCATCTTTCGTAGATCTTGTACAGTTACAAGATAGAAACTCATTGATTCTTTTGGATAGATTTACTTGGTTAAATTATGAACGATACATTGTAATTTAACTTTGCAATTCTATATCATTGTCATGTTAGCATTTCTCAATTATATATCATGTGCTATGCAAACAATCTAATCATTTTGATTATCAAGCGATATCGCGCCTCGAGAACCTTCCGCCCGACGGGAAAGTCGATCCAGCCCGCTGGCTCGGGGTGTGACAGATTGGTATCAGAGCCATGGTTATAGAGAAATATAGGTCATATTACTTAAACGGTTTGGCCTTCACTATAACCTAGGGACCCTCATGTAGAGAACTTACAACATAGGATTCTATTTGCATACGTCTTCTGCATTTGATCACTGCACTAACCGATTCTCTTTCGGTTATTATCAGAATGCCGCCACCACAAGATTCAGCTCCTCATTCCTTCACACCGACACCACCTGACTCTCCTCCACCACCACCTCCACCTCCTCCTCCGCCACCACCCAACCATGAGTTGGATCCTGCTACCATTGCACTGGCCACACTGCTGACCAGTCAACTGAGGGATGTGATCCCAAATATGATGAACAGAATCAACAGAAACAACAGGAACAACATCGCCAACTCATCTGGTGAAGGCAGTGGTAACACCCGAAACCATCAGGACTATTCCTTCAAGAATTTTGTAGGATGCAGGCCACCGAGCTTCAGTGGCAGTGAGGGTGCCGTTGGATTGATCCAATGGTTCGAAAAGATGGAGACAACCCTAGACATCAGTGGCTGTCCTGATCAGCATAGAGTGAGGTATGCTGCTGGTTCGTTTAACAAAAGAGCATTGACATGGTGGAACGCACAAGTTCAGACTAGGGGCAGAGATGAGGTTCTGTCTATGCCTTGGGATGACTTCAAGGCTATGCTGAGGGCAGAGTTTTTCCCGAGGAACGAACTAAAGAAGGTTGAAACGGAGCTACTCAACCTTGTCATGATTGGTGCTGGGCATCTGGCCTATACCACCTGATTTCATGAGTTAGCTACTTTGGCACTGGACGTGGTGCCAACACTGGAGAAAAGGATCGAATGTCGGTCGACTACCGGCTTGTATCCAAGGGCACGTGATTTGTGCCCACCCCACTACTATGGAGATGGCTGTTACTCTGTCAGCAACATTGATAGATGTAATGGTTGCCTTCGGGGCATTGTAGACGGAGGCTAAATCAGCAAATGTCGGAACTTCAAGAAAGCCGGATAAACGCCCGGCTAAGAAACAAAAGGTGGTCAAGAACTTTGCTGCGACCACCCAAACATCGATGATCAACCAACCACCACCTCTACAGATCAAGAGGCCCTACACTGGCACCTCACCTTTGTGCAACAGCTGTCATTATCATCACCTACCAACTTCCCAATGCCGGCAGTGCAACAATTGCGGGAAGCTTGGTCATTGGGCAAATCAATGTCAGGGCACGGGAGCCCAGAACAGAAGCAACAATGCAACAACTACTGCTGCTACGGATAACAGGTCTTTCTACAACTGTGGCGAGCCTGGACACTTTTCTCGAGATTGTCCCAAGAAGAATCAACCAAGGGCTCAAGTTGCTAGAGGTAGAGCCTTTCAGATTGGAGCAGCTGCTGCTCGACAAGACCCGAATGTGGTCACGGGTACATTTCTCCTATCTGACTTTTATGCATCCATATTATTTGACACTGGGGCGGATCAGAGTTTTATCTCATCCGACTTTGCATGCTATCTTAATCATGTTGTGGAATCTTTAGACTCCCCTTATACTATTGAGATAGCAAACGACAAACAGATAACAGTTGACACAGTACTTAGGAATTGCCCACCAATATTTCCACTGGCCTCTCCTGAGATGTACTGCCAATATTTCCACTAGCCTCTCCTGATGAGTTCCCAGAGTTGTTGCTGTCATTCCAAATACGGTTAAGCATATCCGGGATTACCTCCTTTAGCTGATTAGTCAGCTGGCTGCTCAGTAAGGTTGCCAGGGCAACGGTAGCAGGATCCAAATTCTGAGTCGCGTTCGGGTCAACCGGTGGAGTGTTTGAGGGAGGAGGAGATGGAGGAGGAGGTGGTGGTGGAGGCATAACAGGAGGTGGTCTTCTCGGCGGCATTCTGATCACCACCAATAAAATATCGGTTAGTGCAATGATCGAATGCAGAAGACACAATGCAAATAATTTCCTAAGTCCTGTGTTATCTACATGAAGGGTCCCTAGGTTATAGTCTAGGCCAAACCGTTTAAATAAATGACCTATATTTCTCTATAACCATGGCTCTGGTCCCAATCTGTCACACCCCGAGCCGGCGGGCCGGATCGTGTGTCCCGTCGGGCGGAAAGGTCCCGGGGCGCGATATCGGTAATGATAATCGTGATGATTAGATTTTTTACATTGCACATGATATATAATGAGAAAATGCTAAATAAAAATAGAATTGCAAAGTTAAATTACATCAGTTTTGTTTATAATTTAACAATGTAAATCTATCATCATCATCATAATTCATCTATCTTGTATCTGCACATGATATACAAAATAATTTGTATAATGATGTCCAAAATATTCACGCTTCAAAAATACTAAGTCCTCTAACTGGCATCCTAGTCCAAAAGCATAACTTCTTAGTTAGACCTGCTCGTCACCTGAGAAGTCATGCAAAAAGATCAAGTCAACACATGGTTGGTGAGTTCATATAGTTTTATTTGAAAATGAATTCGAATAAACCTGTCCGAATGACAACCTTAACCGCATTGACAACGACCTATACTATCCAGTCAGATATGCTTATATATAGGTCATACGTAGGGGAACAAGCCCCAGCCGACATCCCACCACATACCGAACCACATAGTACATTGTTGTTAATGACAACTAAGCGTTTCATCCCATACCTTTGATGACCCGAAATGACAACCTTAACCTCACTAACAACCACCTATATTATCCGGTCAAATATGCTTATATATAGGGCATACGTAGGGGAACAAGTCCCAACCGACATCCCACCACATATCGAACCACATAATATATTGTTGTTATTGATAATTAAGAATTTCATTCCATACACTAAATCACATACTTGAACCGTCTGAAAATGATTACTTTTGAACACCCAAAATGACAACCTTAACCTCACTAACAATCACATGTATTATCCAGTCAAATATGCTTATATATAGGGCATACGTAGGGGAACAAGCCCCAGCCGACATCACACCACATACCAGACCACATAGTACATTGTTATTGATGGTAATTAAGTGTTTCATTCCACACCATTGACACATTAGTTCTTCTAGTTCTTAGTTCTTGTAGTTCCACAAAATAGAATTTCTATTAATTCCTTAAGTTCATCACACAATCATGATCAACCATAACATTCGTAGAAACATTACCATAAATGCTTAAATAAATAAACATTTAATAAAAATCTAAGACCTAACGATTGGGCCTTTGTCAACTCGAGTAGACTAGTCTTAGCAATCAAGGTTCTTAGTAGTAAAGGAGACCTGTAAATCTCATCAAACATGCGACCTAGAATCAATCAGTCTAGCTAGGACATATCTTGATATACAGGAATTTATAGTTTTTTAGATCGTCCGTGGCTCGTATAGTTCTTTAGTTCTTTGGCACATGTTATATTTGAGTATTTCCCAGATGTTCCTCAAAACTGGTTAGGGAATGCTGTAAATATCATCAAACATGCGTCTCATATTCGATCAGTCTAGCTAGGACATCTTTCAAACCTGAGATTGGCACATGCTATCTTTGATATTTCCCAGTCAGACCCTTGAAAATAGTTCTTTGTACATAGTTCTTTGAATTCGATCGTTAGTTCTTTGACAACACACCACCGAAAATAGTTCTTTGAGTAGCCCGTTAGTTCTTTGAAATTAGATCTTTGAAAATAGTTCTTTGTTTTAGATCTTTAGTTCTTTGAAAATTGTTCTTTGTTTTAGATCTTTAGTTCTTTTAAAATAGATCTAGAAAAATAGTTCTTTGTCTTTAAAATTGTTATTTATTCATGCTGAATAGGTAACTCATTCTGAAATTCTGAAATTAGTTTACCTAGATAAGATCTAGGATAACCATTTTACATATAAAACATATATCAAGTAAAAGCACTTAGGCAAATATAATCCAATGAAAATAATTTACGCATGCTTCTAAACCCCGCGTTTGTATAACAAAAATGTTTAGAATAGGCGCAATGAACTCACCTGTGTTGCTAAGAATTGACTCACAACAGATAATGCGCGCTCGTTAATTGTAGCTTAAGTATCTTCAATACCTGAGTTGTTTTAAGAAGGTTAGAATACTATAAGTATTTATGATAGGCGTATCTAGGGTTTTGGTCTCGGTGTGCAACTATGTGTCCTAGATGTTACTAGTGTGTTGCTATGATTTTCTCTAACTAATCTAAGTGTATTACCCGTTCATACACCCTTATCCCGTAGATAATGAATATTAAACCTTAGTTATGTAAGGTTCATGTTAAGTACATTCATAATTCTTTTTAAGTTTCACATCATTATTAAATACATTTAAGTCAAATCCTGAAGTCAAAATCAATTGATTTTTTTTAAACAGTTTAATAAAGAAATCTTAAAAATCATTTTCCTTTTATTAACACATGCATTATTTTAAGAAAATATAAGTTAACATGTTAGAGTTTTGTTAATCTCACTTGATTAACTCTAAGTCCGTTTTAGATCTTCGTTATCCATGGTTCTTTCAACTTAGCTTAGAAGTTCAATTGAACTATCTAACTTAGCTGTATGTTTGCATGAAATTTCTAAGTATTGAGTGTTAACTATGTGATCAACACCTAGATACTTAGGTTGTTTTCTTTATTCCTTGTCAATCATGATTAATGTTAAAATAGTTAGAAACCTTGATGTTGAAACTTTAATCCTTGATTAACATTAAACCCCATTTGATGGTCTAGAATCTGTGTTTGTACCTTATATTAGTTTAGAGATATGGGCATTGAAATCCATGGCATAGGTGATATACAAAACCGATTTATACTACAAACCCCAGTATGATTTCATGCACGTAGTCACGTTCCCAACCCATGCATGCATGCTACATGAAAAAGAGATTTGTTGCATTAGTTCCTTTAGATTGCACCCTTCCCCGAATAGACTGTTCATATGAAGCATGCTATGCACATGGTCTTGTTCTATGAATGAAACCTATACGAACGAAGCATGTAGGCCGAATAGGACGACCATGCGTATGATCCCCGTGGCCGAATAGGATGTCATGCGAAAAGGATGATTCGGTTGGCTGGATGTGACCATGCGAATGAGGAAGGCTGAATGAAGGTTAGGCATGCGATCGAAGGGGTTAGGCCGACTGAAGGATGATTCCGTTGTTGTTTTGTTCTGTTCATCCTCACATACATTTATACATAATAGAATCCTAACAAGCATTCATGTGACAGTTCTGTGTTGTCAGATATGTTTCTGACTGTTAACCATGGATTTGAATCATGTTTATGAAATGAATGTGAAATTGTTTGTGTGAAACATCAAATGATAATAGTATTTACGTTACACACATTGTTCGTACCTGAATTACTGTTCATGTTACTGTGTAGATCACTGTTCCGGTTGCATTTTCGGCACAGATGTTACACTACACTAAAGCCGCACTGATCAGTCAAATCATGCCAGATTGGACTATAGGAGTTAGTGGTCACTATGAGGGGAAAGCTCATCTCTTTCCAACTTGTCACTACTATCATCGAGCCGAGCTCCCATGTGCACAATGTACACGATGTGGGGAGGCAGGTCACTGGATGGAGCAGTGCAGGACACCAGTAGCCCCTATTCCTCATCAATACGTTGGTACATTTCCTCTATGTACTAAATGTGGTTCTCACCATAATGAAGGAAAAGCATGTAGACACTGTATGAAATGTGGAAGATACGGACACTTGATTCAAGAGTGTCGAGTCATTCCAACTCGGAAACGGAAATAGAAAGCGCACCTGTACTTTCTCTTAAGGCAACCATAACTGCTACCCATGCAGAATGCTTGAACATTTCGCAAGGGACTGCCCTAGGAAAGTGCCTCCAGCAAACCTAGTAGACGCTGAGGAACTAGTTGCTTTACCAGCTCCAAGGACAAGCTCGGAGTCAGATGACTCCATAGGTATATTTATTTTATTTTTTATATTTAAGTTATCTACTAGTATGATATTTAAAATGTATATTTTGTTTTAGTTTAATAATAGTAGATTAAGGAAACCTTAGATTAATTAGATGCCAAATAGATAAAAAAAGATAGGATAATCATTACTTATAGTTTAATTGGGAACTGTTACCATAGATAAGGAGAAAGCCTTATAGGAATAGAACACTATTACATGCAGAAATTCAATGAAGGAACACACTTTAGAATGAATTAGGAAATCCTTAAACAAAATGAGACTAGGTTATTCTTAAACCACTTAGTCTTAGTTACCCAGTGCATCTGAAAGAATTCCGTGGTACGTATAGGTCTGTTAGAATGTCAGCTTTAGATATTCATACAGATTAGCACACCATAGGTGGTAGGAAATGCCGAACGAAGTAGGTAGACCGTTATTTCAAACTTAGACACGATTTAATTTGAGTTTCTGTAGATTTGAAGAATCGATCACGAAATTCTAATATTCGATCATAAACGTGTGGAATCCGTTTACAACTAGATTTGAATCAACAATGACAATGTAATAGATCATGAATCTGAATTCTTCATTAATATCCATGTGTTTACAAACAATAAACATGAAAATAGAACACTTGAACGATCAAAAGAAACAAAGATGAAGAGAGTCTTGATCTTGAGCTTGAGAGAGAATTTGACTTTGTGTGTGTGAATTTTAAGCTCTAAGCTTCCAAGTCTTCCAAGTCTACCTATATATAGGTTTCATAGGTTTGCCAAACCTATAGGTTTGCCAATAAGTTTGCCAAACCTTAAAACATGTGAGCACCAAACCTTTTAGCCATCAATCATAGCCGAACCTTCTTGGATCTTTAGCCGAACCCTTAATCATATACAACAGACTGTGATTTCATATACAACAAGCGAGGTTCACACAATAAATGCATCTTTCACACAGAAAATGCACTAACATACTCCCCCTTGAACCTTGCTGTTGTATATGCTCAAACATTTTGTGGATCGGGGAACAAATATGCATCAACATACTCCCCTACAACCTTGCTATCAACATACTCCCCCTCAGTTGTAGCTGTTGTATCAAATACTGTTGTGTAGAGGACATCAATATCTTTGTTTCCACTTCACTCTCTCTATTTTAATCTCATTCTCTCTCTCTCTCCATCTTATGTCTTTCTTTTTCAAGATTCACCTGCTGAGGACTGCAGTGACATCTTCAACACACAGATCTTCATCACCCTTATCACTTGCATCAGTTGATACATAATCAAAAATAAATCTTTTGCTTCACATGTAATCATACTAGATGCCTCATCACAATTCCAATTTCTCTTTGTTACTTATTAACAGTAAATCAATTAAAGTGTTTACAAAGAATTAGTAAATCACATTGGATAGTCTAAAAGAAAATAGAAGAAAATTTTTATGAATTTTTCAATGATTTGAATAAACTCCCCCTAAAGCTATGAATTACAAAATTGTATATCCTAGAATCCTACAAAATTTGTATTCTAACTAAAAAATAAATATATTTTTGTTGAGAAAGATCCAAACATGAGATCATATTGTAATCATACTTCAGCATTACTTATTGATTGTTAATAAGATTTATTTATTCGATGCACAAGCTTAGGACGATTGCCAGTATATGGGTCCACTTTAAATCTTACCACTTGTTGTGAATTTGGATTAATGAAAATCAATCACAAGACTTTGTGTTCCCCACTCACTTGAACACATCCCCGCTTTGTGAAACATCAACCAACAGCGATGCCATTGTAAATTATAAGTTCAAATTCTTGCTTAGTTTGATCATGCAAAAATAAAGCAGAATATCTTTTGTGAAATAACAAAGTGTAAAATAAAACAGAATGTTCAAAATCCGGTAATGTAACATCAGTGCCGGACGCGTGCCGGAACAGTGATCGCAACAGTAAACCGTACAGTAACTCAGGAACACATTACGTGAAACTATGTTTATGCTACTGATACATTATACTTGATTTGATGCTATTATGTATAAAAGTATGTGAGGTTAAACAAAACGAAACCATGTCGGTTGTGTTACGGAATGCTAAACAAACGAATTATTCGTATAGGTGACGATCTGTACGAATGATTCTGAGAGTTTAACGTTCTGAAATAATGACTGAAAAGTAGAAAACAAAAGCTGGAAAGCCAAACCATCGTCGTGTTCGTTCGAATGACGATTCGAACGAATACGCGCGATGGCGACGCGTTCTGACGAAAATGAAAACGATTACGAACGTTAAAATAATAAAAATAAATTAAAAATAATATTTATTAGTAAATTCCACTTAAAAAGATTTAAGTTAAACTATTTTATAAAACTACGCGCAATAAACTTTAAATAATGAAATAACGAGGTTTAACAGTCTGATCTCGAACGAAACCGTAAAAATATGTAAAATATAATATTTTACGTTATACAATTTTGAAACTCATCAAAAAAAAATGATCAAAGAAATCTATATTTCAATCTAAAAAGTTTAATTACGCAACCGTAATTGAAACGCGCGTAAAAATACGCAAAACCGACACCAAACGAGACCGAACACGCGGGTAAACACTCGGGGTATAAAAACCCATTTATTCACTTCATCTTCTTCATTTGAACAGCCTTCTACTCTCACTCTAACCTAAAATCCCGGTTTTGCGATTTTGACTAGAAATCCACACGAAAATCATCATAACTTCTTCATTTCTTAACCAAATCGCGCAAATAATATATCGAAACGACCGTATCGACGAGAGGAAGCTGGAAGTACAAGGGATCGGAGCTATCTCGAAGTATTTTGGCCGAAATCTTAGAGAGAAGTTACGGGCTGAAGGTGTGTTAACTATTCATCATCTTCTTCGTTTTGAATCTGATTTTTGAGCTATAAACCAATGAGGATCTGTAATAAAACAACTATAGAAACCTTGTAACACCTTAGAAACATTTAACACAGCTTGGATTAACCGTGGGAAGGTAAAATGATCTTATAATGTGGGTTTTTTTCAGGGTTTCTCTCAAAACCCAGCTCTTTTGATTTGAAACTCAGTTAATTCTTCTTAGAACTTGTAAGAACTGCACGAAATTGAGTCTGGGTTGCTTGGGTTATCATAAGAAAGGGGTTTGGGAAGCTGGGGAACACACAGGTTGTTGTAGGTGAGGGTAGCGGCATATGAATATGCCGAAACTAGCTATCTCGACGACATGAGAGTGTTGGCAACTTCTTACCGACAATAACGATATCAGGGAGGGCTAGGTTCGAACAAATGACTGATGCACTACAAGATTGAAGGGATTCAAGGCTGATAAACCAAGTAGCTGACGATACTAATAACTTTGACGCAGTGGAGCTGTGATATCAACAAGTGTCGACATCGGTAATGCTGGCAGTTCAATACTTGGGTGTTCTTGGGCAGGAGACGAACCTAGACCATCAATATTAATGTGAATTATGTCAATATTAGTTCCTCGATGAAATCCAAGAAATCTATAACAAGAGTTAGCCATAAATGGGTTGGAATTGGAGTCACACATTTATGGAAGGATCTGATGTCTATGGTGATCTTGGGTGTTAATTCCAATTGTGATGGCCATTGGTATTAACAGCCCTGCTTTCGATATCATTATTATAAAAAAAAAAAAAAAGTGTTAACTAATATTTTACTACAACCATGATGGGATTTTAGCTTAACCTGACATTTTACTAAACTCTTTTCTGTTACAACATATTAAATAAACAAGACTTTTAACCTAAAACCTAAATAAACATAATTAAGCAATAATAACCATTTGTAGTAACTCAAGAGTAACATATCAAGTTTTAATCTAAAACTTAAGTTATCACATTGGAAATACTATGATTTTCAAACCCTTCAAGGTAACAAAATTATAAACCAGGTATGAAGCAAATAACCATAAGTGTTAATATATATTAATACTTAACTTGTAATTGGTTACGTGTTAGTGTGCTACACTACAAAATAATTAGGATTATAACAACAAAGGTTTATGAGTGTTAACCAACTTTAGGGTTAACACACACAGTAATAACTTATACTTATAAGTTACATATAATTGAAATCAAACACAGGAACGTGAATACAACCTCAAGAACAACAAACGAGTGCGTGCATTCTGTGCTTTCTTAGTCAACCACTACCACAACAAGGTGAGTTCATTTGTCCCTTTTCAAACTTATTTGTTTTACTTCGGGACTAAGAAGCATGTTAAACATTTTCATGAAACTATTGAAATGTTATTCAATGCTTAAAACATAAACATGATACTTATATTGAAACTTATGCTTGAAACTTAGTATACTTTGAAAAACAATAGACTTGAAACTTATACCTTAAACTTGATGTTGAATGCTTATGAGAATTAATGCTTAAACATGAGGCTGGATGTTGTGAAACGATATGCTCAAACATGACACTTTATGCTTGGGAAAAACTATATGCTTATAAGACTTGATGCTTATGAAACTATATGATTGAACGTGAGACTTTATGCTTGTGAAAACTTTATGCTTAAATATGATACTTGATGCAAAACTATGGAATTCATGATGAAACATTGTGTGAACACTTGAAATATTATGCTTGAAACTACTACTTGCGCATGAAATATGGTACATATATCTAATCATAGGCTACGTAATGGCTAAACTACTGGTAATCCAGAGCTTGTACCTATGGATTGAGATATATGTAAAACATAAACGTAACGAGACTAAGCTATTACCTATATAAGAGACATGTAATGGCTAAACTACTGGTAATCCAGAGCTTTTGTCTGCTTATATGAGGTATGTAATTGCTAAACATAAACATTGCGATGCTAAGCTATTATCTATATAAGAGACATGTAATGGCTAAACTACTGGTAATCCAGAGCTTTTGTCTGCTTATATGAGATATGTAATTGCTGGATTTACTTGTGTATGCATGGCTTGTGTCTATATATGAGATATGTAATTGCTAAACTACTGGTAAACCAGAGCTTTTATCTTGTATAGGAGACACGTAATTGCTAGACTAAGCTTAACTAATCTGTGAGCTACGTAATTGCTAAACTACTGCTAGTGCAGAGCTTGTACTCACGTATGGGATTAGGGACAGCTAAACTGTTTGCGTGTGAAACTTGATACTTGATAAACATAAAGAGAAACTAACACTTATGATTACAATAGACATGAAAACTTTGAAACAGATAACAAAAGCTTTGATGAGGATGGAATTGATTGGTAGGTAAAATGCTTAATTATTATTAACGACAGTGTCATATCTGGATTAGTATGTGGTGGGATGTTGGCTAGGGCTTGTCCCTTACATATGCCCTATATATAAGCATACCGATTTGGATATTACATGTGGAGTTAATGAGGTTAAGGTTTTACCGAAGGAGGTTTGTTAAAATTATTTTAAACTTATAAGCTTTATGAACTCACCAACCATTGTGTTGACTTTTTTTTTCTTACATGCATTCTCAGGTGAAGAACAGGTTTAAGCTTAATCTTTTGGATATGCATACTAGGCTGCCCAGATAGAGGACCTAGTAGACTTTTGGAGAAGCACATCCTTTGTTGATGACACATATCACTTTTGATATCTTGTACATACACAAGATATAAACATTTGATTCTTTTGGTTAGGTTTACTTAGTTAAATTGCAGAACATTGCTATTGTAATTTAACTTTGTAATCCTATATATCATCTGATTGTGCTTTAGTTATTCTTAAACGTTGATGCTATGTAAACAATCTGATCATCATGATTATCATCCACGATATCACGCCCCGGGAACCTTCCGCCCGGCGGGGACTCCGATCCAACCCCGCCGGCTCGGGGTGTGACAGGTAACAAGATTGATACTTCCGTATGCGCAGATGAAACCAGCATATTGAACCAAAAAATAACTTAAGTTTAAAACCTAGCAATCAGATTGATACTTCCGTATACACATAGAATGCCCAAGTTTTAAACAAACCAAGAAAATAAAAGCAGAATGTCCAAAACATAACAATCAGATCGATACGTAAGTATACGCAGAGAATGTCCATGTTTTGAACTAAAATGCAAGAAAAATGAAATCAGAATTTCTTTTGAAAATAAAACGCATGATCAAACTAGTATATGTACTAACACAATTAGCAATCACTGAGGCAAATGCCATGCACTCAGGACAAAGATCGAACACTGTGTTCTAAGTAATGTGTCCCACAAAGAATGATTATGGTATTAGTCTACATAAATCACAACTAAGTGAAAGACCTACCAACATATCATACTGAGTGCATTGTGATCGCTTTGTATTTGATCTTGTATGAACAAAGTAAACTTCAGAATATTACAATGTACAATCATATCTCAAAGGTCGGATCAATTTCTCAATTTTCTAATTTTATATTGTTTTTGATTTTTTTTAAATTTTCTCCCCCCCCCTAAAATGCTAAAAATGAAAATCTTTTTGATTTTTAGAATTTTATAAGTATATAGAAAAATCAAAATTCCCGGAAAATTGACAACCGATATGATTTACCATCTTTGTAAAACATTATGATCAATGTGACTTGAAAACATCAAGAAAATATGACAATGTAATTCCAAACCTGTCAAGTTCTCTAGAATAATATGACAGTTAAAGAATTAGAACGATTTTACCAAATACACGCCAGGAAGTTCCACTATCAATGAGCTCTCCTCCAATTGATAGGTCCTCTTGAAATCCTCCTGCACACACTCACAAACCATTAGATAGCTTTGGTCACCTAAGCCTTCGAGGTCTTGAGTTTTCCATGAAAATCCATATACCGAAATTTAATCCATTTTCCAGTTGAAACTAATGAAGTTTCCTTTGAAACTTTGTTTGTTTTTGGTATCCACAACTGTTCCTGTTCAAGTGCATTCTTAAGATAATATTTATCTTGAATCACCACATTGTTGTTAAACACCAAATTAGTCATTAAAGGTTTTGAAAGTTTCAACTTTTCTTCATCCGAGGCTTTCACAAGTTCTTCCTTGTTTTGATTTGGCATTTTATGTCTTTTAGGAATGAACTTTGAAACCTCTGTGACACAAGACTTGGCATTACTAACTTGTCCTTGTAACTCACACAGATAAGGACAATTAGCAATGATATGCCCTCTTGTTCCACACTCAAAACATATTCTCCTCTCCACAAACCTAGGAGAATAGTTTTATACAAACCTATGGTTTTGGTGATTTACCACTGGTGAACCATAAACCAATCTTTGATTACTTGTTGAACCCATATGAGTCAAATGTGACTTCTTATCACTTGACGTGAGAGACTCAAAGTTCAACTTTTCACATCTTGTGGGACTGAGTGAAATCTTGTCTTTGTTCCAAGACTTTGAAGTATCACACTTTGATTCCACTCTGTTTGATGCACATGATGATTTCACAACCCATTTTGATTGAACTTGACGTTTAGGTTTTGAACTTGAAAAACCATTTTGTTTTGAAAAATTCATATTTTCATTCTTTGAAAACTTTTTAATTTCAACCAATGGGGTTTTGAAAGAAACTTTCTTTTTGGATGATGATGCAGAATATGAAACACATGATTTTACATCATCAAAGATATTATTGTGAGAATCATCATAATCCTTATGTACATCCATCAACCCACATCTGTACAATGTCTCCTCATCATATTCCTCAAAAGTACAATCTTCAATAACAGGAGAAAAATTGTCATAAGCACAAATTGGAGACTTTCCCTTATTAAGAGTGTTATCTATTGAAATTTCACTATCACTTGATTTCTCAATAAGAGGACTTGAAGAAATTATAGAATCATGATGATTCTCCAATTTGTGCATGATTCTGTCAAAGTCCCTTTTTGCCTTGTCCATTTTGATTTTAATTTTATTTACTGCATTTGTCAATTCAACATTTACTTTGCTCAAAATGTCAAGTTTTTGTTCAGAAACACTTTCATTGGCATTTGACTTTGACAAATCATCAGTCAACATTTGAACCTGTAACTTCAAATCTGCAATCTGTTTTGAAAAAAACTTTTCATTTGATTTTAAATCCATGTATGCTTTATTGCAGTTTGATAAGTCATATTTCAAATTCATGTTTTCTTCCTCCAAACTCCAAAATTTTCCCTCAAGATTTAAACATTTAGAGCATGAGAGTTTAGAAAATATACATGAACTTACCTCTTTATCTGAAATGGTATGACAATGGTCTTCACTAATGATGGTAGTTGTTTCAGACAAATCATCAGAGGCATCTGCATAAACACTCTCATCCTTTGTTGAGACCACTTCAACACTTGAAGTTTCATCCTTTGACTTCAAAACATCATCTTCAGACTTCTTCATCTCACTTTTGATATCAGAATCATCAAGAATGTGTGTATCTTCAGTTACATTACATCTCTTATCTACAACTTCATTCATCTGTTTGCTATCTTCAGACATTTCAGGTTCATCTTCTGTTCCTCCATCAACATCTTCTTTTTCTTTCTCAACACTCATACTTGCCTTTAACATGTTTCTTTGTTCATCAATCCACGAGAAATCAACAATTTTCACAATCCATTTTCCGTTTCGCCTTATCTCCAATTCCATTTTATCAACAACATCTTTGAAGTTTATTAATGTGACATGATGAATAACTTCTGTTTCCTTCATTCTGTCAACAAAATCACTCCATCGATAAGGTAAGAATTACGTAAACTTCTCAACGATTTGCCCATCAGTAATATCAAACTGAAAATATTTCAATTCTTGCATAAATGGTAGAAGACAATCATAAGCATCATTGATCTTCTTTGCAACATGATTGTTATATGCAAGTTCTAACAAACTCCACTTTGCACATGAATGTGGCATTTGTTCAAAATCAGTCTTTTTAATATCTTTAGAAATGATCACCGAAAACAAGTCACACAATTCTCTTTCTTGATTAAATTCAAACAATTGATCTTCATTCAGTTTTGATGTTCCAAAATTATCCTTTGATTTCAGACATGGTTTCTTGTATTGATTGTACAATAACTTCTGATAATTTTCATCCGCTTTAGCAATAAATGTTTCGAATGTGGATCTCCTGTTCGGATAATTGTCCAAATTCTCCAACACAAGTCCATTGTTAGTCAACCATTCTACATTCCAGTTCTTGTGTGTCATATTTAGCTTTTATGTTCAGAACATCAAAGTTTAACCTCTCAAAACAAAACAGCTCAAACCTTGTCTTAACATCCGAATTAGGTCTTGAAACCTATCCCAAATGATCCGGAAGGCCCAAAATAGGTAAACAAGGTTTACTTGAACTTTTAAAATGGTATATTTCTTGCAAAACTCTTCGAAAAACCTATTGGAGGTTCTCCCAAACCTTTTTCACGAACCTTTTGAGCTTTTCACGAACCTATTGAGGTTTTCACGAACCTATGAAGGTTTTGAACGAACCTATGAAGGTTTTGATGAACATATGAAGGTTTTTGACGAACCTATGAAGGTTTTGACGAACCTAGAGGTTCCCACGAACCTATTTCTCACGAACCTTTTGAATTCTCACGAACCTAAGGTTCTCACGAACCTATTTGTCACGAACCTATGTAGGTTCTTCTCTAAGGTTCGTCTAAGGTTCGTCTGATCGAACGAACAGATCTGAACCTCACAAAAATGGCTCTAAAATCTTCATTTTTTGGAGTTAGAAGGCCTATGAGTAGTCAAAATCTTCGTTTTTTCGAGGCGCATCTTTCTATTGGAACAAAACTTGCAAAAACTTGATAATTTTTCGTAGATCTGGCTTTTTGTTGACAAAAACGTGAAGAACTTCAAGAACACCTCCAAGATGATGAATTTTCTGATCAAATTACTTGAGATTGATGTCCAAATAGTCGTAGAATCGAGCCTAACGCTCTGATATCACTGTAGATTTGAAGAATCGATCACGAAATTCTACGATTCGATCACAAACATGCGGAATCCGTTTACAACTAGATTTGAATCAAAAATGACAATGTAATAGATCATGAATCTGAATTCTTCATTGATATCCAAGTGTTTACAAACAATAAACGTGAAAATACAACACTTGAACGATCAAAAGAAACAAAGATGAAAAGAGTCTTGATCTTGAGCTTGAGAGAGAATTTGACTTTGTGTGTGTGAATTGTAAGCTCTAAGCTTCCAAGTCTTCCAAGTCTACCTATATATAGGTTTCATAGGTTTGCCAAACCTATAGGTTTTCCAAAAGGTTTGCCAAACCTATAGGTTTGCCAATAAGTTTGCCAAACCTTAAAACATGTGAGCACCAAACCTTTTAGCCATCAATCATAGCCGAACCTTCTTGGATCTTTAGCTGAACCCTTAATCATATACAACGGACTGTGATTTCATATACAACAAGCGAGGTTCACACAATAAATGCATCTTTCACACAGAAAATGCACTAACATACTCCCCTTGAACCTTGCTGTTGTATATGCTCAAACATTTTGTGGATCGGGGAACAAATATGCATCAACATACTCCCCTACAACCTTCCTATCAACATATTCAATGATCGGAGGAAAATTTTCATTAGCAAAATGCACTAAGAGCATTTTGCTATCAGAAAATGCACTAACAGTTTCTTTCTTTAAGAAACTCCGATTCAAGTAATGACAGGAAAGAATGGATTCTAGGATGATACTAAGAGCATGATTACTTAGACAGTAGATTAGTAAGAATTTACAGAATCAACAGATACTATCGAGAATTTAGGATCTATGTGAATAACAATAACATGGTAGTTATCCACACAAGTTGAACAGGGAGAAGACTTAACACCTAGATCCAAAATCTTGGACAAAAAAATTCGAGATGATACGTAGGATCAAAACTCTAGGCATTTTAATAAGAAAATGTCTGGTGGTTAAAACAATTGGGTTACTTTGGAAAACTTAGCATTATAACCCGTTGAGTTATCTCACATAGTAGATATAATAAAATCACATGACATAGTCATGATGGACTAAACCAATGGATGATCTTAAATGATAGCCGAACATCATCTGAACAAGGCTAGCAAAGTTGCTAATATCTTGTGATGGATGATGTGAGTTAAATACGGGTGTAACAAGGATGATGAATAATAACACGTGGATCAATTCTTTCAATGAAACTTTACAAGTGAAATGACTTGTAAGTAAATTGAAAGATAACATAAATCGTTCTCGGAGATGTGCATAGATTCGCCACCAAGGTAAATCTGTACACTTGTCATAGGGTAAACTACCATGTTTCTTGGGTAGTTTTCTCAGACATTGGGAGCATACACCAGAATATGGAAACAGATCTAAAGGTGGTTAGTATATATATGATTGTAACGACGCAACCTTGGGTACACTTTATGCGACTTAAGGGTTGAAATCTAACAATAAAAACCTAGAGTTGCAAAGACAACATGAGATAATTCTATAGGAGTCGGAAACAATGGCTACGGTTATAAATACCGAGCCACTACCTTACACTCCTAGGGGACACCAAAGCATATGGGTCAACAATACCTGTATGATCAAGCCGCTCTCAATTTCCTTGACAGGAAGGAACTGTATTAGGGATTAAATAATCAGATTGTGCATAACCAGAACCATGGTGTGTGAAAATCTGAAACACTTATACTTGTAACTGACAATGCCAGTTATTTTCGCAGTTGCACTAAACTTCATAAATTCCTAGGAATTCGCTGGAACTGCGTAATTTACAAAGGGCGAGAGATGTATAATAAGGGTAGGAATTCAAAAGAAGTCTAACAATTTAAGGAAATTTAGGGGACTTGCAAAGTAGATTGCCATTCAAGGAGGAATAGTCAGGACAATGAGAGACAGGAATTTGGAGAGGGGTATAATAAGTTGATTCACATATCCTTAGTGGAAGTTGAAAGCGACGCTTCCCTATCACATCGATAATGCCCTAGCTACCATAGTAGCATAAAGGATATTTAAACTCAGTAGAAAACATCATTTAGAAGACACGTAATGTCACACCCCGAGCCGGCGGGACGGATCGACTTTCCAGTCGGACGGAAGGGTCTCGGGGCGCGATATCGTGGGTGATAATCGTGATCATCAGATTGTTTACATAGCATCAACATTGGGAATAACTAAAGCACAATATATCACTTAATTAGGATTACAAAGTTAAATTACAACTGTTAATGTTTGATAATTTAACTAAGTGAACCTATCAAAAGAATCAATTGTGTACTATTTTGTAACTGTACAAGATATCAAAAGTGTTTCACAACAGTGAACAAAATATGTGCTTCTCAAAATCTACTAGGTCCTCTAACTGGCATCCTAGCATGCATTCCTTCGCCTTAGCTTAATCATGTACGTCACCTGAGAAAGCATGCAAGAAACAAGGTCAACACAATGGTTGGTGAGTTCATATAGTTTTAGTATGTGAAAATAGCTTTTGCAAACCTTTTCGGTAAAACCTTAACCTCATTAACGTCACCTGTAATATCCGATTAGGTATGCTTATATATAGGGCATACGAAAGGGTCGAGCCTACAACCCGCCCAAACGCCATCCCACCACATACTAAACCAAATATGACATTGTTGTTAAAGATAATTAAGCATTTTACCTACCATCCAATCCCATTCCCATCGTAGCTTTAGCATTTTGTTTGTAAGTTTCAACACGCATACAATAGCATCTGCAAGTCTAGCTTTGAGAGTTACCTTTGTGGACAACTGAACACCCTAAGGAATCCAGTATCAATCCATATCGGATTTAAATGTGATTAGTAACATCGGTGTTTGGATAAAGGATTTCTATGATGACACAAAGACAACTAAAGAAAAACCTGAATCATCATAGTCACGTATCACAAACATGAGTGGACAATGAGAAGTTCCTGTATGGCAAACACTGAGAGGCCAACAGTCTGTTCCTCTAGTCCTGACTATGAAGGTCACCCTATGGCAAGCACTGATAGGCCGACGGTCTGTTCCTTCAAGTCCCGACTACGGAGAACACCCTATGGCAAGCACTGAGAGGCCAAAAAAGTATGTTCTACCATAGCCGATAATGTTAGCATACAAGTTTATAGCATTCATATAGCATAGCGTTTACGTATCTTGTGCACAAGTACTAGCTTCACAACCGGTAAGGCAAGCACAGAGAGGCCAAACCGTTGTTTTAGTATGGCAAGCATATAAAGCATACAAAGTTTAAAGTACTTTGAACATTTCAATCATTTAGTATATATGTATGTAGCATTAGCATAGAATCATTTTTTTAGCGTTAGCATTAGCATTATCCGGTAGCATTAGCATAAAGTATTAGCATTTAGCATTAGCATGTAGTTTAAAGCCTTAGCTTTTAGCTTTTAGAATAACTGTAACACGCATAAGCATTTGAATTAGCATTTTGAATAAGTATAAAAGCATCTATGCAACAGTTAAACATTTGTTTAAAAGGTGTAACATGCCACTCAGTCCCGAAGTAAAACTCAAAATAATTTAAAAAGGGACAATAAACTCACATGTATTGCTAAGTGTAAGTTACCACAGATAATGCGTGCTCGTTGATTGTAGCTTAAGTATCTTCAACACCTGAGTTGTTTTAAGAGATTCGAATACGATAAGTCGTTATAATAGACGCAAACTAGGGTTTCGGTCTCGGTGTGCAACTAAGTGTCCTATGTTGCTAATGTCTTGCTACAATTTCATCTAACTAGTCTAAGGTATTACCCATAAATAAAACCCATGATCCCGTAAGACTTTGATTAAGTATTTGTAAAGTAATTTGTCTTAATTAAATCATAAGTTATGAATCATTTAATTAATTAAGAAAGTTTATCATTAGTTTTTTATTGGCTAAAATCATAGTTTTATTTTAAGAATATCGTAGATTAGTTTATTAGACTTAAGTTAATCCAACTTGATTAACTCTAAGCCCAAGATTTAGTTTTACCTTCTTTCGTTTCTCAAATCATTCATGTATACTACTTAGATTAGAAGGTCCAACGGAACCATCTAACTTAGTTGTATATAGCATGGCCTTTACTAAGTATCAGATGTTAACAAACTAACAACCACGCTTGGTTAGGTTCCTTGATCCTTCGTACTCTATGCTTTGTGTTTGAAATCGTTAAAATCCTTAATATTGTTGCATGATTCCTTGTTTAACTTCAACCCCATTTGTTAGACAAAATATATGTTTAACATGTGTTTAGGAATGTATGTATGTTTAAATTATTAGCATAAACCACTTTCAAGTTCATCACCTTTGTTTGCAAAGAATTGAGTTTGCTTATTATTAGGAAACCCTAATAGTTTTCCCATGTACACCCCTCCCATGCATACGGTTTACGTGGATGTTCTCATGCATGCACACCATATGGGTGTAAGTGTTTAACCTCCCTTGTGATCCTTGTAGTTCTTGTCACCTTCTTGGTCAAACCCCATGCATATACACACCATGCGACCACCTTTCATGTATGCTTGTATACAACATTCATGCATACACCATATGGTTCGAACCCGTGCTCATGACCAACTACATAAACCCAGGTTCAACTAAAGGGGTTCACTCGAATAGCTTTGGTCGAAAGGAGCATGGCCGATCGAATGGAGTATGGTTGGTCGAATGGCTATAGGCGAATGAGCAGGGGTCGAATGAAGCAGCACCCATTGCCGATAGAATGAGGCTGTTGGCGACAGAATGAAAGCCGACCAAATGAGATGGGTGTTGAATAGAGCCCTGGCCGAAGGACCTGATTCAGCGAATGGGGACCGACTGACCAGAAATTTTCAAGCGTTTGTGTTACAGTTTAAATCGAATCGTATAGTCGTCGCGCGTATTTGCCCGAATCGTCACCCGTACAAATACGACGATAACTACACTTTTCAATATGGTTTTCTAATTACTGGATGTCATTCAGAATGTTCAACTTTCAGATATATTCGTACAGATCGTCACCTATACGAATAATCCGTCGGTTTAGCATTTCTGTAACAACATCCGTTATTGTTTTGTTCTGTTCAACGTCGCATACGTTTATACATAATAGCATTAAATCAAGCCTTCGTGTGTCAGTTCAGTGTTGTCTGATGTGTTTCTGACAGTTAAACCGTGAGATTTAAATCAATTTCAGAAACAATAGCATAATAGTTTAATGTTAAGCATCAGAATGTTAATAGCATATAAGTAGTTCACGTAGTTTGTACCTGAGTTACTGTGCAAGTTATTGTTCTATTCACTGTTCCGGTGACGTTTCCGGCACTGATGTTACACGTAAGGAAGGAATCAAACCCTTTTCCCTTGGTGTAAAGAAAGTTGTACCCGAGATCGATTTTAAATTTCAGGACAAAAATTTCTTTAACAAGGTGAGACCGTAACATCAGTGCCGGAATAGCAGAACAGTAGAAGCTCAATACTAACAAACAACACACACAGACACAATACTGATATGCTTAAACATGTTAGACTATGAACGGATACTAAGTGTGAATATTAGTTAGGGTATTATTATGTATAAATGTATGTGAGGATAACCAAACTAAAACAATATTAGATATCGTTACTGGAATATTAGACTAACAGTGTATTCATGTGAGTGATGATTCACACGAATATATTTGTAAGTTTAACGTTCCGAATGATATCTTAAAAAAGAAAATTAAATCGGAAAGTAAAGTTGTTGTCATATTCGAACGGGTGACGATTCGTACGAATACACGCGAAAACTTTACGATCCGAATGAACAAAAAATAAACGTTTCTAAAATTTTAGAAATAAACAAAAGATATTTAGTTAATTTATTAGATATTTCCACTTTAAAAGATTTAAAGAGTTCCATTTTTTTATAATGTTGGGTAATGTCACAAAAGACGACGAAACAACGCGTAAAACCGAAACCGAACACACCCGAACATACCCGGACTATAAAAGCTTTGGAAACCCTCCTTCTTCCCCAAGAATTTTAGAATTTCTCTCTCCCCTTTCTAAAAATCTAGCACCCCTCTCTACTCTCTCTACTTCAAACCACCATATCTCTCTCATTTCTGAACCAAATTCGACGTTCTAGTAGTCAAAAAGATCATGGGAAAGAGAGGAACACAGTAGTACAAATGATCAGAGCTGAAACGAGCTGAGTTGGTTGCAGTTTTAGAGAGAAGCTTCGGATTTTGTCGAAGAGGTAAGCTTCAAATCAGTTTTTACCACTTCCAAACTACTAGGATCTGCACGAAAACTAGATTAGCTGGCTTGGAAAAGATTAGATTAAAGTACTAGGTGGTTAGACTTGGCTGAGAATTCTTGGAACAAGCAATATCGGTGAAAGAAAGATCATGGGGTTAGTGTCGATGGTACTGTAGACCTAGCACCCCAAACCATCGAGATTAGCATGTTTGACAGCCTCAAAATCGATGGTATTTGGTCTAGACTCTTAATATCGAAGGTCTACAAGTTTGAGATTCAAAGGGCTCATCGATACTGGTAGTATCGAAGGCCTACGAAGGCTAGAAAATGAATCTGTCGACACTACAATATCGGCAGAAGAAACTAGGTCTTGCCATCGATACTAATCAAACATGGGCCATCGATATTGGATGGGGGCTTTCGATACTAGCTCAGTAACCTAACCCAAGTAACCTGGATCATAATGGACCATCGACATTGGTAGCGTCGATGGTCTAGGGGCCGGCAAACATGAGACTATCGAACCTATAGTATCGACAAAGGGTGTTTTGAACCCACTTATGGGTCATGGATACTAATCTAAACCTCTTCGATACTAATAACCAAATGTAATTCAAGGGGTTAGAACTTGAAAACAACTAGTAATAGTTAGGGTTGAGATTATGGGACGTAGTTAAAGATGCTAGTATTGTATAAGGAAACATTAGGGTTTACTAGGTGATTAACTGATTATAAACACTTTCAATACTAAGTTTTGGGTAAACCAAAACACTCACTGTAGGTTTGAAGAATCGATCACGAAATTCTACGATTCAATCATAAACGTGCGGAATCCGTTTATAACTAGATTTGGATCAATCAACGACAATGTAATATATGTCACAAATCTGAATTACTCATTAACATTCAAGTGTTTACAATACAAACGTGAAATACAAAACACTTGAATCTACAAAGAAAGCTAAGATGAAGAGAAATCTTGAACTTGATCTTAAGAGAGAATTTAACTTTGTGTGCATGAATTATGAGCTCTACTCTACTAAGTCCACCACCTTTTCTCTATATATAGGATCAAAAGGTTTGCCAAAAGGTTTGCCTCCCAAACCTATAGGTTCTCCTCCCAAACCTATAGGTTCGCCTCCCAAACCTTTAGGTTCGCCTCCCAAACCTATAGGTTCGCCTCCCGAACCTATAAAACATGTAAGCATCGAACCTCTCACGAACCTCCATAGCCGAACCTTGAAATATTAGGTTCGCCAGACAAGGTTCGCCAGCCGAACCAATTGGTTCGTTAGACAAACCTATACAACAACATAAACATAGGTTCGTCGAACCTTAACCAAACCTTAGCCGAACCTTTTGTCTTTTGATCTTCTAATCATATACAACAAACTACAATTTCATATACAACAAGCTAGGTTCACATTAAATGCAGCTTTCACACAAAAAGTGCACTAACATACTCCCCCTTGAACCTTGCTGTTGTATATGTTCAAACATTTTGTGTATCGGGAAACATATATGCATCAACCTACTCCCCTACAACCTTGCTATCAACATACTTCCCTTCAGTTGTATCTGTTATATTTTCACACAGAAAATACATCAATCTCTTTGTTTCTACTTCACCCTCTCAATCTTAATCTCATTCTCTCTCTCTCTTTCTCTCTCCATCTTTTGTCTTTCTTTTTCAAGATTCACCAGCTGAGGGCTGCAGTGATATCTTCAACACACAGATCTTCATCACCCTTATCACCTGCATCAGTTGATACATAATCAAAACTAAATCTTTTGCTACACATGTGATCATACTAGATGTTTCATCACAATTCCAATTTCTCTTTGTCACTTATTAAAAGTAAATCGATTATAGTGTTTACAAAGAATTAGTAAGTCACATCGGATTGTCTAAAAGAAAATAGAAGAAAATTTTTATGAATTTTTTCAATGATTTGAATAAACTCCCCCTAAAACTATGAATTGCAAAATTGTATATCCTAGAATCCTACAAACTTTGTATTCTAACTAAAAAATAAATATGTTTTTGATGAGAAAGATCCAAACATGAGATCATATTGTAATCATACTTCAGCATTACTTATTGATTGTTAATGAGATTTATTTAATCGATGCACAAGCCTAGGATGATTGCCAGTATATGGGTCCACTTTAAATCTTACTACTTGTTGTGAATTTGGATTAATGAAAACCAATCACAAGACTTTGTGTTACCCACTCACTTGAACACATCCCCGCTTTGTGAAACATCAACCAATAGCGATGCCATTGAAAATTATAAGTTCAAATTCTTGCTTAGTTTGATCATGCAAAAATAAAGCAGAATATCTTTTGTGAAATAACAAAGTGTAAAATAAAATAGAATGTTCAAAATCCGGTGACAAGATTGATACTTCCGTATGCGCAGATGAAACCAAGATATTGAACCAAAAAATAATTTAAGTTTAAAACCTAGCAATCAGATTGATACTTCCGTATACACATAGAATGCCCAAGTTTTAAACAAACCAAGAAAATAAACAGAATGTCCAAAACATAGCAATCAGGTCGATACGTAAGTATACGCAGAAAATGTCCATGTTTTGAACGAAAACAAAAGAAAAAATGAACTCAGAATTTCTTTTGAAAAAGAAACACATGATCAAACCAATATATGTACCAATACAATTAGCAATCACTGAGGCAAATGACCACGCACTCAGGACAAAGATCGAACACTGTGTTCTAAGTGATGTGTCCCACAAAGAATGATTATGGCATTAGTCTACAGAAATCACACCAAATTGAAAGACCTACCAACATATCATACTGAGTGCATTGTGATCGCTTTGTATTTGATCTTGTATGAACCAAGTAAACTTCAGAATATTACAATGTACAATCATTTCTCAAAAGTCGGATCAATTTCTCAATTTTCTAATTTTATATTGTTTTTGATTTTTTTAAAATTTTCTCCCCCTAAAATGCTAAAAATGAAAATCTTTTTGATTTTTAGAATTTTTAAGTACATAGAAAAATCAAAATTCCCGGAAAATTGACAACCGATATGATTTACCATCTTTGTAAAATATTATGATCAATGTGACTTGAAAACATCAAGAAAATATGACAATGTAATTCCAAACCTGTCAAGTTCTCCAGAATAATATGACAGTTAAAGAATTAGAACGATTTTACCAAATACATGCCAGGAAGTTTCACTATCAATGAGCTCTCCTCCAATTGATAGGTCCTCTTGAAATCCTCCTGCACATGCTCAAAAACCATTAGATATCTTTAGTCACCCAAGCCTTCGAGGTCTTGAGTTTTCCATGAAAATCCATATACCGAAATTTAATCCATTTTCCAGTTGAAACTAATGAAGTTTCCTTTGAAACTTTGTTTGTTTTTGGTATCCACAACTGTTCCTGTTCAAGTGCATTCTTAAGATAATACTTATCTTGAATCACCACATTGTTGTTAAACACCAAATTAGTCATTAAAGGTTTTGAAAGTTTCAACTTTTCTTCATCTGAGGCTTTCACAAGTTCTTCCTTGTTTTGATTTGGCATTTTATGTTTTTTGGGAATGAACTTTGAAACCTCTGTGACACAAGACTTGGCATTACTAACTTGTCCTTGTAACTCACACAGATAAGGACAATTAGCAACGATATGCCCTCTTGTTCCACACTCAAAACATATTCTCCTCTCCACAAACTTAGGAGAATAGTTTTGCACAAACCTATGGTTTTGGTGATTTGTCACTGGTGAACCATAAACCAATCTTTGAGTACTTGTTGAACTCATATGAGTCAAATGTGACTTTTTACCACTTGACATCGGAGACTCAAAGTTCAACTTTTCACATCTTGTGGGACTGAGTGAAATCTTGTCTTTGTTCCAAGACTTTGAAGTATCACATTTTGATTCCACTCTGTTTGATGCACATGATGATTTCACAACCCATTTTGATTGAAATTGACGTTTAGGTTTTGAACTTGAAAAACCATTTTGTTTTGAAAAATTCATATTTTCATTCTTTGAAAACTTTTTAATTTCAACCAATGGGGTTTTGAAAGAAACTTTCTTTTTGGATGATGATGCAGAATTTGAAACACATGGTTTCATATCATCAAAGATATTATTGTGAGAATCATCATAATCCTTATGAACATCCATCAACCCACATCTGTACAATGTCTCCTCATCATATTCCTCAAAAGTACAATCTTCAATGATCGGAGGAATGTTGTTATCAGCACAAATTGGAGACTTTCCCTTAAGATTTAAACATTTAGAGCATGAGAGTTTAGAAAACGTACCTGAACTTACCTCTTTATCTGAAATGGTATTATAATGATCTTCACTAATGATACTAGTAGTTTCAGAAAAAACATCAGAGGCATCCTCATAAACACTCTCATCCTCTGTTGACACCACTTCAACACTTGAAGTTTCATCCTTTGACTTCAACACGTCATCTTCAGACTTTTTCATCTCACTTGTGATATCAGAATCATCAATAATATGTGTATCTTCAGTTACATTACATCTCTCATCTACAACTTCATTCACCTGTTTACTATCTTCATCCATTTCAGGTTCATTTGTTTTATCAGATTCTGACATTGAAGACTCAACACTCATACTTTCATTTAATATATTTCTTTGTTCATCAATCCACGAGAAATCAACAATTTTCACAATCCATTTTCCATTTCGCTTTATCTCCAATTCCATTTTATCAACCACATCTTTGAAGTTTCTTAATGTGACATGATGAATAACTTCTGTTTCCTTCATTCTTTCAACAAAATCACTCCATCGATAAGGTAAGAATTGCGTAAACTTCTCAACTATTTGCCCATCAGTGATATCAAACTGAAAATATTTCAATTCTTGCATAAGTGGTAAAAGACGATCATAAGCATCATTGATCTTCTTCGTAACATGATTGTTGTATGCAAGTTGTAACAAACTCCACTTTGCACATGAATGTGGCATTTGTTCAAAATCAGTTTTCTTAATATCTTCAGAAATGATCACTGAAAACAATTCACACAATTCTCTTTCTTGATTAAATTCAGACATTTGATCTTCATTCAGTTTCAAACATGGTTTCTTGTATTGTTGGTACAATAACTTCAGATAATTTTCATCCGCTTTAGCAATAAACGTTTCGAATGTGGACCTCCAGTTTGGATAATTTTCCAAATTGTCCAACACAAGTCCATTGTTAATCAACCATTCCACGTTCCAGTTCTTGTATGTCATATTTAACTTTTATGTTCAGAACTTAAAAGTTTAACCTCTCAAAAACAAAACAGCTAAAACCTCGTCTTAACGTCCGAATTAGGTCTTGAAACCTATCCCAAATGATCCGGAAGGCCCAAATTAGGTAAACAAGGTTTACTTGAACTTTTAATAATGTGTCTTTTTGGCTCAAATGAAGCTTTTAAACCTTTAAAAATAGGCCACGAACCCTTTTCACGAACCTTATCAGTCTTGGAAGCTCACGAACCCTTTATAATGTATAAGGATCAAAATCTCGCGAACCCCAACCAAAATCTCGTGAATCTAGGTCAATTTCTCGCGAATTTCTCGTGAAATAGTCAATTTCTCGCTAACCTGGACGTTCCCACGAACCTATGAATGAATCTGGACACTCCCACGAACCTTTGGATGAATCTGGACACTCCCACGAACCTTATGTACGAATCTGGACGTTTCACGAACCTTATGGACGAATCTGGACGTTTCACGAACCTTGGATGAATCTGGACAGATTCTGCTATCAGATTCATCAAGGGTTCGTCTGACGAACCTGGACTTTTCACGAACCTTGGATGAACCTGGACAGGTTCGGCTATCAGATTCGTCAAAGGTTCGTCAAGGTTCGTCTGATCGAACGAACAGATCTGGTCTTCACAAAAATGGCTCTAGAATCTTCATTTTTTGGAGTTAGAAGGCCTATGAGTAGTCAAAATTTTCGTTTTTTCGAGGCGCATCTTTCTATCGGATCAAAACTTGCAAAAACTTGATAATTTTTCGCAGATCTGACTTTTTGTTGACAAAAACGTGAAGAACTTCAAGAACAACTTCAAGATGATGAACTTTCTGATCAAATTACTTGATATTGATGTCCAAATAGTCGTAGAATCGAGCCTAACTCTCTGATACCACTGTAGGTTTGAAGAATCGATCACGAAATTCTACGATTCAATCATAAACGTGCGGAATCCGTTTATAACTAGATTTGGATCAATCAACGACAATGTAATATATGTCACAAATCTGAATTACTCATTAACATTCAAGTGTTTACAATACAAACGTGAAATACAAAACACTTGAATCTACAAAGAAAGCTAAGATGAAGAGAAATCTTGAACTTGATCTTAAGAGAGAATTTAACTTTGTGTGCATGAATTATGAGCTCTACTCTACTAAGTCCACCACCTTTTCTCTATATATAGGATCAAAAGGTTTGCCAAAAGGTTTGCCTCCCAAACCTATAGGTTCTCCTCCCAAACCTATAGGTTCGCCTCCCAAACCTTTAGGTTCGCCTCCCAAACCTATAGGTTCGCCTCCCGAACCTATAAAACATGTAAGCATCGAACCTCTCACGAACCTCCATAGCCGAACCTTGAAATATTAGGTTCGCCAGACAAGGTTCGCCAGCCGAACCAATTGGTTCGTTAGACAAACCTATACAACAACATAAACATAGGTTCGTCGAACCTTAACCAAACCTTAGCCGAACCTTTTGTCTTTTGATCTTCTAATCATATACAACAAACTACAATTTCATATACAACAAGCTAGGTTCACATTAAATGCAGCTTTCACACAAAAAGTGCACTAACACTCACACTACTTAAACATATAAACAAACGTTTTATAAACAAATTAAGGTCTAGAACAATGGAACTCAAAAGCAAAACAAAGGGATCATGGATGACAAAATCGACTAGGGGTATTGTATGTGATCATGTGACGTATGAACCCTTAGCTATTGATATTATCATAACCATCATCAATAATTAATCTTGGATTGCTAAATCTAGTAAGATTAATGTCAAGGTTTTCATGTCAAACAAACACAAGAGATAATTCAAGACTATGAACATCAAGGAAACTCATAAGGGTTTAGGTTAAACTTGGTTAAAGTTAACCTAGGCCCCAACCTTCTAAACCTTATATTTTATAATTAAACCTACATTTTGTTAAAGATAGTAATTAGTTGTATGTAAATAAAAGTTAAAGTAACCATAACTTATCTTGTGAAAAGAATAAAGTTTTAAAAATAAAATTAACTTCTTTTATAATAATGTACACTTTAATGACCAACTACCTTTATACTTTAAAACTATATCTTTTCAACCTAAACATTGATTAACTAAGATAGAAGTAATTTATGTTGGGTAAGGGTTTAGAATGCTAAGCCCAATAATATAAGGTAGAATTAAACACTAGTAACTCATCATAGTAATACTAGGACACTTAGGCACACATTTGGATTAATTAATATATCAAAAACTATAAACACTTACAATACAAAACCATAACCAATGAAATCAGGGGTTGAAGCTTGATCCCATACCATCAACGAGTGAGCGCATTTCTAGGTACTTCAAGTGGTCTACAACACAGGTGAGTTCATTTGTTTCTTTTCAAACTATTTTGTTTTACTTCGGGACTGAGAAACATGTTTTGAATAGTTTATGTAAATGTTTAAATGTTTCTTAAATATTTTATACTTATACTTGATTCTAGTTCTCAATACTCTTATACTCAGATGCTTTAAACTTGTTGGTGCACTAAATGTCCCTAGTTCGATTTTGTATCATTCATCATGTAAAAATCAAGTTATATTAATGGAAGTTGTCTTTCTATACTGTTTTTAATGTTTATGTTTTAGTTATTTGATTATTTGATTGGTTGATTTGGTTTATTATCAAGTGAGTATGAGTATTACTCATTCGGGTGAATGACTCTATCGAATGAAGTCATTCGCCGAATGAGAATAGAGTATGTCTATAATCAGCGAATGAGCCATTCACCGAATGACTCATTCGACTGAATTACCTATTCGACATAGTCATTCGCCGAATGAGTTGTTTCGGCCTCTCTTTCGGCCGAATGTCTACTGCCTATAAATACAAGTTCAAAATCATTTCAACCCTAACTTCTGAGAACCCTCATTCTTCCCTGTGTGCTCCAGTGTCAAACCCCTGAAGATTTGAGTGTTTCTTGTTGTCCAAGTTCGATTCATAGCTCGTGGTGTTCGATTCTCGCTCGAATGTTCATCTCTTACCTTCGAATCACCACGGTTGCTGTTGGTTTCGATTGGAAAACCCTGGAATAGGATTCCGCACTATTCCAGAGGCTGTAGAGCAGATTTCTCTTGATTTCGTGCTGTTTCCGAGATCATTCTTGGTCCAACAAAGTGGTATCAGAGCTTTGGCTCTTGATTCTGCTCGATTTCCAATCCAAATCATCATATCTTTGATTGTTCGTTCGAGATCTGCAAAAACCGTAAGCTTTTTGTCCTAAAAGTTACTGTTTCATTGCAAATCCGTGAATTATTGTGGTGTTTTTGTCAAAACGTTTATCCCAATTTGTTCATTATCATCTCATGATGTTTTGTACCAAATTTGGTACTTAGATCTGGTCAAAATCTCAAGTTATCACGATTTTTGTTGCAAAAACCCTCAGATTGGCCGAATGTCAATGGCGGCCGAATAGTTTCAGCCGAATAAGCCTCATTCACCGAATAGCCACATTCAGCTGTCTCATTCGTCGAATAGCCCTCATTCGATCTCTCATTCGGCGAATAGCCCTCATTCGATCTCTCATTCGGCGAATAGCTTCATTCGACCCTTTCATTCGCCGAATAGGTTCATTCTCTCTTCTCATTCGCCAGACAGTCATACTCAGCCCCTCATTCGTCAGTTCTATCACATTCGGCCCCCGACATTCGCCCTAAGGATCTTCATTAGGCTATCATTCTGCAAATTTTTCTAAGTGTTGAACCTTGTCATTTCTGATTAAATGGAAGATTTAGCACTGATGGCGAACCAGAATCATCGTATTCAGACTTTGCTACTGACTGAGACTGAGATTGGAAACTCTAATAAAGCTCCAAAGTTGTTATCCTTAGACGATTATCCACATTGGAAGTATCGATTTGAGATCCACATCAATGGGGTGGATACAAACTTATGGATGATGATTGAGGGAGGTTATCTGAGACCTTTGAATGAAGATGGAACTCCTATGCTAGTCACACGGATGACTGAGCCTCAGAGGAAGCTGTATGATTATGAGAAGAAAGCCTATGCTATTCTATCCCAGTCTATTGCCACTGATATTTTCCATCCGTTTATACAGTTTACCTTTGCAAAGCTACTGTGGGATGCACTGCAACAAAGATATGAGGGTAATGATGCTTTGAAGAGCATCAAGTCAAAGGCATTGAAAAAGGAATTCAATAGTTTCATGTATGTGGGAAATGAGTCACTGGATGAGTTGATTGCAAGATTTTATCATCTTTTGAGTGAGTTATTCAATCATGAAGTCAAGACAACTACTTAGGAAAAGATCCAGTGTTTGGCAGATGCTCTACCTTCAAAGTGGGAGTCATTTTTGATGGTACTAAAGCAGAATCAGATGTTAGCTCATATGGACATAAATGATTTCATTCAAAAGCTGAAAGAGCAAGAAATAGAGAACAAGTGGAAGGCCAAGAGAGTTGCCCAAGTCCAGGATCCATCATTGTATTATTCTACTCCTACAGTTGAGAAATCATCTTCTCATGCTCCATTGAAGACATCATTTGTTTCTCAGACTACTGAAGCTCCATCATCTACTCAGATTCATTTTAGTCAATCATCCTCTTCATCCAATCCTCAGAAAGAACATCATCAGCCTATAACCAGTTTAAAGACAGAAAACTTTGATAAAGTGACTGTAGAGATTGCCAAGGAGCACATGGGACTGTTATCTACTCTAGTCAGTTCTTATGATGGTTTAGTAGCAGGATAGCTTGACAATCCTTATCTGACTAATGATGATTACTCTCAGATAGATTCAGATGACATGGAAAGGATTGATATAATGTGGGCTTTGGCTAGTGTTGTCAGAAGAGCAAAGGAGTTTGTGAGGAGAACTGGAAAAGACATCAACTTGAACAAAGATTCAAAGTTTGGGTTTGATATGGCTTCTGTCACTTGCTACAATTGTGGAGAAAAGGGTCATTTTGCTAGACAGTGCAAGAATCCTAAGAAAGCTGGAAACAAGAATCCTTTTCAGCATCAAAAGTCTTCTGCAGCAAATCCAGAGAGAAGACTTGTTCCTATTGATTCTCCTGCTCAGACCAATTCTTCAAATACAGGCAAAGCTTTGATGGTACAGCAGGATGAAGGTGAAAACTGGGATTTCATATTTAATTCTGAACAGGGGGCAAGATCAAGCTTGTGTTGCTGAAATCCAGAAGATGGATGATCAATTTGAGGAGAGTACTGTAGAAAGAGCACAGATCAAGATAGAAGAAACATCTGGATCAGAGTCTGAGAGCTTGACTGATTCTGACACTCAATCTGATTCTGAGGCTGATATTGAAGATCCTCCTACTCAGTTTGCTTTGATGGTAAATTCATCTGCTACACCTGCTGCAACTTCACAATCTGAGTAGGTATCTGATGATTGTTCATCTTCTGATTCTAACTGTTTTAATTGTGTTGACCTTAAAAGCAAGGTTCTTTCCTATCAGAATCACAATGCTGCTTTGATCAGTGATCTCAACCAATGTATTGATGCTAACAAAGTTTTAAAAGCAAATGAAAAAGATTTTCAATCTAAAATTGAACTTTTAAACAGACAACTTCATGAAGCTAAGATTGCTGTTCTAAACAAGCAAGATGCTATTACTTCTGATCTCAATACCATTAATGAGATAAAGAAGAAGCTAGCCATAGTCGAATGTGACTATGAGACCCTGGGTCAAAAGCTCAAGAGCTATGAAAGTGCATCATATATATCATTGAGCACATGATCAGTAAGGGTACTGATCAAAAGGATAAGGGAAAGGAGAATAATCAGCATTGTCCTCCACCAATCTTAAATAGCTTTGTCAACTCACCTAATGACAAAGATGTTATAGATTTTCAAGTCAAAACTCCATTAGTAATTGATCCAATTGGGATGATTACTGATGAGGGTTCCTCCCTGACAGAGGAATCTCTTGTGGATGGGACTGTTGAAGATTGGGTTTCAGATTCTGATGATGAATCTGACGATTCATCTGATAGTATTACTGCTCAGAATCAACCCTCTGCTGTCATTAAAGGCGACCCAATCTCTTCTTCAAAGATTTATCAAGCCTTAAAGTTTGTGAAAGCCTCAACAGAAAATGAAGCTTGTGTGTTGAACAAGTTTGACAATCTTGTTCCAAATGGTAAAAAGGGTTTGGGTTTTAATCAGAAAATGCCTAAAACAAATGTTTTTAAACCTAAAAGGCCTTCCTTTTCTGAATTAAAACATTTTCACAAAAAGGGTGAGAGAGTTTGTTTTGAGTGTGGTGCACCTGGGCACATTGTTAGATTCTGCCCACAGTTGCTTAGACCAAAGGTTGCACCACCCAGACAACCAAGTAAAGTTTTTGTCAAACCTGTCAAATTTCATCCTGAGTCAATCCTGCCAAAACCCAAACTACCAAATAAGGCTAAATCTGTGGACAAGGGTAAAGGGAAACTGATTAACTCGAATGTTCTCAAAACTGTTAATGTTGATCCATCTAAATCATCATCCATTTATCTGAAAAAGTCTTTCTGTAAAAATGCAATCTGGAAAGTAAAGTCTGAGACCACAGTTCCACCCACTTCAGACAAGGCTGTTCCAGATGGCAAATGGATTGATGTTATGATCCGAGACTCATTGGGTCAACCCAAGACTATCAAGGCTTGGGTTCCCAAATTGAACTAACTGCTTCATATATGTGCAGGTTGCCCCAACAGCTGCTTTTAACAGCAATTGGATTGTTGATAGTGGGGCTTCTAGGCATATGACTGGTGATATTTCGCTACTCACTGAGGTTAACTCAGTTCGAGGTGGTTATGTAGCTTTTGCTGGTGATAAAGGTGGTTTCATCACGGGAGAGGGAATCTTATCAAATGGGCAAGTCTCATTTGACAAAGTCAAATATGTCAAGCAATTGGAGAATAATCTGCTTTCTGTATCACAGATCTGTGATAAAAGCTACAAAGTTCTTTTTGATGACTCCAAATGCTACATTCTAAAGCAAGACGTAGTTATTCCTGAAGATTGGATTTTGATGTCTGCCCCCAGGAAGCAAGACCTGTACGTACTCAATATGGCCACAGCTTCAACTACATCCTCCACAGCTTCATGTTTTATGTCAAAAGCAACTGAAAAAGATTCAATACTTTGGCATAAGAGGATGGGCCATTTGAGTCTACGCAAAATGAACCACTTGGTACACAACAATCTGGTTGAGGGGGTCTGTCTGAGGAATTTCAAGCTGTCTGATGTCTGTGTATCTTGCAAGAAAGGAAAGCAAGTCAAGCAGTCTCACAAACCGAAGAAGTATCACTCAATCACTGTTCCACTTGAGCTGCTCCATATGGATCTTTTTGGTCCTGTTAACCGCAAGAGTATTGCTGGCGATCAGTACTGTCTTGTCATCACTGATGAATATTCCAGATACTCTTGGGTTTTCTTTCTAAAGGAGAAGTCTGAAATGTTTGACTGCATTCAAGTGTTGGTTACCAAACTTGAATCTCTTTATAAGCTCAAGATTCGCATACTCAGAACCGACAATGGGACAGAGTTCAAAAATCACAACATGGAGAACTTTTGTAATGAACGAGGTATTGTTCAGCAATTTAGTGCTCCATATGTTCCCCAAATGAACGGTGTTAAAGAACAGGACTTTGATTGAGGCTGCTAGGACTATGCTTGCAGATTCGTCTCTTCCAGTTCAATTCTGGAATGAAGCTATAGCTAATGCTTGCTACACTCTAAATCGAGTGTTGATAGTAAAGAGACATGGGAAAACTTGCTTCGAATTGCTCCATAACAGAAAGCCAAATCTTAAGTACCTTGAACCATTTGGTGCACCATGCACTATGCTTAAGAAACATGAGCAAAGCAAGTTTAATGAAAAGGTAGAAGAAGGGTATTTTCTTGGGTACAGCACTCCAAATAAAAGAGTTTATAACAGATCAACTCACAATGTGGAGGAGTGGTACGATGTTGATGTTCAGAAGTATTCCATGCCCCCACCTGGGAAGGGTCCTGATTGGATATTCAACTATTCTGATCTGTTTGACTCCTTCAACATTCCTCCCATGTACACTGATGAAGATGTTGCTGTTCAGATGCTGTATGATGCACAGAATGCACCTGAAGAACAAATGCAACCTTCATCTGTTTCAACTCCCACAGCACAGACAAATGATGACAGTTCAGACACAGACGACAACTCAGTTCCTCTAGCTGCCCCTGAACCAGCTGTTGACAATCTTGTACCAGGACTTGAGGATCTGAATCTGAATAATCTTGATCCACAGGTTGAAGTTCCCGCTCAACCTGTTGGACAAATTAATCGGATTCATCCTCAAGAAAATATTATTGGAAGTCCTTTGGATGGTGTCAAGACAAGAAATCAGCTTTCTTCAGGAGGACATGCAGACATTCTTGATTTTGCAGATGTAAGATTTTGTGCTCATTCCTGCTTCATCTCCCAAGTTGAGCCACGTACTGTCACTGAAGCTCTCAAGGAAGAGTCATGGGTAGATGCAATGCAAGAAGAACTCCTTCAGTTCAAAAAGTTAGGTGTCTGGCAATTGGTTGACAGACCAAAAGGTGCAAAAGTAATTGGCACTCGATGGGTTCTTCGTTGCAAGAAAGATGATCACGGGATCATAGTGCGAAACAAGGCACGTCTGGTTGTTCAGGGATTCATACAGATAGAAGGTTTGGACTACAATGAAGTATTTGCACCAGTTGCTAGACTTGAAGCCATTCGTATCTTCTTGTCTTATGCATCCTTCAAAAGGTTCAAAGTTTATCAGATGGATGTAAAAAGTGCATCTCTTCATGGTGTGATAAATGAAACAGTGTATGTCAGTCAACCTCCGGGGTTTGAGGATCCATTGCATAGAGACCAAGTCTACAAGCTAGACAAGGCCATATATGGATTGCATCAAGCACCGCGAGCCAGGTATGAAACATTGTCTACTCACCTTCTAAACAACGGGTTCAGAAGAGGTGTCATTGACTGTACACTGATCATTCGAGAAAAGGATGGTGACTTACTCTTGGTGCAAGTATATGTGGACGACATCATCTTCGGTTCAACAAATGATGATCTGTGCAAAGATTTTGAAAAGGTTATGAAAGAGAAGTTCGAGATGAGCTTAATGGGAGAGATGAAATTTTTTCTGGGATTACAAGTAGATCAGTCTGAGGCAGGAATCTTCATTCATCAAACCAAATATGTTGGGGATATACTGAGCCGGTTCAGTATGTCTGATGCAAAGCTTGCTGGTACCCCACTGGCTGTCCATCACGGGATTACACCAGATGAAAAGGGGGAGTTAATTGATGCTACTTTGTACTGAGGAATGATTGGGTCTCTTATGTATCTTACTGCTTCTCGGCCAGACATCATGTTCGCCACATGCTTGTGTGCACGGTATCAATCAAAACCAAGAGTCTCCCATCTCATTGCTGTCAAGAGGATTATGCGTTATCTGAAGGGTACACCGGATCTTGGCTTATGGTACCTTATTGATGATAACTTTGAGCTCACTGCATACAGTGACTCTGATTATGGTGGCTGCAAAAGAGACTTCAAGTCAACATCTGCGGGATGTCAGTTCTTTGGAACCCGATTAGTTACCTGGCAGTGCAAGAAGCAGACGTCGGTGTCTACTTCAACCTGTGAAGCTGAATACATTGCTGCTGCTAGTTGCTGTTCTCAAATCATCTGGATACAACAGCAACTCAGGGACTATGGGTTACATTTTTCTAACACTCCGATATATGTTGATAATACTGCTGCCATAGCTGTCACTAAGAATCCTGTTCAGCACTCCAAAACAAAACACATCGACATTAAATATCACTTCATACGTGATTGTTTTGAAAAGAAATTAATCGATGTCGTTAAAATTCACACCGAACACCAGAAAGCCGATCTTTTCACAAAAGCTTTTGATAAACCCAGATTTTTATATCTGTTATCGGCTAATGGTGTTTTCCAAAAGGATGAAGTCCTACCTTCATCTGAATCTAACAAATGATCATCGCTTTTCTTAGATAGTGTTTGTTTTGTTTATTTATTTTATTTCAGTTTTCTTATCTAGTTTCTTTTCTTAATCAAAAACTCAAAAAGATTTTCTGTTTTAGGTTTTTAGGGGGAGATAGTTGAATATTGAAAAACCAAAAACATTTAAAAAATCCAAAAACAATTGAAAATGTTAAAATTGAGATGGTCTTTCTTTGAAAATGTGACACATTAATCTATCATGATATAGAAGCTGAATTGAATATGTAAGCTGAACACACAAGAAAATTATGATATGATGTACTGATAGGCCAACTCTACAAACTAATAAACAGCTTGTGATAACTTAGAAAGTCTGATTTGTGGAATCCATTTTATAAAACCATTTAGGTAAGAAATAGTTTTTGACTCAAATCAAGCATACACCGGTCATCATGGAATCAAATGAGGCTTCAATTAAAGAAAAACAAAAACAAGCTGGTATTAAGCTTGAAGAAAGCTTGAAGAAAAATAAATGCAAGCTGGTATTAAGCTTGAGAAATACTTGAACAAATTAAGTTCGATTCCATACACGTGCCATATTGCTGGGACGAACCTAGCTGAAGCCGTCCATTTGGATAGAACAAGAAAAATACAAAAAGATAATAAATTTGAAATCTTATTGAATTTATGATGACTGGTATTAAGTTATGCAGAAATGAGTTATAAACTGATTTTGATCTTTAATGGTGAAATGAAATGGGGAACTCAATCAGAAAACATGAGTAATTATAAAGCTTGTTTGGTAGTTGTGTATTGTATGGTTTAAGATTGGACAAATATATCAGTAATCGTATCGTAAGATAAATGTGTCTAAGGTGAAACAGTCAATGAAGCTGATGTGATGTGATTAGATGCATGTGTTATCTTTTCAATAGACGTCTCACAAAAACATGTGTTTCTTTGTCTTTAGTTACTAGTTGTACAGTTGTAAGTTTGTTTCAGAAAAGTACAAAAAGATTTTCTATTTTCAATTTTAGTTTAGATGATCACTTGTAGGTTCGGATGTCTGTCACATCTGAATCCTAAACCAACCAGACATATCTTAATAATTGTCACAATTTTGATGTTCAAAATGTAAAATCTGAAAAAGTTTGTGTTTTGGGTGTTAAAATTTCCCCTTCGCACGAATGAGGTGTGAGCTTAATTCATTCGGCCGAATGACCTCATTCTGTGAATGAGTCATTCGACCGAATCAATCAGACAAAGTAAGTCTCATTCGGCGAATGAGTTGTGTCGAATGTCTCTTTCGACATTCACATTCGGTGAATGAGTAGTAACAAATGTCTCATTCGTCAATCACATTCGACGAAGGTGTTTGAATTTCATCCGACCTTTCGCTTGTCTCATTTGGCGAATGAGCAAGGCTATTTATACAGTCTATCGGCCGAATGAAACTCATTCGACCAAATATCCTCTTTCGCCTAAACTGTGTGTGACTTTCACTCGAACCTCACTCTTTCTCATTCGATCCTCTTTCTAGTGTTTGATCTTCACCCAGCCTATGATAATCTTGTTCTATATCATTTCAGGTACTTGAGGAACGAATATCATCAATTTCCAACCATGAAATCATCGAAATCAGATCATATCTTAGGGTTTTAGGGTTTCTTGATTCGCCCTTAAAATAAATGGTCAAAAAGGACTTAAACCGAACTTGGGCATGTTTTAAACTTGTTAATCGGCTGTTTCTGAACATGGATATATGAGTTTTATTGACTGATTTGAATTTTTGATAATCAAGGGTTTAAATTTCAAATTCAACCGAATGACGCCATTCGGCGAATGAAACTCATTCAACGAATGACTCATTCTTTCACTGTCATTCGGCGAATGTGTTCTATTCGCCAAATAGAGTTCATTCGGAGAATGACTCATTCGGCGAATGTGTTCATTCGCCAAATTAAATGTCATTCGGCCAATCAGTCAGAATTGTTTCTAAGTTCTGATTTTTATCTGATTTCAACTTTTCAAGTTATCTGAATGGCTCTAACATGTTTTTATTTGATTTTCAGAATGGCTGGATACAAGTCTATGACAAAGAACAACATCTGCGTGCACTTAGATCTTGACACTCCGAACGCCAAGCACTACACTGAGATTATTACTTTTCTCAGGCGTTCGAGGATATTCACTGCCATCTCCAGTTTACATGTGCCATATCGTTCTCATCAGCAGGATTTCTGGGCCTCTGCTGATATAGATTGCGAGTCTGAACCTCCAGTGATCAGAGGGAAAGTTCTTGGACATGATGTTGTTGTGTCGGCTGAGCATATCAGGAGGGTTTGTGGTTTCCAGGATACACCTGATCAGCCCTATCTGCTGGACTGTTATCTAGTTCGTGGTTGCTTTATGAGGTGCAAGTACGAAGGTGATCTTGGAGCGGGAATTCTCAACAAAGCATATATGTCTCCGCAATTCAAGTACCTCGCTCACGTACTGATTCACTATCTAGGATCCAGAAGAGGAGGATTCGATGACATGCGGGAGACAATCCAGTGTGCTTTTGTTGCCCTGGTGCTGAACAGACCATTCAACTTCTCTGAGATGGTTTTCTCTCACATGAAGGAGAATGTGACACTGAAGGGAGACAAGAAGTTCCTGATGTATCCCAGGTTTCTGCAGCAGTTGATTGATGCTCAGTTACCTGATCTACCGAAGATTAATGCTGATGTCATCAAGCTGGAACACATGAATGACCTCACCCTCAATCGGGTGATGTCATATAGAGGCAAGGAGAGGAAACCAGCATCTCGATCTTTATTTGGTCATCTCTCTAGGCCAGATTACAGAGCTCCTGCTGGTCGTAGATGGAGACACGATGAGTCCGACTCAGATGTTGAGGATATTGTTGTAGCTGATGATGGTGCAGATGATGATGATGATGAAGGTGCTGGTGGTGCAGGGGAAGGCGTGATTGGTGCTGGTGATGCAGGTGCAGGTGCAAGTGATGCTGGTGGTGCAGGTGTGAGCACTGTGATCATGAGCACAGTTGATGAGACTTCTGTTGCACAGGTTGAGACTATTGATGTTACTGCTGGTGCTGCAGTCAGTACCTCTAGAGCTGCAGATGAAGAGGAGGTTGATATTGATTCACTGATGGAGCTGGATTTCTTAACTACTACTACCTCCATAGTGATTACTTCTCTTGATACTACACTCACTACATCTATAGTAGTTGAAGATGAGTCAGAGGACTCAAGTGAAGATGAGGGTCAGTCTGGTGCTGGTGAGGCTGACAGTTCTGATTTTGAAGAGACTCAGGATGATGAGTTTGAGAAAGTGATGGAAGGAGGAAGGATGGAGATGAGAAAGAGAAAGAGGAGTGAAGAAGAGATGGAGGAGATTACTGGTCCCTTGTTTATTCCAGAGTTTGATTTATCTCCTCCACCCCGATCTTCTGCACATGTTACTGTGATGATATCTGCTGCAGCTTCTCAGCCTACATCCTCTAGAGCAGGGAGAGGAAAGAGGTCGAGGTTCTCGTTTCAGAGAAGGTCAGAACTGACAACAGCTGCTACAACTACTGTTACATCAGTAGCAGCTGTTTCAGTTTCTTCACTGACCAGGTCAAGGTCAACTCATGTTCATGCCACTACTGCCCCTCTGACCACCTCTGTGTCTCAAGCCCCTATTTTTACTGATGCATCTGCTGGTCCCTCCATCTCACGGGCTGATATGTCTTTACCTACTGTTTCAGTGTTTGATCAGTTGAGCACACTGAACAGTATGGTGCTTCGATTGATGGAGCGGAGCCTAGAGCAGGAGAAGAAGAACAAAGAGCAGGAGTGAGTTATTGCTCAGCTCACCAAGAGGGTAGAAGAGCAGGATACTCTGCTTCTTCAGGTAGCTGATCAGAGGGCTGATCTCCGTGCTCGTTCTGCTCAACAGGAGCAGCAGCTGCTGACATATATTGACGAACATCATCATTTGGAATTAACTGTCACTGATTTCAGAGATCGGATACTATCCTTGGAAACTGAGAATGCTAGACTAGCAGATCAGATTGACAGTCTCAAGGATAGTACTCCCGGGATTGAAGGCTCTGCTGCTCGTTCCGATGAATCAGACAAGGAGGAAGATGAAGAAGAAGAGTCTGAGGAGGAACAGGTGGATTATGAAGACTCAGACAAAGATGATGAGTCTGGTGATGAGGATAAGGACGGATCTGGGAGTGGGCCTTCTGATTCATCTAGCACTGATGATGATGATGACGATAATGATCAAGCCCCTTCTACATTGGAGATCCGGTCCAAGAAGGCTAATGATAAGAAGAAACAGGCTCCTCCTCCTTCGTCTCCCTCAAAGACAGCTGAACCTGAAGCAACTGAGGAAGTAGAAGCTGTGCCTGTGAGACGTCAGCTGGACGAGACTCTCACTATGATTCTAGACGCTCAAGGCATTATACAGCACTCAGTTAGCTACGACAGAACAAATTGCTGAGCTATTCAGGTTGAATCCTGACGAGGTTATCACTGACGATACCTCTGTTCCTGTTTTTGATGAGCCTGATCCAGAACCTTTTGATGACATTGGCAAGGTTATTCTGGAGGATATTACAGATGAGGAGTACCCAAAGTACACATCGGCTGAGGATGAGCTGCCTACTTTTACTGACCAGTTTGATCAAGCTACAGAGGATCTTCTGGTCAGGTACTTGGAAGAACAGGTTGAAGCCAGCAAGTCTGAAGCCGATGATCAGAAGAAAAGAAAAGAAGAGTGGGCTTCCTATTGGGAGGTCCTGAAGAAACAGAGTACTGAGAAGATGCCAGCTACTCACAAGAAGGTTTTAAAGGACCAAAGGCTACAAGGCTGGAGGTCAAATTCTTAGCTGGGCATACTTCCACGACCTTGGATGTTATGCAGTGAAAAGAGAGAGAGAGAGGAATAGATTACTTCAAGCATTCCCATGACTTTAAGACGTTTCCAGGCTTTGAAGTGAATCAATTAGCACGGCTAAAGATGCTATACAGTGAAGATTCGGGGATGTCTGCTTGGTTCTCTTGACAGATCCAGTACGAGTTCCGAAAGCGGTGGGTAAACTTCCAACCTCAACAGCCTGAGCGTTACTATCTTCCAGAGATTGATGGAGACACCCGGAAACATAAAGTTATCCTGAAGTGGCTTCCCCCTAAAGTCTCGAAGAAGATTCCTTTACGGAAGATGCGTCAAGATTTTATGGAAGGCTTCCGATGGTGGTATTATGACTGTCGTACTGGAGAAACAGTGATTGTTCTATGCAAGGACAAGAAATGGGAGACTGCGAGGATTTTTGAGCCTACGTGGTTGACTAACTTGTCCCACAAAGATGTTATAGCATTGTATCGTCATCAGATTTTCTTCGACGTACAGGATATGGAACAAGCACTTCTGTTCATGAGAGTGATCCGAATCTGCATATGCTTAAAGGTTCATGCTGGAGCTGACTGGAAAGCGATTTCTGAGAAATATTTCAAGAAAGACACTTCCAAGAGTTGAACTAGGTCCAAGGGGGAGTTTGTTGGTGCACTAAATGTCCCTAGTTCGATTTTGTATCATTCATCATGTAAAAATTAAGTTATATTAATGGAAGTTGTCTTTCTATATTGTTTTTAATGTTTATGTTTTCGTTATTTGATTATTTGATTGGTTGATTTGGTTTATTATCAAGTGAGTATGAGTATTACTCATTCGGGCGAATGACTCTATCGATGAAGTCATTCGCCGAATGAGAATAGAGTATGTCTATAATCAGCGAATGAGCCATTCGCCGAATGACTCATTCGACTGAATTACCTATTCGACATAATCATTCGCCGAATGAGTTGTTTCGGCCTCTCTTTCGGCCGAATGTCTACTTCCTATAAATACAAGATCAAAATCATTTCAACCCTAACTTCTGAGAACCCTCATTCTTCCCTGTGTGCTCCAGTGTCAAACCCCTGAAGATTTGAGTGTTTCTTGCTGTCCAAGTTTGATTCATAGCTCGTGGTGTTCGATTCTTGCTCAAACGTTCATCTCTTACCTTCGAATCACCACGGTTGCTGTTGGTTTCGATTGGAAAACCCTGGAATAGGATTCCGCACTATTCCAGAGGCTGTAGAGTAGATTTCTCTTGATTTCGTGCTGTTTCCGAGATCATTCTTGGTCCTACAAAACTTGTGATTCTTGAAAACTCATAGACTTATAAACTTATGATGTTTGAATAATTCTAAACTTATACTCTGTGATTCTAAAATACTTATAAAACTATATTCTTTGGAATTCTTAGATACTTAAACCCTAATAGACTTGTATACTAGGAAACTTAAATACTTGAAATGCTTAAGACTTATAAACTATGTGGAATGTGATTCCGGTTGGGAAGTAGGTACATGTGCACATGGTACGGGGGAATACTTGATACTTGATTTTAAATACCTTCGGACTTCGTAAGACAGACTAATTGGCCTTTGAACGTTGACATTTGGTCAAGCCCCTGTAGTCACTCAGTGTTCTTCGTTGTCAGGACCTTGCAAGACAGACTGATTGGCCTCTGAGCATTGACATTTGGTCAACCCCCTTTAGTCATTTAGTGTTCTTCATTGTCCATCCATGTTTTTGTGACGAGTGGCTAGGATGATTATGATTCCATTCAGTTGACTGGGTGTCATCTGATGGTACCCTCTAACTACACACTGATGCTGAAAGTCACACCCACGGTTACTTCTGTGGATTGGCACTGAATGCCTTCGTGAGTGTCTCTAGGAGTCACTCCCCTCTAGTGTTTAGTTGTCCGCATATGGAAGTCAAACTTGGTTTTCAAACTATAATGAATTGGAAATCAGTTAATCAGAATTCTAAAAATTATGTTGAATGTTGATTGTGGTAAGGAGTAAAACACTTAATTATCATTAATAACAATATCATATGTGGTTCGGGATGTGGTGGGCTGGCGGCTGGGCTTGACCCTACTTATACCCTTTATATAAGCATACTGGGCTTGATAGGATAGGTGGTTATTAGTGAGGTTAAGGTTGTCACTCTGAAAGGTTTTTTGAAGACTCACTATCAAATACTAAACTTTATGAACTCACCAACCATGTGTTGACTTGTTTACTTACATGTTTTCTCAGGTGACGTACATGACTAGGTTAAGATTGAAGGATCTATACTAGGATGCCAGATAGAGGACCTAGTAGATTTTGGAAGCACATATTTTGTATGAAAATTATGAATCATTTTTGGTATCTCGTACAGTCACAAGATAATAGACTTATGATTATATTGGATATGTTTGCTTAGTTTAATTATCAAACATGATAGTTTTAATTTAACTTTGAAACTCCTTGTTTAATTATTATTATGCTTTAGTTATTCTCAAATGTTATGCTATGAAAACAATCTGATCATCCCAATTATCACACGATATCACACCTCGAGACTTTTCCGCCCGACGGGAAAGTCGATCCATCCCACCGGCTCGGGGTGTGACTAGTGCTAAAGCCATTCATTGATTATAACGAAGCATGATCTCATTCCTAATAAAATATTTTGTGTATGGGTCATAATATAATTAAGACAAGCATGAAAAATACTAAATTCAATAATGTGGAAAATTGTAGATGTCTACTGAATCAAAATCCATTAATTCCTTGTTTACTCTTAAGTCTATCCTTGAGAAGGATAAGATCAACAGCTCCAACTTCATGGATTGGTATTCTAACCTGAGAATTGTTTTCAGGGCTTACAACAACTTGTATGTCCTTGAGACACCAATCCTAGAAGAACCCGTGAATGCTACGTGTGCAGTAAAGCCTATGACAAACATGTAGATGATTCTGTCAAGGTGTCTTGCTTGATGCTTGCCTTCATGATTCCAGAACTCCAAAAGAGTCTGGAACACATGAAGGCATATGAAATGATTCAGGATCTGTTGGAAATGTTTCAGCAACACAGTCGACATGAACACTTTGAAGTGATAAGATCACTCTTAGGTTGTCACATGCAAGAAGGTTCTTCGGTTAGTACCCATGTCCTAAAGGTTTCATTGATCATCTAGCACGTCTTGAGTGTCCACTGACAAATGAATTATCTGGGGATACAATCCTCAATTCATTGCCAACGTCATATGACCAGTTCACTTTGAACTATAATATGAATGCTTGGAACAAGACCATCCCAGAGTTGCATATGATGCTTAAAACTACTGAGATAAACATACCGAGCTCTAACAAGGCTGGTTCAGTGCTGATGATTAAAGGGGGTCGAGTTGAGAAATCGAAAGGTAAAGGCAAGAAGAGCGTGAAAGGCAGGGGCACAGGCAAAGGCAAGGTTGTTGCCAAGACCAAACCTCTAAAGGATGCCAAATGCTTTCATTGTGATGAAACTGGGCATTGGAGGAGAAACTGCCCAAAATACCTAACTGAGATAAAGTAGAAGAAGGTTTCTACTGTGAGCACCTCTGGTGTTTTCGTTATGGAAATGTTCTCTTTTTCAAGCAAATCTAGGGTGTTTGACACCGGATGTGGTTCTCACATATGCAATGATTTGCAGCGACTAAGGAAGGTTAGGAAGCTGAAAATAGGCGACCTGGAACTACATGTGGGAAGTGGACAAAAGGTTGCAGTCAAGGCAGTAGGAAAATACGCTCTTTTACTACCTAGGAATATTGTTTCAGTTTCTGCTTTGTGTGAACACGGTTTTAAGTATGCTTTTAATGACAATGGTTATATTTCTTCATATTTGGATGGTGTGTTTTATTTTGATGCAAAGCCTCATAATAGAATCTATGAGATAGATTTCCATACTAATAACGAAATATACAATATCTTCAATAAACGTATGAAATTGGATTTCAATGATACGTACTTATGGCATTGCCGGCTTGGACACATTAATAAGAATCGCATAAAGAAACTCCAAACCTCAGGAATATTAGATTCATCTAGTTCGGAATATTTTGATGAATGCGAATCATGTTTAAGTGGAAAGTTGACTAAACAACCCTTTAAAGGGAATAGTCAAAAAGCCAAGGATCTGCTTGAGATCATACATTCAGATGCATGTGGTCCATTCAGAACCACTGCCAGAATTGGAGAGAGATACTTTGTTACATTTACTGATGATTTAAGTAGATATGGTTATGTTTATATTATGAAGCATAAATATGAAACGTTTGAAATGTTCAAGCGATACCAAAACGAAGTACAAAACAGTTCGGCAGAACGATTAATGTAACATCACTGTATTTCAGGTATGTATTTACATATAAACTTGTATTGATAGAACCTGTTATGATAATTTGATAATTTGGATTTGATTGATGATATTGTTATATGGTATACATTGATGAGAACACATGAATTATAAGCATAAACCATGGGGAAGTCAGTCTGGAATATAACGAGACTGAACCATAGTGTTTAACGCAGATGAATATATATGATATGAGCTGGTTTGTTTGGAATTGGTAAAGGTTATGGGTTGGTCACTAATTATAGTCAAGGACACATGGTCATGGTTTATCAAAATGGTAGTGGGACGGCGGCTGGATAGGTTGCGACCGACTCCTACGTATGCCCTATACATAAACTTATTTCGACCTATCATGGATGTGTTAGTGATATGATTTAGTGAGGTTGAGGATTGGGAAACTGATAACTAATAGTCTAATAAGCATATTTAATTAAAATAACGAAAGTGATACTCAAAAAACGTTTACGCGATGGTGAGGTCACAGATATAACTTATAACGCGATGTAAGACTAATAATGTGTTAGCGTGGATGACGATTCACACGAATACATTTATTAGGAATAAAATTCTGAGACGATACTCCATGAATCGTAACTCAAGTTGAAAGACGATACGAACGTTGTGTTTACGAAGGTGACGATCTTCATAAATGCATACGTAAGTAACGCGTTTCAACGAGATAACCGAAATAATACTTACGATACTTAAATTAAATAAAAAGAACTTAAAAGGTTTACTAGGAATAAACACCTTAAAGGACTATTAATAAATTCATTTTATTAATGTTTCATATTTTAAATATAATTTACGTAAAAACGAGCAAATAAAATTAATAACGCATAAATAAACGTAACCGAGCAAGCGATATCGACTCGGACTATAAAAAGGGTGAGCATCACTTTCTTCTACATTCCTCACCCACACTTTCTCTCTTAAGACCAAAAATTTGGAACTTTCTCTCACTACAACTTCTCTCTACAATATCTTCCTCAAAACTCAACCATTTAAGTTGATTCTTGTCCCAAAACGTTCGTATAATCAAGTAGAACACAAAACCATGAAGATTTTGAGCTAAAAATCAAGATTTCTAGGTAGATCGTCGAGTTTACATTTTGAGTTTTTTTAAAATAGCAACCGGACATAGTTGTTATCTTTTGAAAGGATTTTAACACTTAAACCGTTCTAAATCGGGCTTGAATAAACAATTTGGAACCAGAAAGGAACCTACAACATGGAAAGAAATTCGATGATGATGATGAACAGTGGTGCCGATACTTTTAGTATTGACCAAGGGTTCATCGAACTTATCTCATACCGACTTTTGCCATCGATTCTACCATCCATCGATACTAGCTTCACTCGTGATTGATTATCGATCTTAGCCGTCGATATTCCACTGATCGAACTTCATAAAATCGACAAAAAGGTGGTGGAACTGGATAATATCAATCAAGGCTCTGTCGAGACTATTAGTCTCGACAACTCAGTCATAGTATCGATATTGGCCATAGAACTTATCTCATCAATACCATTCATGGATCAGCAAGATTATTAGCCTATCGACATTATGCAAGAGCCCATCGTTACTAGCCATCGAGATTGTTAATCTCGATGGTGAACTCGTCGATACTAGAGCTTAAATTCGAACCATCGAACTTAATAGTACCGGCGGTTTGGTGCATGAAGTTGAACCTAATAGTCACGAGTGATACATGCATATGAAATAGTCATCGAAATATAATAATAATTCATTCAAATAATAACTTGTACAAGTAATAATAATACATGCATGGATCCTTGCATGCACGTACGTATGCATGTGATATATATATATTATATATATATATATATATATACATTCTAAACTATCTCCTTTGTAGTAAAAATTTAATATACATAAACTCTTAAATTCATGCATGCATGTTTAAATATATGTAAGGTTACCACCTTTTCAACAATATACATATATATGTGTGAATGTTAGTAAACTTTGGTTTCAAATTAAGATCATCATTATTTATTTAAAAACTAATAAGTTTTTAAAACTAATATTATGATGACTACAACTATTGTAACACATGAGGATTTCATTATAACTTAGATAATCTCATGTAAATAAAGCACGTGTTGAACTAAAAGTTAAACACAACAAGCATTACATGAGGATAAAAACAAATATATTAATGAGAATGAGACATATGAAACATAGGTTGTTGAGTCACAGTTGATTCCACCTACGTGAGCGCGTGTTCTACAAAACATTGAAGTATAAGACATCACGGTGAGTTCTCATAACCCCCTTTTAATTCTTTTTGTATTTAAATTCAGGGGTGGAACATGTATACCAATACTACTACGATTTTGACATAAAATGTGTGGAACCGGATTATTATTGAGAGATTAACGTGGATGTGGACTATAATAACTTTTGTGAGTCATTGTTGATTGAGTTGACTTCGGTACTCCGCGATGACTGAATTGCTGTTGATGGAGTCGACTTCGGTCCTTCTTGGTGATTCCACTGTTGATTGAGTTGACTGCAGTCCTCCACAGTGCACAATATTGACACTTATTTTCATTGGGAATATCGCTGATTGAGTTGACTGAGGTCCTCCGCTATGATTCCACCTACCGTCGATTGAGTTGACTGAGGTCCTCCACGGTACATTATATTGAGATTATTACGGTGATTGATTGGTTGATTGATTTGATGTGATAGGTTGAGATTGATTGATTATACTTGAATGATTACTTGTGATTAATTGGATTATTTGACTTGGTGTGTTTGTTTGTGTGTAGACAGATTATGATTTCCTTACAGGTTCACATGTGTTATTCTTAAAACTTTTGTAAATGTTTTTGGAATTAAAACTTATGATTACTCACCAACTACTCCCGTAGTTGACACTTTATTTTCTACATGTTTCAGGAAATGAGAAAAAGTAGGTAGAGCAGGGTAGCTCTACATCTTTTGGACATCATCATTTAGGGTATCGGACTTAGCTAAATTAACTGGATCTCTGAAGACTAGAGTTTAGTTAGTTTAGCTACATCTTTTGTGTATTTGTTGTAATTGAATCATGAAAAACATGATTTTTGTGTAAATACTTTAATTGAATTAAATGTTATGTGATGATACTTTAGATGCCCATGAGCTTGTGAACAATCAACACATCCCTCATGGCATCCCTACGTTTCCGCCATCAGTTGAGGTGTTACAGATTGGTATTAGAGCCTGGGTTGTAGGGAATTAGGTTACTAGAAATTGTTGACCTAGTCTATAACCATAGGATACCCTAGTATGAATTAATTCATACACTAATTAATATATTCAGGATTTCATGCTTATATGTTTATTACATGTTAACTGCAATCCTGATATATATGATTTATGTTTATTATTTATGATATATGATACTCGTTGCTTTATGTGATTGATTAAGCCCTGTGTTAGTGCATATTTGTAATTGTTTTCTATTCAAAAGTTGTATTTATTTTGATTTTGTAAACGTTCGTCTAAAGGTTTGTCAAGGTTCGTCTGGCCCACGAACCTAGGCAGGTTCGGCGAACCTATTGTGTTGATAGGTTCGGCGAACCTATAACCTTGAGATAGTTCGGCTTGCAAACCTAAGGGTTTGCTCAGCGAACCTTAGGGTTCGGCTGACGAACCTAAGGTTCGCTGGTCTGTTATATAAATAGAAGTTGTTTTTGTTTTTTTCAGTAGAACTTTGAGATAGATCTGCTGATTCTCTCTGTGTGAGAAGTCTGTAATTCTGAGTGAATTTTTGTTATCATTTGTTGATAATCAAAGATGTGTTTATGGATTTGCTTGTGTTCTTGACTTTTATACATATTGACTATGGATTCCGCACGTAGTTGATAGTTTGTAGAACTTGTGCTTCGATCCTGAACGGTTTCACCAAACCAACAGTGGTATCAGAGCGTTTGGTGAAGTTCTACACTACAAATTCAAGGATTTCAAGCAATTGAAGAGTTGAAGATATGAAGTTCATCAATGGCTACTTTCTACTTTTTTCTTGATTTATTTTCTGGTGTTTGAGACGTTTTTCTTCATCAATTGTTGTTGAATTACAACAATTGAAGTATTAGAAGTGTTTTGGTAAAGTTTTGGAAGGATTTTCTGAAGTTTTGGAAGATTTCCCTACCAAAATTTTCAAATTTTTCGCTACAGGTTCGTGGACGAACCTGTGATTGGCTGAAGACAAAGGTTCGCTGGTATTCTGGTTTTTCAGAGGGTTCGTTTGATAGTTCGCTGAAGGATCGGCAAGGTTCGCCAAAATAGTTCGTCAAGATTTTGGTGATAGTTCGTTAGAGGTTCGCTGAGGTTCGTGTGACAAAGGGTTCGTCAGACTTTTGGTTCGTTTGTGCAAGGGTTCGTGAGTTTCAAGGTTCGCAACTCAAAGGTTCGCTACTCAAGGGTTCGTGAAGGTCAAAGGTTCGTCTAAGACAAATTTTTGTCTATAGGTTCGGCTGAGGTTCGTTTAAGGTTCGGCTAGTGCAAATTCTGAAAAGGTTCGCTGCTTACAAATTTAGAAATTATGTCTGACATGTACGCGGCGATGGCAAGTCAGAACTCCAAACTTCAAAGCATCTTAATCAGTGAAACTGAAGTGGGTAATACAAACAAAGTGCCAAAGCTATTGGATCTAGCTGATTATGACAACTGGAAAGGAAGATTTGAAACTCATCTTAATGGCACAGATACAAATTTATGGGAACGAATCTTATCTCCTTATGAGAGACCAAGGGTAGTTGGAACTGATTTGTATCAACTCTTGGAAAGGCTAGATGTAGATGAGAGGAAAAAGTATGACTCGGAGAAGAAAGCTTACTGGTTATTGAGTCAAGCTATTCCAAATCAAATTCTGCATCAGTTTGATGAACACAAGACTGCTTATAGTCTGTGGAATGCATTGAAGGCAAGAGTTGAAGGAAACACAAATCTGAAGAAAATGAAAGCTACCGATATTAGAAAGGAGTTTGAGAATTTTAACATTATTGGAAATGAGACTTTAGATGCCTTGATTACCAGATACAGACATTTATTGACTGAAGTGAGGAAATATGGCATTGAGTACACAGAAGATGAGAAGATTGATTGTTTGGCTGATGCGTTACCAGATAAGTGGAACTCTTTGGTGCTCATATTGAGAGAAAATCTACCTGGTTTGACATTGGTAGCATTTATTCAGAAATTGGAAGAACAAGAAATGAAGGACAAACATAAAGCGAGACGTGTAAATGTTACACAAGATCCTTCACTGTATGGTGGTTCAGTTGCTACACCACCTGCAGCATCTGCAAAGATTCAGACTGCTTTTGTGTCTAGAACTTCTGAAACTACTCAGAGTTCTTCTGTACCTTCAAGTTCTAGTTCACATTGTCCGACCAATGAGAAAAAGTCTGAATCTACATCACCACCAGTACAGCTTAATACTTCAAATTTGGGAAAAGTAACAGTTGAAGCAGTGAAAGATCACATGTCCATTTTATCATGTATAGTGAGTGCATATGATGAGCAGGTGGCTGGAAGAATTGGAAATGCCAATTTAACTTTTGAAGACCATGCTCAGATAGATGAGGATGAGATGGAACTGATTGATACTCAGTGGGCTCTAGCAAGTGTTATTCGAAGAATAAATCGTTACGAGAAGAAAACTGGGAAGAAATTTACTTTTGACCTGAACACAAAGTTTGGATTCAATACAAAATCTACACAGTGTTATAACTGTGGTGAACACGGTCACTTTGCAAGAGAGTGTAAGAATCCCAAGAAGCAAGGTAATCTGAATCCTTTCAAGCCAAAGGAAGAATATCAGAAAAAGAAAGAGAAAACTGAAGAATCTTCTTCTAAAGCACTTGTAAGTCAAGCAGATGAAGGCTATGACTGGAGTAAACAGTATGAAGATCTTATGGGTGCTTTCATGGCTTTGTTGGAAGATGAATCAGGGAAAGGAAAGGAGAAAGTTGATGAGTTGAATGAGGTACATAATGATATGTATGAGATGATTGATAGACTCAAGGAGATGAACTCACAATTAACTTCTGATCTGAGAGAATGCACAGAAGCAAATAAAAGGTTGATTTCTAAAGAGAAAGCTTTTGATAAGAAGATAATTGAACTGAGTAAAGAAAATGAAGATTTGAAGATAAAAGTTTTACAAAACAATCATGTTGTTTCTGTGCATTTGGAGTCAGTTCAGAAGTTGAAGGTAGAGTTAACAGCTGCAAAAGCTGAAGCTGAGTTGAATAAAGCAAATCTTGAGAATTATCAGAATTCTGCATATGTCATTGATTATTTTGCTTCTATGCAAAAGTCTTCACATGATAAGTCTGGTATTGGTTATCATGCTGTTCCACATCCGCCAAGTTATGTAGTCAGACCACAACTTGATCCAGATTTGGAAGTTGATCTTGTTTCTCTAAAAGAAATTGATTCTGATCAAGTATCTGAGGATGTGGAAAGTATGTCATCTCATGAAAGTGGCTTTGTTGACTATGATGCTCCAATCATAGAAGATATAACTGATTCAGAATATCCTGATGAGATTCTAAAGATGATTGGTCATAAAGCTAAAAATATCAAGAAAGAAAGTCAATTTTCTAAACCAAAGTCTAAAGTAGAATCAGTTGAAAAGTCATTGAATAAACAACAACATTCTTTCAAACCAGATTTCAAAGTCAAAACCTCATCCACATTCAAACCAACTGTATTTGTTAAATCGTCAACTTCACAGAAAGGAGAGACTAGTAATTCTGTGAAAGGAGAAAAGAAATGTGTCAAAGAAATTGCAAAGGTTAAACAGAGTGGGGTTGGAAACAAGGGAAAATCAAAGATTTTTCAAAAGACTGTTCAGATAAAATCAAATGTTTTGAAAAACAAGAGTTTATCTACAACTGTAGCATCAAAGTCTTTGGATTCATCAAAAGGGTGTGATGAATTAAAACCAAAGAATGTTTCTTCAAGGAAATGTTACAGATGTGGAAAAATAGGTCATATCATTGCTGATTGTGTTTTGGATAATTGTAACAGATTTCATATTTTTACTCCAAGAGAAACACGACAGTGTTTCACTTGTGGAGGAAAAGGTCATATCTCTGTCAATTGTCCAAATCATAAAGCCAAGAAGAAAGTGTTTGTGAATGATAGTCAAGTGGTTCATTCGGTTGTGACTCCTAGGAGGGTAAAGCCTAGTGAGGAAGAGATGAGGATTCTCAGGAAATTTGATCCTGAGTGTGTCTGGGTGAAAGAAGAAAAGTTTCATAAAAAACAAGTTTTTGATAACAAGCAAAAAGGTAAAAAGGTTTTGAAACAGACATTATCATCTGATGATGAGTTTTATGATAATTTTTCTTCTAAAAGATTTTCAAAACAAAATGGTAAGTCTAATTCTTTTTGGAAATCTAGACACAGGCCAGGTGATGGATTTTTTGTGAACAAGGATGATTACTTGGAAGATGGGTTTTCAAGTAATTTCTCAAGATCGAACGGCAGGAGGCTGTTCGGGGAGACTCAACGCCGAAAGGGCGGGAGTCATCCCTTTTGGTACTGATCATTTTGTTTTTAATTTATGGTGCAGGATGCATTCATGGGCCATATCAACAGTCGCTGGATTGTTGATAGTGGATGTTCCAGGCACATGACAGGAGAGATCAGTTTGTTGAGAGATTTCAGAGAAATGCAGGGATGTTATGTTAACTTTGCAGGAGACAAGGGTGGTCAAATTACCGGGTGTGGTAGTTTGACTAATGGTAAAGTTTCCTTTGACAATGTGAATTACTGCAAGGAGTTAACTAACAATTTGTTAAGTGTGTCACAGATAAGTGATAAAGGTTATAAAGTTTTGTTTGATGAGAAGAAATGCTATGTGCTCAAGCAAGGAATTCAAATTCCTGAAGACTGGATTTTAATGACTGCTGACAGGTGTAAAGATCTCTATGTGTTAGACATGGCTAAGGCGGAGACGGTTAACAAAGTTGAGACTTGTTTGGTGTCGAAGGCCACAGAGCAGGATACTCGGTCGTGGCACAGGAGAATGGGTCACATACACATCAGAAAGATGAATCATCTTGTACACAATCACTTGGTTGATGGTGTACCGGTTAAACATTTCAAATTACCTGATGTGGGTGTTTCGTGTAAGAAAGGAAAACAGAAAAGGAGGTCACATAAATCTAAAACTGTGTTTTCAATTGAGAAACCTCTAGAACTCCTTCACATGGATCTTTTTGGACCGATTAATGTGAAGAGTATTGGGGGTGAATCATATTGCTTTGTAGTGACTGATGATTTTTCTAGATTTTTATGGGTTGTGTTCTTAAAATTTAAATCTGAAACTTATGAAAATTTTGTTCTGCTTGTGAACAGATTGGAGACTTTGTACAAGTTGAGGGTTAGGCGTGTTCGATCAGACAATGGGACAGAATTTAAGAATCAGAACATGGAAGTATTCTGTGATTCAAAGGGCATCCAGCAGCAATTTAGTGCACCGTATGAACCACAAATGAACGGTGTAGCTGAAAGGAAGAATCATACATTGATAGAGTCTGCTCGGACGATGCTTGCTGATTCTAAGCTGCCCATTACTTTCTGGAGTGAAGCTGTAGCAACCGCTTGTTTTACTCTCAACCGAGTGCTGATTGTCAAACGTCATAACAAGACTTGTTATGAACTTCTTCAGAATCGGAAACCAAATTTGGAACACTTGGAACCTTTCGGGGCTCCTTGTACCATGCTCAAGAAAGATGCTAAATTCAACTCTAAGGTTGAAGAAGGTTTCTTTCTGGGCTATAGCCTTCCCAATAAACGTGTGTTTAACAAACGCATGGGTATTGTGGAACTCTGGTATAATGTGGATGTTCAACGACATACACCTATACCAGAAGGCAAAGGTCCAAATTGGTTATTCGATTATGATAAACTTTTCGAGTCTTTTAACTTGTCTCCTACTGTTACTGATGATGAAATTTCTCTGCAGATGTTATATGATTTACAAAATTCTGAAGATCAAGGAGTTTCTCATCAGGTTGATGATAATCATTCAACTGAGGAAGGCATTTTTGGAGAAGTTAATGTTGATTGGTCATCGGAAGATGATCAGGATGTTTTTGAAGATGCAGTTTCTCAAGATCAAGATGAAGATCAGAATATCACAAATCTTGATCATGGTGTTGGAGTCCCGCAAGTACCAGTGTCTAGAGTACATGTGAATCACCCTGTGAAGCAGATCATTGGAGATCCATCTGCTGGAGTACAGACAAGGCGACAGATTACAAATGAGGAGAGTTTGTATGTCGAGTTGGAGCTTAATCATGGGACTCAAGAGTTATGGATGCATTCTGCATTCGTTTCTCAGATTGAGCCTAAATCTGTAACTGAAGCCCTGCGTGAGCCTGCCTGGGTGGAGGCCATGCAAGAGGAGCTTAATCAGTTTCAGAAACTGGGAGTTTGGCATTTGGCAGATTTGCCAAAAGGTGAAAAGAAGATTGGCACCAGGTGGGTGTTGAAGTGTAAGCGAGACGATAGAGGCATGATTGTTCGAAACAAGGCACGTTTGGTTGTTCAAGGGTTCAAACAGATAGAGGGAATTGATTATGACGAGGTTTTTGCACCAGTGGCGAGGCTTGAAGAGATAAGATTATTTCTATATTTTGCTGCCCACAGAAAGTTTAAAGTCTTTCAACTGGATGTTAAGTCTGCATTCCTTTATGGATCATTGAAGGAGACAGTGTACGTTTGTCAGCCACCGGGCTTTGAGGATCCTATCCACCGGGATCAGGTTTATATCCTCGACAAAGCACTGTACGGTCTTCATCAAGCTCCTCGAGCTTGGTATGAGACCCTCTCGACTCACCTTATTGAACACGGGTTCAATAGGGGTCAGATAGACAAAACTCTGTTTTATCGGGAAAAGGGCAAGGACATTCTCCTTGTTCAAATCTATGTGGATGACATCATCTTCGGATCTACCGATGAGCAGACGTGTTTAGAATTTAAGCAGGTGATGATTGAGAAGTTTGAGATGAGTGCTATATCTGACATCAAGTTCTTTTTGGGTTTACAAATTGATCAGTCTGATGATGGTATATTCATCCATCAGACCAAATACATTCAAGACGTGCTAAAACGGTTTAGCATGCTTGATTGTAAACCCATTTCCACGCCCATTCAGCCCAATCACGAGATTGAGCCGGATATTAAGGGGGAGCTAATCGATGCTACATTATAGAGTGGAATGATAGGGAGCTTGATGTATTTGACGGCCTCTAGACCAGATATTGTATTCGCTACAAGTATCTGTGCTCGCTATCAATCAAAACCAAAGGTTTCTCATCTGATTGCAGTCAAGAGGATTTTACGTTATCTGAAGGGTACACCAAACACCGGTTTGTGGTATCCTAAGGATGATAACTACTCCTTCCATGCTTACAGTGATTATGATTATGGAGGATGCAAGACTGACTCCAAATCTATTACTGGAGGTGCACAGTTTTTGGGGGAGAGGTTAGTCTCTTGGCAGTGTAAGAAACAGACATCTGTTGCTACATCTACATGTGAAGCTGAATATGTAGCAGCTGCCAGTTGTTGTTCCCAAGTCTTGTGGATACAACAACAGATGAGAGACTATGGACTTAATTTTATAACTACCCCGATTCATGTAGACAATGAGGCTGCGATTGCGATTACCAAAAATCCAGTGTATCATTCACGGTCAAAGCATATTGACATTCGGTTTCATTTCATACGAGACTGTTATGAAAAGAAACTGATTGATGTAGTGAAGATACACACAAACGAGCAAAGGGCAGACCTTCTCACCAAGGCCTTTGATAAACAACGTTTTGAGTATTTACTCAAATTGAATGGGATAAGGGTCATGGGTGAGGTAATCAAGAATCAATTTCCTTCATAATCATTTGTTATTGAATTAACATCAGATTTTTATTTTTCTTTTGTGTTTTTGTTTTTAGGGGGAGAAAATTTTGAAAAATAAAAAAAACATTAAAAAATCAAAAACACAAAAACATAAAAAATTAAAAATCTGAGAAATTGATTCGATCTAATGAGATATGATAGCACATTATTTGCATTTGGAAACATATTTGTATGTGTTATTAAAATTTAATGAATTATTACAAGTATTAAGTATGATATGAAAGTAGGTTTATAACTTAGTCAGGATAAGTTTAGACAAAGTTTTGATTATATTTTATAAGAAACAGGTGCTTAGAATGCAGTACTTAGTTTTGTCCTGAAAGAGTGGTAATTTTTCTGACAAAATGTTCTTGAACAAAAAGTCAAAGTACTAGTTTGATCATGTGTTTATTTTTTAAAAGAAATTCTGATTTTGTTTTTCTTTTATTTTAGTTTAAAGCTGGAACATTCTTTGCGTATACTTACGTATCGACCTGATTGTTATAGCTTTAAACAATTCAAATTTGTTTTCTTGGTTCTGATTAAGATTTGGACAATCTCTGCGTATATGAAAACATCGAATTGATTGTTAAAAGCTTAATCTTAAATTATTGTTTCGTTCATTTTCTGGATCATTTGAGAATATGTAAGTATCAACCTTGATTCCAAGATTTTGAACAAATTTAAATTGTCTTCTATTTTGTTATTTTCAAAAAGAAATTCTGCTTTATTTTTGCATGATCAGATTAGTTAAAATTGAAATTATAAGTTTGAGAACATTTATGTTTGTTTAGTTATTCACAAATCGGGGATATGTTCAAGTAAATGGATTATTATAAAGTGTTTTCATAATCTTGTTTTAAACTGATTTCTTGACTAAGTAATAAATTTAAAAGGATAAGTATACTGACAATCATCTTAAACTTGTAATTTTCAGATAATATTTGAGATAATACAAACAGATATGTTGAAAATTGTAAAATAATATGATCTCATGTCAGAATCTTTCTCAAACAAAAAGATTTTATTTTTTGTAGGGTAGTTCTTTTGTTAATTTTTTACTTTAATTTTTCTAAAAATTTAAAAAATTAAAAATTCCAAAAAGATTTTATTTTTCCATCTGATGTTAAATCAATAATTTTTGATTATTTGTTTGACTTTGGAACAATTAAATATGAGTTAGTTTTGAAATTAAAAGAAAAATCAAGTTTTGGAAAAGGTTCGGCTGATGAAGGTTTGATCAGGTTCGTTAATAAGGTTCGTTGGTAAGGTTCGCTATTTAGGTTCGCTGGCTAGGTGTGTAGCTAGGTTCGCTGAAATGGTTAGCAAGAAAGGTTCGTTGAGAATAGTTCGTTGCAATGGTTCGTTGTTAAATGGTTCGCTGTGAAGGTTCGTGACGTATAAATAGAGGGTTCGTGAAAATGGTTCGTTACTTTCATCAGTTTCACAGACGACGAACCCTCAAGAGAGATTTTTTGTTTTTCGATTGAGAGCCTCCCAAAACTTTTCGTTGATATCATTAGTTTCAGAATTATCTCGTGAACATTTCTAGGTAGAAATTTTTGATTTTGACCAACTAATTTGAGAGATCTGAGTGATTTTAAGATTTTTAAGTTCGAATATGTAATTGAACATAAAACTGGTTAAAATCTAAAAATGGGACAAACCATCTTCATTAAAGTTGTTCATCGGCATGTTTCGAACCTGGGTGTCAAATTTTATCATCAAATTTGATGTTTTGAAATTTTGATTTCAAATCTGGAAATGGTTCGCTGATGAACATGTTCGTGTGGATGAACAAAGGTTCGCCGAACCTTAAAGGTTCGTTTGAATCTAAAAGGTTCGTGACGAACCTCTGGATTTCAAATCAACCGAACCTTTTGGTCAAGGTTCGTTTGACCAACAGGTTCGTGTGATATAAGGTTCGTTCACATAAAGGTTCGTTCAAAAGGTTTGTCTGATGATTAGGTTCGTTTGATTTAGGTTCGTTTAACATTAGGTTCGTCTAAAGTATTAGGTTCGCTGGTCTACTTTAGAAATTTTTGAATTTTTAAAGTTTTGTTTTATTTTTTAATTTTGTTTCTAATTGTTTTTATTTCTATTTGTAGAAATGGCAAACCTAGTATTTGGAGACAAACATAATGTTTGTGCTTACTTGGATCCTACAACAAAGAACGATCAAGATTTCAGACCGATTCATGCTAGATATATAGATCTCATATTCAGAGCTTCTGGGGATCAGCTCGGGTTATCTCTGTTGATGATGTTTATGTGATAGATGCGAATGTGCTTGGACAAGCAATTCGTATATCAGAGGCTGATGTTAGGAGGGTATTACAGTTTGGAGGTGAACCTAATGGTGTAACTCTCATTCCTGAAAGTTGCATCAAAGGTTGTTTTCTGCGTATTCGCTATTTTGGAGCCTATAACTCCATTTCTGTGAAGAAGGGAAAGCTTCCTCTTCAGTACAAGTTTCTTGCTCATGTTATACTTCACTGCCTGAGCATGAGGAAAGGCACATTTGATGAGTTAAGGGATTACATGCGATCTGCTATGGTAGCTCTTATATTGAACAAACCGTTCAATTTCTCTGGCATGATCTTCCGTTACATGTGTGACAATGTCACAAAATCTAAGGATAGATTTTACATGTATCCTAGATTTGTACAGATGCTGATAGATGAGAGGTTACCTGAAGGATTATTTCCCAGAGAAGCTGGAGATCTTCTGAAACTCAAGCATATGACTGATTCTAGCTTGGGTCAAGTTAGAGTTTATCAGAGGACTGGGGATGCTGTTCTGGAAAAGGATTTAATTGGTCACTGTGCCAGGGCAAACTATGTTGCACCTGAGAATGATGCATGGAGGCATGATGAGTCAGATTCTGATAATGAAGATGTTGCAGCTAATGATGATCAAGCACCACCTCCACCTCCACCAAGGCAACAACCAAGGAAGACTCCTGGTCAATCATCTCAATCTACTCCTCAAGCCAAATCATCCCAAGGACAGAGTTCTCAAGAACCTTTGGAGGTTGATATGTCTGAGATGCAGACAGAGACTGCTGTTGCTGGTGATGATGAAATTGAATCTTCTGACACAGAGTCAGAGTATGAAATGGTTCAGGAAGGGAACCAAATGGTGAAGAGGCTGAAAAAGAAATTTGCTGAGAAGGCTGAAGAAGAAAGGGCAGAAAGAGCTGATCCTAGGTTCATACCTGAGGAGCCTGAGTCTTCTAAGCCAAAGAAGATGAAGAGAATGGCCAAGGGAGGGTCGTATGAGAGGAAGAAGGCAAAGACTGATAAGACCACTGTGTCTTCACCTATGATGCCTACTTCAGTTCCTGTTTCTGTTTCTCCGGTTATTACTTCATCTGTTTCAGCTTCTACTATTCATGCATCTACTGTACAAACTCCTGATTTTGTACATGTAGTTTCTTTTACACCTTCTTTTGTGGAGACTACTACTGTTACCACCTCTTTACCAGAGACTTCTATTCCTCAGGATTCAATTCCTAGAGATGATTTGTTTTCAGGACTTGATGATTGGGGAGATATCAACTTTACTGATTATGATGATTCTGAGATCAAACGAAGATTATCTGTGTTGACAAAAGAGTTTGAAGAGTATAAGAAAGAAAAAGAAAAGGAAGTTGCTGAGAAACCATCTTCTTCTACTTCTGAGTTTAATGAGTTAAAAGCTCAAATGAACCTGATGATGAAATGGAAAGAAGAAGATGTTGCTGAGAAGAAAGTTTTGAAAGACAAAAATTCTGAGTTAGAATTTTTTGTTAAAATGCAATATGAGGATATTGTTGGCTTGAAGAATGAGAACATGGACTTAAGGATCAAGATAAGAGAGTTGGAGAAAAACATGACAAAGTCAGAAGCTTCTAGTTCTAAAGTTGAAAAGGTGGTGGTAGATTTGGATATTGAAGAGGAGGAGAGGGTAGAAGAAGAAGAAGAAGAAGAGGTTGATTATGGTGATACCGATGTTGATGAACATCATGATGATTTTGATTTTGATGGTGCTGGTGGAGCAGGTGGTGATGCTGGTGGAATTGCTGGAAGTTCTGGTAGTTTGAATTCTGTGACAGGGGCTATTATAGTCTATACTCCTCCAAAGGTTTCTACTGATGCTGTACTAGTTTCTTCTGTAGCTTCAGATAGGACAAATGATTGTAATTCTGTTGAGTTTGAAGATTTGGATTTAATAGAATATCCTGAGAGGATTATTGATTATTCCTTGCCTACGTTTCTTGATTTGTTTAAAATGCATTCTGATATAGATTTGCAGAGAAATATGTTGAAGTTCAAGTTTATCAAGAAAGAGACCAAGGAGAAATTATGGGTGACTATTCAGTTCAAGACTTTCAGAATTTATTTGGATGATGGATGATGATGAATTGAGATTTGTTTTAAGAATGATGAAGATACTATTTATCTGATTTTGATAAGGATGTATTGATGAAGATTTGCTAAATCTGAACATGAGAAATATTTGAAGCTGGAAGTATGATCAAGAACAACTTACTGAAGATATGAACACATGGTGATGGTATAGACCTTTAGTGAACTTAGACATTGGGGAAGCTTAAATTTTAGGTGAAGTTAGACATTAGGTGAACTTAGAAAATAGGTGAACCCCGATGCCAGGTGAACTTAGACATTAGGCGAACCTAGATGTCAGGAGAATTTGAATATACTTCACTCATAATTATCCTTTATAGGATAATGATGTGAAGTAGAACATTTGGAAAACATATGATATACCCTAATTTCTAACAAGGGCATAATCGTGATGCATTGCAACGGTGGTGGGACGGCGGATGATGCGACTGCGGTCAAGTCTACGCGTGCCTATATATGAACTGGTTGCACTGCATCGGGAGGTTGTTAGTGTTAGTATAGGGTGGAAAGTGTTGGAAATTTAGGAATATTTAGTATAGTTATAGTTATGACCTAGGTATGATGCTTCAGTAAAACATTAGGAACTATTGCCTTATTATGAGTTTAAAAACAGATAGGGACACGTATAGCTCCATATATGTAACCCTAGCTTTTAAAATGAACTCATTTGATCTTAGTTTGTATGCCTTACGTTGTAAATGGTAGTAACATGTTTCTTATCATCCTTAGAAACATGCCGTCACGCCGTCACAATGAAGATAATACAAACAACGATGGTAATGCTAACAAAAACAATGCCAATAATGGCATGCAAGAGTTAGCAAACCTCATTACTGGTTGGATGACTCAACTGAATCAACCCAACCAGACTGTCAACCAAAACAGGGGTGGTGCAAACCCACCTGTTTGCACTTTCAAGCATTTTAACTCCTGTAACCCGACGAAATTCACGGGTGCTGAGGGAGCCACTGGTATGTTGCAGTGGTTTGAGAGTATTGAGAACACCTTCATTAATAGTGATTGCCCTGAGAACTTGAAGGTGCGCTATGCCACCAGTGTTTTCCAAAAGAGAGCACTAACTTGGTGGAATGGCAAGAAGCAAACTAGGGGAGTTGATGCAGCCCTAGCACTGACTTGGACTGAAGTCAAGACTCTGATGAACACGGAGTTCTGTCCTTGTAGTGAGATGAGGAAATTGTAAGTTGAATTCTGGGAACTCAAGCAGGATAGTGGTGAGAAATTGATTTATAATTCTCGCTTCCATGAGCTGAGTTCACTAATACCTCATCTTGTGACACCATTAGAGAGAGCTATATAGAAATACATAGGTGGTCTACGTATGCAGATTCAAGACACTGTCTTTGGTAGCAACCCTACCACTCTGCAAGCTGCAACCCGCCTATCTGCTACACTGACGGATAACCATGTGAAGGCTGGTACACTCACACGGAAGGGAACAAAAAAGACTAAAACAAAGACAACTGCAAAGGAGACGTCAACTGAAGTCAAGACGGAACCAGCTAGTTCATCCAAAAGCAACAGTCGGAAGCGAAAGACAATAAGCTATGATGTTACTACTCATGCTGGTTAACAGTCGTCCAGCAACTCCAACACAAGACCCCACGTTAGAGTGAATCAACGATGCAATGTATGTAAATATCATCATGCACCTAACTTACCATGTCGCATACACAAAAACTGCGGTATGTATGGACATTTTTCCAACGTATGTAGAAGTGCACATCAAGCACAACAGACCTGCACTGCTTGCATTACCTGCTCCACATGCACAACCATTTCAAGCAATACCATTATGTCATGCACCTGCACAGGCAAGAGCCTGTTATGAGTATGGTGATGTTGGTCACTTCAAGAACCAGTGCCCAAGACTGACTGGGAATAACCAAAGGGTGGCAAGAGGCAGAGCTTTTCAACTGAATGCTCCGGCAGCTCAAGCCAACCAGTTAACGGTACGTTTCTGAGTAATAACTCTTATGCATCTATCTTATTTGATTTTGGTGCTGATAGGACTTTTTTTTCATATGAGTTTGAATGTATGCTTGGTAGAGCACGTACTAAGTTTGACAAAACGTTTAATGTAGAGGTGGCTGACGGTAACACAATTGATATTGACACTATTATCATTAGATGTAATATGAACTTAAATGATCACGTTTTCCCAATTGATCTTATACTTATGCATCTTGGTAGCTTTGATGTTATCATAGGCATGGATTGGTTAGCCATCAACAAAGCGGAAATAGTTTTTCATGAGAAATATATTCGTATTCCCTTACCTTCGGGTGAAACTCTAAGAGTTTTCGGGGAAACCCCTAGTAAAGTGGCTGATGTCATGTACCAAAGCCCATAAGTACCTTAGGAAGAAATGCACCGCGTTTTAGCACACGTAGTGAAGAAAAAGAGCAGAGCAAGAGTTTACAAGACGTTCCAGATGATTTATCAGGGATTCCACCAGAGCGCCAAGTAGAATTTTGAATTGACCTAGTGCCTGGTGCGAACCCAGCCGCCAAAGCTCCTTATAGACCTACGCCTTTGGAGTTACAAGAATTGGCGAGCCAACTACAAGAACTGTCGGATAAAGGATTCATTCGCCTGAGCCATTCTCCATGGAGTGCACCGAACCTGTTTGTTAAGAAGAAGGACGGGTCATTGCGGATGTGCATCGATTACCGCAAATTGAATAAGCTAACCATTAAGAATCGATACCCGTTGCCACGCATCGATGATCTCTTCAATCAACTTCAAGGCTTGGCATGGTTTTCGAAGATTGACCTTAGGTCTGGGTATCATCAGCTTCGTGTACATGAAGATGATATTCCCAAGATGGCTTTCAGAACCAGATATGGCCATTACGAGTTTTTGGTAATGCCCTTCAGCCTGACCAATGTACCTGCAGTTTTCATGGATCTCATGAACCATATTTGCAGGCCATACTTGAATAAATTTATCATTGTATTCATAAATGATATTTTGATATACCCCAAGAGCAAAGAAGAACACGAACAACACCTTTGTTGAAAACTTGGAGAGGCTGTTTAACAAGGAACAAAGACTTTAGACACACGGTCAAAGCTTTGGTATTAGCTCCCTCTGAAGTTTTATACAAGTTATTTTCATTGTTTAGCTTTTGCTAGAAATAGAGAAGAACAAAATAAAATCACAAGGAATTTTAGGGTAAGTAATTAACATTTCTCAGGGAATGTTGAGACTTAAATACCCAACATTCAGAGTTACAAGACATGAAATAATAAGACAAATAGCTGACACTGTTACAGACACTGAATCATCATAATAGTACAACTAATACAAAGTCAAAAAAAATGGAAACAAGGGTCTTCAGGTGTCTTCAGAAGTCTTCAGTTCTTCCGAGGTTGAGATAGTTGTGTTGAGGCTCAGTGGTTATTCTTTCGGAAGATTTTCATCGGAAGCTGATTGAACAATCCGTTATTTCAGAATCGGAGATTGTCTTCCGAATCATTTGATATCTTCCGAACCAATGGTTGTCTTTCGAAGGAACAATAGTAAGCTAATGTCTTTCGATGTAGAGAAGTTCAGCGGTAGTTCTTTTTGGCGAATCTTCAGCTGTTGGAGACAGAGTCATAGAACCATCTTTTTATCCGAGTTCTGGAATTTTTGATCTAAGGAGGCTGGGATTTAGAAGATGAACCTGAGGGAAGAGGAGCTCCAGCATGCCAGTGAATTATTTCTCTTCTTTTTTACTTGATCATTTGAATCAACTACCTTATTTACTACAACATGCTGATGAGGCTCGTAGTGTCTCACAAGATCAGGAAGAATTTTCTTTTCAACTTCAACCCAAGGTCTGAAGTTAACAGTAGATTGAGATTCTGCAGACCCAACACCTAGGCTTCCCATAGGTGCATTGAGCAAGTGATCAAGCAATGTGCTTGGATTAGCATCCTTGAGCTGGGACACTATAGTGGGGGAGGGTGATGTGGCTTCATTCTAAAGCTCAGGATGATCACTATTCTCTCTTTTGAATTTTTACCATTCATCAAACAGAAGATCATCTCTCTATCTTGTTATAGTGTTCTTTGGTCCCCATTGATTTTGGATAAGGATGTGTTTTATTCTTCTTCTCTGCTCAAGGGTCTTTTTCTTCTTGATGTCTGCCTTTATTCTTTTGGACAGAACCTCAGCTTCATTTCTGAGGTTAGTGATATCCCAGTTGCTGAAGGTTTCAACTTTTTGCTTACCTTCATAAGTCAGAAACTTGATCAGTTGCTCCCTCTCAGCTGATAGGCTTTATTTTGCTGCTGATCCATCAAGGCTATTTGTTCCTGATAGGTTTTGGCCAGATCATTTCCTGCGAGACCAGTGGCTTCTAGACCAGCTAGGATCTTATTTCCTTTTCGGTTTCTTTATGCTTTGTCTTTTGAAGGTCTTCATCAGAAGGGAATGTCCTTACAGGACAATAGGATTCCTTCAGCGGAGAAGTTGGTGATTTTCCAGCATCTACTGACTTTATTGGTGAGGGAGCTGTGGTGGTTTTAGGTAGGTCAAACTCATCATAATCAGCCAATATGAGCCTTCTCTTTCTTGGAATAAGAGAGGCAATGGGTTGATCATCATTTAAGTCTGAGCATGGTTCTTGAATAGGGGTTAGAGGTTACTGAGGTTTGTTATTAGGGTTTTGGATTTTCTGACCACACTCTTTTGTCTTCTTGAGAAAGACTGAGTGATTATGGGAACTTGTTTTTGGCCAATTTTGGATGCATTGAGAGTAGTAGGAAGGGAGGTATGTGAGGTTGGTTCTAGGAGGGTTTGAGAACTAGAATTTGGAGAAAGGGTAGGTGAGTTTTCTTGGCTTAGTAGATATGGTGGGAGAGATAAGTTTAGGGAAGATGGGGTTATGTTCAGATTGGACAGAGCCAGTTGGAATTGGTATGTCCTGAGTGGTTGAGGCAAAAGAAGAAGGGGCAGCGGTTGTGGGTTTTGTTGGCTTAGTAGAAGCTGATTTGGGTTTCCTGGATACCCCAGATGTTCTAGTGTTCACTTGAGCTTTAGCTTCCCTTTGTTTCTGCTCAGAATTAGCCTTAGCAGCTTCAGTCTGAAACTGTTGATCCAATGCTGCTTTGAGGAGTGCCTCCTGATTTTTCAATCTTATTTCCTTCATCCTCCTTTGCTCAGTTTTATCTTTTGCCCTTTTGGCAGCTTGGGCTGCAGACAAGAGCCTTTCATCTACTTTTTGGCTTCATCAGCCTGTTCCTTGAACCAGAGATAATGATGAGTAATTCCTGTAATAGATTCTAGAAAACGAGTATGGTTAGATACTTCATATTGTAAGGAGGAGATTTTGGAATTTACTGAAATATTCAGTAGATCTAGTTGTAGCTTTTGAGTGGTGAGGAAATCTTTTGTAAAGTTGGTAAACAGGGTGGTGAGATGGGCATTAAGAAGTGGGTTCAACACTTCTTGAAAAGGTTGGCTTGAGAAGGTAGGTGTAGTGGAAGTAGGTGGAATGTGTGGGGTACCTTCAAGTGAAGGGGCCTGCATTGGGATGGATTGGGGTTGCAGGACTTGGTTATTCAGGACTGTTGTGACTAACTCAGTGAGTTTGGCCACATCAGCCTGAATATGAGCAATAGAATCCGTCAACTCTTTTAATTTAAGGTTTCATTCGTCCATCATTTTATGGATATCATCCGAATCCCAGGCTGGTGAGTCAGTTTTATCATGACCTGAGTCCATCACAGGAATGTCATGGACCTCTTTTTCTTGGTTCCAGGGATTTCCAGCCTCAGTTTCAAGAACTTCATGGGATGTTGCCATACCTGGAGTCTTATTACCTGATCCATCCAGATGATGTCCCATTGGGCTCTCATGTGAGATGGATGCTCCAGATATATGATCATGATGTCTAGATGGACTAGACACCCTGAACTCGTCCTCTCCTCCATGGGTAGGAGATTGATTATTTTGAGCAAAGGTTTGATGAGGCTGTTCCTCAATTGGTGAAGGGGAGGAGAACCAAGTTGCTCAAAGGTAGAATCAATCTCATGGAGACTATGGGTAATAGAGTGAAGGGCTTTTTGTGGAGAAGAAGCAGAGGTGTCCTTGTTGGTTTGGTGAAACCTTTCAGGATCGAATCACAAGTTCTACAAACTATCAACTACGTGCAGAATCCATAGTCAATATGTATAAAAGTCAAGAACACAAGCAAATCCATAAACACATCTTTGATTATCAACAAATGATAACAAAAATTCACTCAGAATTACAGACTTCTCACACAGAGAGAATCAGCAGATCTATCTCAAAGTTCTACTGAAAAAAAACAAAAAACAACTTCTATTTATATAACAGACCAGCGAACCTTAGGTTCGTCAGCCGAACCCTAAGGTTCGCTGAGCAAACCCTTAGGTTTGCAAGCCGAACTATCTCAAGGTTATAGGTTCGCCGAACCTATCAACACAATAGGTTCGCCGAACCTGCCTAGGTTCGTGGGCCAGACGAACCTTGACAAACCTTTAGACGAACCTTTACAAAATCAAAATAAATACAACTTTTGAATAGCAAACAATTACAAATATGCACTAACAAACCCCCTAAATGTTTGCTATCAAAATCTTCATTCTTGATTTGCAGCTTTGTCTTTAACACCGCTTGATTCTCCAACATCTTCAGTCACCACATTATCCACTGCTCGTATAACAACTGAGCGTGGAATCTTTGCAAGTCTTTCTGCCTCCAATCTATTATCTCTTTCATCTCTCTCCTTTTGCAATTGCATCAACTCAGTATAAAGATAATTCACATCATTCCAATTGCAACCAGAATGTATACACAAAGTAAAACACATTCGTGCAATGGTTTGATATTGAATTGCCATATCTTTGAAGCTCACACCATAATCATGAAATCCATCTTCAGCATATATCTGAGCTGAATCAAGCAAAATAATATCTTCTCTTGAACAATTAACAATCCATATAGGATCAAGCATTCGAATCACCCTCCAGTCTTCATTTTGCTTCAATACAATCACACCTTCAGATGTTCTTTCATCATAAAACCAAAACTTGAAATACGGATTCCAATCCTGTTCAACTTTCCTGAGTCTTGGTATTTTGTAAACTGTTGGCTTCACATAATCTTTGAATCTTTCTCTGAATTGTGGTAACAATAAACTCCATCCAAATCGAGCTTCTTTCTTTAACAAGTTTTCAAAAATTTCATTGTGACAGGTCTGAATGGGCTTGATCATCTTTAATCTTGAAAGAACTTTACATTCAAACGATGGTAGACTCATAAGATCAGTAGCTTTGCCAAAGTATTGGCATCCATCTAGTCTTTTTACTACATAACAACCCTTATTCATCAAACTTCCTGGAATATTATGAAAATAACCATAACTAAGAATCCTTCCAATCATCTTGGATTTAGATCCAATCTTGAACTTCTTGGATTGTTTAATTAGGTTTTCAGGATCTTTATCTTCAAATACTTCAGTCATAATCTTGAAGAATGCAAGTGATCAATGATATACTTTGTTTCATCTTGAAATTCCTTCCAGTAATCCAAATTTGTCTTAGCTTTAAATGGATCTAACGTTGTTCTTGACATACTTCCAGCTTCAAATATTTTCTTCATCATGTTCAGATTTAGCAACTCTTCATCAATAACATCCTTATCAAAATCAGATAAATCAGTATCTTCATCTTCTTCAAAATCAAATCTCAATTCATCATCATCATCATCAAATAAATTCTGAAAGTCTTGAACTGAATAGTCACCCATAATTTCTCCTTCTTCTCTTTCTTGATAAACTTGAACTTCAACAATATTTCTCTGCAAATCTATATCAGAATGCATTTTAAACAAATCAAGAAACGTAGGCAAGGAATAATCAATAATCCTCTCAGGATATTCTATTAAATCCAAATCTTCAAACTCAACAGAATTACAATCCTTTGTCCTATCTGAAGCTACAGAAGAAACTGGTACAACATCAGTAGAAACCTTTGGAGGAGTATAGACTATAATAGCCCCTGTCACAGAATTCAAACTACCAGAACTTCCAGCAATTCCACCAGCATCACCACCTGCTCCACCAGCACCATCAAAATCAAAATCATCATGATGTTCATCAACATTGGTATCACCATAATCAACCTCTTCTTTTTCTTCTTCTACCTTCTCCTCCTCTTCAATATCCAAATCTACCACCACCTTTTCAACTTTAGAACTTGAAGCTTCTGACTTTGTCATGTTTTCTCCAACTCTCTTATCTTGATCCTTAAGTCCATGTTCTCATTCTTCAAGTCAACAATATCCTCATATTGCATTTTAACAAAAAATTCTAACTCAGAAATTTTGTCTTTCAAAACTTTCTTCTCAGCAACATCTTCTTCTTTCCATTTCATCATCAGGTTCATTTGAGCTTTTAACTCATTAAACTCAGAAGTAGAAGAAGATGGTTTCTCAGCAACTTCCTTTTCTTTTTCTTTCTTATACTCTTCAAACTCTTTTGTCAACACAGATAATCTCCGTTTGATCTCGAAATCATCATAATCAGTAAAGTTGATATCTCCCAAATCATCAAGTCCTGAAAACAAATCATCTCTAGGAATTGAATCCTGAGGAATAGAAGTCTCTGGTAAAGAGGTGGTAACAGTAGTAGTCTCCACAAAAGAAGGTGTAAAAGAAACTACATGTACAAAATCAGGAGTTTGTACAGTAGATGCATGAATAGTAGAAGCTGAAACAGATGAAGTAATAACAGGAGAAACAGAAACAGGAACTGAAGTAGGCATCATAGGTGAAGACACAGTGGTCTTATCAGTCTTTGCCTTCTTCCTCTCATACGGCCCTCCCTTGGCCATTCTCTTCATCTTCTTTGGCTTAGAAGACTCAGGCTCCTCAGGTATGAAGCTAGGATCAGCTCTTTCTTCTTCAGCCTTCTCAGCAAATTTCTTTTTCAGCCTCTTCACCATTTGGTTCCCTTCCTGAACCATTTCATACTCTGACTCTGTGTCAGAAGATTCAATTTCATCATCACCAGCAACAGCAGTCTCTGTCTGCATCTCAGACATATCAACCTCCAAAGGTTCTTGAGAACTCTGTCCTTGGGATGATTTGGCTTGAGGAGTAGATTGAGATGATTGACCAGAAGTCTTCCTTGGTTGTTGTCTTGGTGGAGGTGGAAGTGGTGCTTCATCATCATCAGCTGCAACATCTTCATTATCAGAACCTGACTCATCATGCCTCCAGGCATCATTCTCAGGTGCAACATAGTTTGCCCTGGCACAGTGACCAATCAATTCTTTTTCCAAAACAGCATCCCCAGTCCTCTGATAAACTCTAACTTGACCCAAGCTAGAATCAGTCATATGCTTGAGTTTCAGAAGATCTCCAGCTTCTCTGGGTAATAAGCCTTCAGGCAACCTCTCATCTATCAGCATCTGTACAAATCTATGATACATGTAGAATCTATCCTTAGATTTTGTGACATTGTCACACATGTAACGGAAAATCATGCCAGAGAAATTGAACGGTTTGTTCAATATAAGAGCTACCATAGCAGATCACATGAAATCCCTTAGCTCATCAAATGTGCCTTTCCTCATGCTCAGGCAGTGAAGTAAAACATGAGCAAGAAACTTGTACTGAAGAGGTAGCTTTCCCTTCTTCACAGAAATGGAGTTATAGGCTCCAAAATAGCGAATACGCAGAAAACAACCTTTGATGCAACTTTCAGGAATGAGAGTTACACCATCAGGTTCACCTCCAAACTGTAATACCCTCCTAACATCAGCCTCTGATATACGAATTGCTTGTCCAAGCACATTCGTATCTATCACATAAACATCATCAACAGAAATAACCCGAGCTGATCCCCAGAAGCTCTGAATATGAGATCTATATATCTGACATGAATTGGAGATAGCATAATAAATCCTTGATCTCCTAAGAAACTCGATCATCGGTCTGAAATCTTGACCGTTCTTTGTTGTAGGATCCAAGTAAGCACAAACATTATGTTTGTCTCCAAATACTAGGTTTGCCATTTCTACAAATAGAAATAAAAACAATTAGAAACAAAATTAAAAAATAAAACAAAACTTTAAAAATTCAAAAATTTCTAAAGTAGACCAGCGAACCTAATACTTTAGACGAACCTAATGTTAAACGAACCTAAATCAAACGAACCTAATCATCAGACAAACCTTTTGAACGAACCTTTATGTGAACGAACCTTATATCACACGAACCTGTTGGTCAAACGAACCTTGACCAAAAGGTTCGGTTGATTTGAAATCCAGAGGTTCGCCACGAACCTTTTAGATTCAAACGAACCTTTAAGGTTCGGCGAACCTTTGTTCATCCACACGAACCTGTTCATCAGCGAACCATTTCCAGATTTGAAATCAAAATTTCAAACATCAAATTTGATGATAAAATTTGACACCCAGGTTCGAAACATGCCGATGAACAACTTTAATGAAGATGGTTTGTCCCATTTTTAGATTTTAACCAGTTTTATGTTCAATTACAGATTCGAACTTAAAAATCTTAAAATCACTCAGATCTCTCAAATTAGTTGGTCAAAATCAAAAATTTCTACCTAGAAATGTTCACGAGATAATTCTGAAACTAATGATATCAACGAAAAGTTTTGGGAGGCTCTCAATCGAAAAACAAAAAATCTCTCTTGAGGGTTCGTTGTCTGTGAAACTGATGAAAGTAACGAACCATTTTCACGAACCCTCTATTTATACGTCACGAACCTTCACAGCGAACCATTTAACAACGAACCATTGCGACGAACTATTCTCAACGAACCATTGCAACGAACCTTTCTTGCGAACCATTTCAGCGAACCTAGCTACACACCTAGCCAGCGAACCTAAATAGCGAACCTTACCAACGAACCTTATTAACGAACCTGATCAAACCTTCACCAGCCGAACCTTTTCCAAAACTTGATTTTTCTTTTAATTTCAAAACTAACTCATATTTAATTGTTCCAAAGTCAAACAAATAATAAATAATTATTGATTTAACATCAGATGGAAAAATAAAATCTTTTTGGAATTTTTTAATTTTTTAAATTTTTAGAAAAATTAAAGTAAAAAATTAACAAAAGAACTACCCTACAAAAATAAAATCTTTTTGTTTGAGAAAGATTCTGACATGAGATCATATTATTTTACAATTTTCAACATATCTGTTTGTATTATCTCAAATATTTTCTGAAAATTACAAGTTTAAGATGATTGTCAGTATACTTATCCTTTTAAATTTATTACTTAGTCAAGAAATCAGTTTAAAACAAGATTATGAAAACACTTTATAATAATCCATTTACTTGAACACATCCCCGATTTGTGAATAACTAAACAAACATAAATGTTCTCAAACTTATAATTTCAATTTTAACTAATCTGATCATGCAAAAATAAAGACAGAATTTCTTTTTGAAAATAACAAAATAGAAGACAATTTAAATTTGTTCAAAATCTTGGAATCAAGGTTGATACTTACGTATTCTCAAATGATCCAGAAAATGAACGAAACAATAATTTAAGATTAAGCTTTTAACAATCAGTTCGATATTTTCATATACGCAGAGATTGTCCAAATCTTAATCAGAACCAAGAAAACAAATTTGAATTGTTTAAAGCTATAACAATCAGGTCGATACGTAAGTATACGCAAAGAATGTTCCAGCTTTAAACTAAAATAAAAGAAAAACAAAATCAGAATTTCTTTTAAAAAATAAACACATGATCAAACTAGTACTTTGACTTTTTGTTCAAGAACATTTTGTCAGAAAAATTACCACTCTTTCAGGACAAAACTAAGTACTGCATTCTAAGCACCTGTTTCTTATAAAATATAATCAAAACTTTGTCTAAACTTATCCTGACTAAGTTATAAACCTACTTTCATATCATACTTAATACTTGTAATAATTCATTAAATTTTAATAACACATACAAATATGTTTCCAAATGCAAATAATGTGCTATCATATCTCATTAGATCGAATCAATTTCTCAGATTTTTAATTTTTTATGTTTTTGTGTTTTTGATTTTTTAATGTTTTTTTTTATTTTTCAAAATTTTCTCCCCCTTAAAAACAAAAACACAAAAGAAAAATAAAAATCTGATGTTAATTCAATAACAAATGATTATGAAGGAAATTGATTCTTGATTACCTCACCCATGACCCTTATCCCATTCAATTTGAGTAAATACTCAAAACGTTGTTTATCAAAGGCCTTGGTGAGAAGGTCTGCCCTTTGCTCGTTTGTGTGTATCTTCACTACATCAATCAGTTTCTTTTCATAACAGTCTCGTATGAAATGAAACCGAATGTCAATATGCTTTGACCGTGAATGATACACTGGATTTTTGGTAATCGCAATCGCAGCCTCATTGTCTACATGAATCGGGGTAGTTATAAAATTAAGTCCATAGTCTCTCATCTGTTGTTGTATCCACAAGACTTGGGAACAACAACTGGCAGCTGCTACATATTCAGCTTCACATGTAGATGTAGCAACAGATGTCTGTTTCTTACACTGCCAAGAGACTAACCTCTCCCCCAAAAACTGTGCACCTCCAGTAGTAGATTTGGAGTCAGTCTTGCATCCTCCATAATCAGAATCACTGTAAGCATGGAAGGAGTAGTTATCATCCTTAGGATACCACAAACCGGTGTTTGGTGTACCCTTCAGATAACGTAAAATCCTCTTGACTGCAATCAGATGAGAAACCTTTGGTTTTGATTGATAGCGAGCACAGATACTTGTAGCGAATACAATATCTGGTCTAGAGGCCGTCAAATACATCAAGCTCCCTATCATTCCACGATATAATGTAGCATCGATTAGCTCCCCCTTAATATCCGGCTCAATCCCGTGATTGGGCTGAATGGGCGTGGAAATGGGTTCATGCTAAACAGTTTTAGCACGTCTTGAATGTATTTGGTCTGATGGATGAATATACCATCATCAGACTGATCAATTTGTAAACCCAAAAAGAACTTGATGTCAGACATAACACTCATCTCAAACTTCTCAATCATCACCTGCTTAAATTCTAAACACATCTGCTCATCGGTAGATCCGAAGATGATGTCATCCACATAGATTTGAACAAGGAGAATGTCCTTGCCCTTTTCCCGATAAAACAGAGTTTTGTCTATCTGACCCCTATTGAACCCGTGTTCAATAAGGTGAGTCGAGAGGGTCTCATACCAAGCTCGAGGAGCTTGATGAAGACCGTACAGTGCTTTGTCGAGGATATAAACCTGATCCCGGTGGATAGGATCCTCAAAGCCCGGCGGCTGACAAACGTACACTGTCTCCTTCAATGATCCATAAAGGAATGCAGACTTAATATCCAGTTGAAAGACTTTAAACTTTCTGTGGGCAGCAAAAGATAGAAATAATCTTATCGCTTCAAGCCTCGCCACTGGTGCAAAAACCTCGTCATAATCAATTCCCTCTATCTGTTTGAACCCTTGAACAACCAAACGTGCCTTGTTTCGAACAATCACGCCTCTATCGTCTCGCTTACACTTCAACACCCACCTGGTGCCAATCTTCTTTTCACCTTTTGGCAAATCTACCAAATGCCAAACTCCCAGTGTCTGAAACTGATTAAGCTCCTCTTGCATGGCCTCCACCCAGGCAGGCTCACGCAGGGCTTCAGTTACAGATTTAGGCTCAATCTGAGAAACGAATGCAGAATGCATCCATAACTCTTGAGTCCCATGATTAAGCTCCAACTCGACATACAAACTCTCCTCATTTGTAATCTGTCGCCTTGTCTGTACTCCAGCAGATGGATCTCCAATGATCTGCTTCACATGGTGATTCACATGTACTCTAGACACTGGTACTTGCGGGACTCCAACACCATGATCAAGATTTGTGATATTCTGATCTTCATCTTGATCTTGAGAAACAACATCTTCAAAAATATCCTGATCATCCTCCGATGACCAGTCATCATTAACAGCTTCTGAAGTGCCTTCCCCTGTTGGATGAGTATCTTCAGCTGGATGAGAAATTCCTGTATCTTCATAATTTTGTAAATCGTATAACATCTGCAAGGAAATTTCATCATCAGAAACATGAGGAGACAAATTAAAAGACTCAAACAATGTATCATAATCAAATAACCAATTTGGACCTTTGCCTTCTGGTATAGGTGTATGTCGTTGAACTTCCACATTATACCAGAGTTCCACAATACCCGTGCGTTTGTTAAACACACGTTTATTGGGTAGGCTGTACCCAAGAAAGAAACCTTCTTCAACTTTAGAGTTGAATTTAGCATCTTTCTTAAGCATAGTACATGGAGCCCCAAAAGGTTCCAAGTGTTCCAAATTTGGTTTTCGATTCTGAAGAAGTTCATAGCAAGTCTTATTGTGTCTCTTGACAATCAGCACTCGGTTGAGAGTAAAACAAGCGGTCGCTACGGCTTCACTCCAGAATGTAATGGGCAGCTTTGAATCAGCAAGCATTGTCCTAGCAGACTCAATCAAAGTACGATTCTTTCTCTCAGCAACACCATTCATTTGCGGTTCATACGGTGCACTGTATTGCTGCTGGATGCCCTTTGAATCACAAAATGCTTCCATGTTCTGATTCTTAAATTCTGTCCCATTGTCTGATCGAACCCGCCGAACTCTCAATTTGTACAAAGTCTCCAACCTGTTCACAAGCAAAACAAAATTTTCATAAGTTTCAGATTTAAATTTTAAGAACATAACCCATGAAAATCTAGAAAAATCATCAGTCACTACAAAGCAATATGATTCACCCCCAATACTCTTCACATTAATCGGTCCAAAAAGATCCATGTGAAGGAGTTCCAGAGGTTTCTCAATTGAAAACATAGTTTTAGATTTATGTGACCTCCTTTTCTGTTTTCCTTTCTTACACGAAACACACACATCAGGTAATATTAAATGTTTAACCGGTACACCATCAACCAAGTGATTGTGTACAAGATGATTCATCTTTCTGATGTGTATGTGACCCATTCTCCTGTGCCACGACCGAGTATCCTGCTCTGTGGCCTTCGACACCAAACAAGTCTCAACTTTGTTAACCGTCTCCGCCTTAGCCATGTCTAACACATACAGATCTTTACACCTGTCAGCAGTCATTAAAATCCAGTCTTCAGGAATTTGAATTCCTTGCTTGAGCACATAGCATTTCTTCTCATCAAACAAAACTTTATAACCTTTATCACTTATCTATGACACACTTAACAAATTGTTAGTTAACTCCTTGCAGTAATTCACATTGTCAAAGGAAACTTTACCATTAGTCAAACTACCACACCCGGTAATTTGACCACCCTTGTCTCCTGCAAAGTTAACATAACATCCCTGCATTTATCTGAAATCTCTCAACAAACTGATCTCTCCTGTCATGTGCCTGGAGCATCCACTATCAACAATCCAGCGACTATTGATATGGCCCATGAATGCATCCTGCACCATAAATTAAAAACAAAATGATCAGTACCAAAAGGGATGACTCCCACCCTTTCGGCGTTGAGTCTCCCCGAACAGCCTCCTGCCGTTCGATCTTGAGAAATTACTTGAAAACCCATCTTCCAAGTAATCATCCTTGTTCACAAAAAATCCATCACCTGGCCTGTGTCTAGATTTCCAAAAAGAATTAGACTTACCATTTTGTTTTGAAAATCTTTTAGAAGAAAAATTATCATAAAACTCATCATCAGATGATAATGTCTGTTTCAAAACCTTTTTACCTTTTTGCTTGTTATCAAAAACTTGTTTTTTATGAAACTTTTCTTCTTTCACCCAGACACACTCAGGATCAAATTTCCTGAGAATCCTCATCTCTTCCTCACTAGGCTTTACCCTCCTAGGAGTCACAACCGAATAAACCACTTGACTATCATTCACAAACACTTTCTTCTTGGCTTTATGATTTGGACAATTGACAGAGATATGACCTTTTCCTCCACAAGTGAAACACTGTCGTGTTTCTCTTGGAGTAAAAATATGAAATCTGTTACAATTATCCAAAACACAATCAGCAATGACATGACCTGTTTTTCCACATCTGTAACATTTCCTTGAAGAAACATTCTTTGTTTTTAATTCATCACACCCTTTTGATGAATCCAAAGAATTTGATGCTACATTTGTAGATAAACTCTTATTTTTTAAAACATTTGATTTTATCTGAACAGTCTTTTGAAAAATCTTTGATTTTCCCTTGTTTCCAACCCCACTCTGTTTAACCTTTGCAATTTCTTTGACACATTTCTTTTCTCCTTTCACAGAATTACTAGTCTCTCCTTTCTGTGAAGTTGACGATTTAACAAATACAGTTGGTTTGAATGTGGATGAGGTTTTGACTTTGAAATCTGGTTTGAAAGCATGTTGTTGTTTATTCAATGACTTTTCAACTGGTTCTACTTTAGACTTTGGTTTAGAAAATTGACTTTCTTTCTTGATATTTTTAGCTTTATGACCAATCATCTTTAGAATCTCATCAGGATATTCTGAATCAGTTATATCTTCTATGATTGGAGCATCATAGTCAACAAAGCCACTTGCATGAGATGACATACTTTCCACATCCTTAGATACTTGATCAGAATCAATTTCTTTTAGAGAAACAGGATCAACTTCCAAATCTGGATCAAGTTGTGGTCTGACTACATAACTTGGCGGATGTGAAACAGCATGATAACCAATACCAGACTTATCATGTGAAGACTTTTGCATAGAAGCAAAATAATCAATGACATATGCAGAATTCTGATAATTCTCAAGATTTGCTTTATTCAACTCAGCTTCAGCTTTTGCAGCTGTTAACTCTACCTTCAACTTCTGAACTGACTCCAAATGCACAGAAACAGCATGATTGTTTTGTAAAACTTTTATCTTCAAATCTTCATTTTCTTTACTCAGTTCAATTATCTTCTTATCAAAAGCTTTCTCTTTAGAAATCAACCTTTTATTTGCTTCTGTGCATTCTCTCAGATCAGAAGTTAATTGTGAGTTCATCTCCTTGAGTCTATCAATCATCTCATACAGATCATTATGTACCTCATTCAACTCATCAACTTTCTCCTTTCCTTTCCCTGATTCATCTTCCAACGAAGCCATGAAAGCACCCATAAGATCTTCATACTGTTTACTCCAGTCATAGCCTTCATCTGCTTGACTTACAAGTGCTTTAGAAGAAGATTCTTCAGTTTTCTCTTTCTTTTTCTGATATTCTTCCTTTGGCTTGAAAGGATTCAGATTACCTTGCTTCTTGGGATTCTTACACTCTCTTGCAAAGTGGCCGTGTTCACCACAGTTATAACACTGTGTAGATTTTGTATTGAATCCAAACTTTGTGTTCCGGTCAAAAGTAAATTTCTTCCCAGTTTTCTTCTCGTAACGATTTATTCTTCGAATAACACTTGCTAGAGCCCACTGAGTATCAATCAGTTCCGTCTCATCCTCATCTATCTAAGCATAGTCTTCAAAAGTTAAATTGGCATTTCCAATTCTTCCAGCCACCTGCTCATCATATGCACTCACTATACATGATAAAATGGACATGTGATCTTTCACTGCTTCAACTGTTACTTTTCCCAAATTTGAAGTATTAAGCTGTACTGGTGGTGATGTAGATTCAGACTTTTTCTCATTGGTCGGACAATGTGAACTAGAACTTGAAGGTACAGAAGAACTCTGAGTAGTTTCAGAAGTTCTAGACACAAAAGCAGTCTGAATCTTTGCAGATGCTGCAGGTGGTGTAGCAACTGAACCACCATACAGTGAAGGATCTTGTGTAACATTTACACGTCTCGCTTTACGTTTGTCCTTCATTTCTAGTTCTTCCAATTTCTGAATAAATTCTACCAATGTCAAACCAGGTAGATTTTCTCTCAATATGAGCACCAAAGAGTTCCACTTATCTGGTAACGCATCAGCCAAACAATCAATCTTCTCATCTTCTGTGTACTCAATGCCATATTTCCTCACTTCAGTCAATAAATGTCTGTATCTGGTAATCAAGGCATCTAAAGTCTCATTTCCAATGATGTTAAAATTCTCAAACTCCTTTCTAATATCGGTAGCTTTCATTTTCTTCAGATTTGTGTTTCCTTCAACTCTTGCCTTCAATGCATTCCACAGACTATAAGCAGTCTTGTGTTCATCAAACTGATGCAGAATTTGATTTGGAATAGCTTGACTCAATAACCAGTAAGCTTTCTTCTCCGAGTCATACTTTTTCCTCTCATCTACATCTAGCCTTTCCAAGAGTTGATACAAATCAGTTCCAACTACCCTTGGTCTCTCATAAGGAGATAAGATTCGTTCCCATAAATTTGTATCTGTGCCATTAAGATGAGTTTCAAATCTTCCTTTCCAGTTGTCATAATCAGCTAGATCCAATAGCTTTGGCACTTTGTTTGTACTACCCACTTCAGTTTCACTGATTAAGATGCTTTGAAGTTTGGAGTTTTGACTTGCCATCGCCGCGTACATGTCAGACATAATTTCTAAATTTGTAAGCAGCGAACCTTTTCAGAATTTGCACTAGCCGAACCTTAAACGAACCTCAGCCGAACCTATAGACAAAAATTTGTCTTAGACGAACCTTTGACCTTCACGAACCCTTGAGTAGCGAACCTTTGAGTTGCGAACCTTGAAACTCACGAACCCTTGCACAAACGAACCAAAAGTCTGACGAACCCTTTGTCAAAACTTGTTCACGAACCTCAGCGAACCTCTAACGAACTATCACCAAAATCTTGACGAACTATTTTGGCGAACCTTGCCGATCCTTCAGCGAACTATCAAACGAACCCTCTGAAAAACCAGAATACCAGCGAACCTTTGTCTTCAGCCAATCACAGGTTCGTCCACGAACCTGTAGCGAAAAATTTGAAAATTTTGGGAGGGAAATCTTCCAAAACTTCAGAAAATCCTTCCAAAACTTTACCAAAACACTTCTAATACTTCAATTGTTGTAATTCAACAACAATTGATGAAGAAAAACGTCTCAAACACCAGAAAATCAATCAAGAAGAAAGTAGAAAGTAGCCATTGATGAACTTCATATCCTCAACTCTTCAATTGCTTGAAATCCTTGAATTTGTAGTGTAGAACTTCACCAAACGCTCTGATACCACTGTTGGTTTGTTGAAACCGTTCAGGATCGAATCACAAGTTCTACAAACTATCAACTACGTGCGGAATCCATAGTCAATATGTATAAAAGTCAAGAACACAAGCAAATCCATAAACACATCTTTGATTATCAACAAATGATAACAAAAATTCACTCAGAATTACAGACTTCTCACACAGAGAGAATCAGCAGATCTATCTCAAAGTTCTACTGAAAAAAAACAAAAAACAACTTCTATTTATATAACAGACCAGCGAACCTTAGGTTCGTCAGCCGAACCCTAAGCTTCGCTGAGCAAACCCTTAGGTTTGCAAGCCGAACTATCTCAAGGTTATAGGTTCGCCGAACCTATTAACACAATAGGTTCGCCGAACCTGCCTAGGTTCGTGGGCCAGACGAACCTTGACAAACCTTTAGACGAACCTTTACAAAATCAAAATAAATACAACTTTTGAATAGCAAACAATTACAAATATGCACTAACAAACTCCCCTAAATGTTTGCTATCAAAATCTTCATTCTTGATCTACAGCTTTGTCTTTAACACTGCTTGATTCTCCAACATCTTCAGATTTAGGGCAACACTTATTTTGGAGGGGGTGAGAGTGACTTGTTGACCAGCGACCACCGAAGCGATGCCTTTAATAGAGTCATCCTTTGACACCAAGGTCGAGTTTGCCCAAAACTGGTTTATAGCAACTTCTGAGATAGGAAGATTGATGATGAGAGCAGTATGAACGAAGGAGTTTACCAGAATGTCGATTACTTCGTCATAGTGAGGGTATTCAGAAGTCTTAACAAGGTAGGCTCCGAGATTGTGAATTGGCTTGATTTTCAAAGCTTCAGACGCCATTGTTGAGATGATGAGCGAAGATCAGTTACAAGTGAAAAATATGATTACTAATTTTTGTTTTTGCCTTAAGTATAGAGAAGTAAAGACAGAGAAGTGTAACCGTTTCAAATGAGTGCGGTTTCAATAAAGAAAAACCACCGCTACTTATATCTTACCGAGATTTTTACCTTAGGGTTTTTACCCGTTGGAGAAACCTGTGAGCAAGAGAGAGGAAGACAAAGGACAAATGAGTACGTTCATGCACACCTTGATGTACAAACAAAGCTTTGTTAGGAATGAAGCCTGGTCCGATGCCGTTACACCATCATCATGAGCATCAAGCTCAGACGAAATCAATGTAAGTGCGTCGTGCCAGGCGACATGCCTGACAAGCGATTGTCCTTCGCCATAAGCAGCATTCTGAAATTTTGAAGTTGAAAGAAAAGTTTTCTTGATCAAAGGAAGATCAAGAGGCTTTTTCATGTTATTATGGAAGAACTGAAGAAGATAACCACTGATATAAATATGATCAATGGTCATTGGAGATAAGAGGGGTAGGATGGTAAAATGAGAAGATATTATCGAGCCATGAGAACGATTAATGAGGGTCAATTCAATTAATTGTAGGGAGTCTAATCTTGCAGAGTGATTAGTGACGGTCAAATCATGCGTAAATATCAAGAATTTGATAATTTCAGAGAAAAGATTTTAACCATGGAAGTGATTTTTTTAACCTCAGAAGAGCCTTATCCTCGGGAGAAATTTAACCATGGATAAGTTACAAGGTTAAAACCTCGGAAGGAATGGAGATCTCAGAAGGGGTAGAAACCACGAAAGGATTAAAGTGTAACAACGAATGGTTATAACTGCGGATAGATATGAAACAGTGGCTATCATAACCACTGATCCCATCCGTGTTTTGGGATAACCACTGAGAGAAACCAAGGTTGCTTTATCAGTGGTTTATCAAATATCTGTAGTTAGGACAATTCTTGAGAATTATCCTTTTATATATTTATTGTAAGGTTTAAGAAGCATATTCTTAACCATAATTGTTTTATTTGCTCATATTTATCATTCCTAATTTGGCCACAAACTTAGAAAAGGTTAAAGAGTCCAAAGGTTTGGTAAATATGTCCGCTATTTGGTCACTTGTAGAAACATGTTCTGGGACAATTAGTCCCTTTTCAAAACATTCCCTAATGAAGTGATGCCTTATTTCTATGTGTTTCGTTTTAGAGTAATAGACAGGATTCTTTATTATATTTTTGGCAGCTTCACTGTCTATTAAGAGAGGTGTTTTAGTTCAGTTATTCCGAAATCCAACAACTGGTATTGTAACCAAAGGATTTGGGCAGTGTAATGAGCTGATGTAATGTACTCGGCTTCAGCAGTTGAATTTGACACCGAAGTTTGCTTTTTTGCCTTGCCATGACACTAAGAAATTTGCAAAGATCTGACATCCTCCCGAAGTAGACTTTCTGGTGAGCGAGCATCCAGCATAATCCTTGTCTGAAAAACCAACAAGCTTACAAGTTTGATTAGCAGGATACCAGATAACTAGCACATGAGTGCCTTTAAGATATCTGAGTATCCTCTTCACAAATGATAAATGGGATTGTTTAGGGGCAGACTGGTACCTTGCACATGCACATGTGGTGTACATGATGTCTGGCCTTTATGCAGTAAGATACATCAATGATACAATCATGCACCTGTAGAGGGTTTGATCTACAGATTATCCATTTTCACTTTTTTTCCAGGTGCGGTTGCCATGCAGGTAGAAATTATTTTACAATCATTCATTTCAAATTTATTTAGAAGATCCTTTACATATTTAGATTGATCCCATTAGGAGTTTGTATGACTTGGAGTCCCAAAAATGTTTTTAGTTCACTTAAAGCACTCATTTCAAACTTGGAAGACATTAATTTAGAAAATTCTTCACACAAGGAGGTTTTGTTGATCCAAAAATGATGTCATCGACATAGATTTTGTCACACCCCGGGCCAACGAGCCGTATCGGAGACCTGTCGGGCGGAATAGTCCCGAGGCGTGATTGTAATCGAAGTGATCAGATTGTTACCTTGCACATGATGATATGAGAAATAATAAAATAAACGAAATGAATAGAATAAAATTACAACTGTTTCATAATTTAATTCTATTACAGCTTGACTTGGACATCTGGAAAGAGGACCAGATGTCCCACAAGGTTACTTGCACAGACGCAAGTCTTGAATCTTGTATCCGGGCTAACCGGAGTGATTCCATGCAGGAGTTGTAGGTTCCTCTAAGGGATCCTATCTTTCTCTCTCTAAAGTCATCCTTCTTTCACCTATTTTTCACTGGAGAACATGTAAAATCTATCAACACTAGATTGGTGAGTCACATTAGTTTTGAAAATATTAGGTTTTGTAAAAGGTTTAGTGAAAGTCTTTCCATTCACATCGATTTGAAATATGGTGTGTGAATGGTGTTGAAAACACGAATGAACTACACAAGTGCGTCGGTCTAACCATCATTACTGGCACTATCCCAAGCCACCGAAGGTAGTTTATGTATAGGGCATACGTAGGGTTAAGCTTACCGCCTGCCCATCCGCCAGCCCACCACCCTTTCGATGGTCTATGAGGGTGTCCTTAACGGAAATCAGACCTTTGTCACTTGTGTATCTCCACTCTACTCGGCACGATAGATGATTGTAAAATGAAATTGTGAGAAAGAAGCGTACGCTTTTTCTCCTGGTATAGGAGACATGTTTTGTTTGTTTAGAAAATCCCACAAGTGACGCTCCTTTCTTATAGTAAAACATTGTTTACTGTGTACTTGTTTAAAACTCGTTCAAGACCAGGTCTTGAACATTTATTTGATTTGAAAACTCTTTCTTTTGTTGTGTGGTATGTCTGTAATATCACCCTTGGGATCATTTACCAACCCTAACTGACATGATGTGTTATTAGTTCCCCTGGAACTAACCTGAGTTATTGTTGTTTTGTGCTTGCGTGTAACGTACCAGCCTCAGCGCTGGAGGTTTGTTAAACCTATGGTACCATCTACGTTACCGTCGGTTGACCCGCGCCAACTAATGGTAAATGACTCTGATGTGTGTTGTTCGTGAATTCCTCAATGAATTCCCGATGTGATGTTGTGTGGACTCTCGTCCTAGTGAATTACCCTAGACAGATACCCTACAAAATATTGTTTGTTTGATGGGGGATTCCCATGAAAATGATGGTATTCGATTGTGCACTACACAATTACACGATTTTTGTCCGTTCACCTCTTGGCTGGGCACAAAGCCTCGAACTGTTGTGGTCAACGGACATCTCCTGGATGATTTGTGTTTTGAACCCTCGAAACTGGTTTGTTGTTTGTTGAAAACGTTATGGAGCGATGAATGCTCAGTAAAAGTAATTGAAAAGACACTTATACGTATACATTCGTATAAGTGGTTGAGGGTTGACCCTTTTATTTAAATCATTTGAAAATAACTCTTATTCGTTGATCATTCGAATAAGAGGTTTCATGTTCTCATCCCCAAATGGTTTGGAAGGAAGAAAATTGAAAACAAGGGGTATGTGAACTCACCTGAGGTCTTGGGTCGTCGATGCAGACACTCGATATGATCTCTCGGTTTGAATCATGTGTTAAATATTAGTTAGTTAGGTGTTAGGTGATTATGTGCTCTGTTTCTTGATGTGATTTTGGGAAATGTGCTTTCATTGGTTTTAGTTTGATTAGATTTAAAATCGAGTCTAAGGTTCGGTTCTATCGATACAAACGGTGTAGGATGGAACTTTCAACACTTAGCCGTTTTTGGGCTGTTCTTTGTGCGAACGAGTGGTTCTTGCGAATGGCCCTCATTCACACGAACGAAGTGATGCGAATGCATACTCTCCTTCATGTGGTCCGTTCATGCGAGTGGATCTTCATTCGTATGGTTGTCCTGCTCGAATGAACCCAATTCGTTCGCGCGGTGGCTCGTTCGTTTGGCAGATCGTTCGTGTGACTCTTCTTCACGAACGAGGCTTCCCGTTCGCACAAATGAGCCCTTCGTACGGCTCATTCGCCTGCAAGTTTACCAAGAACGCCATTTTTGAAAACAGTGGTTGTTTTTGGTGTTTTTATGGTCGAAATTGATGGTAAAACTGTAACATCAGTGCCGGAACCGTACCGGAACAGTGATCTTAAACAGTAACATGAACAGTAAACATGTACGAATTACATACATTTCAATGCAATTCATATTCATATCACACACTGTTATCATTTTGTGAATCAAACAGTGAATTTACAAACATTTTAGAGAAACAAAACTCAGAAAAACATGGTTTAACAGTCAGATAATTATCTGGAAACACAGAACCGTTATGTGATTATGTGTTAGGATTATATTATGTCTAAACGTATGTGAGGCTTTACAGAACAAGACACACGGGTATTGTTATGTGAATGCTAAATTGACGGGTTATTCGTATAGGTGACGATCTGTACGAATAAATCTGAAAGTTTAACGTTCTGAATAATATCCAATAATTAGAAAACAATATTGAAAAGTATAGTTATCGCCGTTTTCGTACGGGTGACGATTCGAACGAATACGCGCGACGACCGTACGATTCGATTTAAACAGTCAATTAAATAATTTTGGAAATTTTAAAATAAACAAAAGATAATGAGTTAATTTATTAGGAATCACAACTTGAATTAATTTTATAAATTCTATTTTATAATCCGTATCGTTTCGTAACGAAAACACGAGAAAACGACATGTTACGCGAAACCGAACAAGACCGAACAACCGGGTATTGATGAAACCATTAATGAGTGCATTAAATCCTCCCACCAACCTCCACCTCTCTCTTTCTCTCCTTCATTTTCGTTCAAGACCCTCTCTCTCTCTAGAAAGTGTTTTCTCCACCTTCTCTCTAGAAGACATCACCCATTTCTCGTCAGATTCAAGCCTAGTTGGTGCCAAAACGATCTTATCTTCACATAGATTTTGGAAGTACAAGGGATCTGGCTTTTCACTCATCGAATTCGAGGTAAAAATCTAAGTTTTGATTTGGTTCTAGAGGATATCAGGAACCCCTCATGTTAATATTGTTTGATCCGACCTAAATACTTAGAAAATACTTAGGAAACTATAGGATAGGCACTTACACACAACTAGAAGACTATAGGGGCTAATGTGTAATAGATCGGGATCGTTAGAGAAGAAGATGGTTGCAGGTTCATTGTCCAGCAGAAGGCCGAACCCTTGGTGGAGCTACGTAGAAGGTGGCGAACCAGTAACCAGCCGAACCATACTGGTCACGAACCTATCACTCTCACCGAACCCTCTTCAGCCGAACCCTAGGATGTCACAAACCTAGGGTAGATTTCAGCCGAACCATTCAAGCTAACGAACCCATGCAAACTCACGAACCCTACATTTTTCCAGCCGAACTATCCAACATGAACGAACCTTGTAGGATCTGTTGAACCCTAGCATGACGAGCCCTTATAGGCCGAACCTTAATGGTTCGTCTATCCTTGTCACGACCGAACCTTTCCTCACCTTAGCCGAACCCTTAGGGAAATTCTCAAAAAGGTTCGCTGCCTTGGATGGGATACCGACCCTAACTTTATCAAACCCTAAATTTCTATTATGCACGGGGTGTCTAGATACGGATTTATGTAAGAGATAAATTGTGTGATGCATGAGAATCATAAGGAGTGAACAATTTCATGCAAACTTGTGTTACTAGGAACTAGAATATCACCGACAAATAACAAAGGTTCAAAGATGCATGAATATAAGCATTAGTGTATGTGTGTGCATGGGAATATATCAAAGATCTATTTAAATCTAAGGCATGGTTAGAGTGCTCATAAGGATAGAGATTATTGTAACAAGAATTTCCTCTAAATACTCAAATCCCTCAATATGAGTTGTTAACATGCATTAGATGGGCTAAATGACACGGGCATAATTATATCAATTCATGTGGATTAAAATAAAGATCAAATGATCAATGGATGATTCAAGGTTGCCATTGGGCTTAATTGGGCTCAAGGAGCACAAATTCAGTCCAACACATGTTACGTGTTAATTTAGATAAGTTAATGGCATTCCATAAAAGAAAATGGTTCGTAGACTGAAATAAAATGGAATAATGATATTTTATATATAAATGTCTTACTTAAAGTTTTGTTATGATTAAATTGTTTGGGAAATTGTTGTAAATGGACAATATAATTGTCTGGATTTGGACAGAAAACAAAGGAAACTCTGCCCAAATTTTGTAAAAATTTAAAAGTAAGTTGTTATAAAAAATTGTGGGATTGGTTTATAAATGGGAATCTAAGTTAGGCTAAGTTACAAGAAACCTTAGAATCACAATAGTAAAATAGGACACTTAGTTACACAAAACGAGACCAAACCTTAGATACGACGACTAATACGCGTACTTATAGTATTCGAATTCTATTAAAACAACTCAAGAACTGAAGAAACCTAAGCTACAACAAGAGCGCGCATTTTGTGATAGATCATTTACATAGCAACACAGGGGAGTTCATTGCCCCTTTTCTAAACATTTTTGTTTTAAAACGCGGGGCTAAGAAGCATGCGTAAACTGTTTATTTAAATTGTTTACTTAAATGCTTTTAAATTCTATATTTTTTACGTGTATGATTAATATCCTAGATCATGTCTAGGTAAATTTTATGCAAGTTTTTGACTAAGGTTATCTACTTATAATTCAAGTGGATAATTGGGTTAAACTAAACATTTCAACGAATCAAACGAAACTATTTTGACGAATCAAGTGTGTCATTTCAACGAATCAAACGAAAATATTTTGACGAATCAAGTGTGTCATTTCAACGAATCAAATGAAACTATTTTGACGAATCAAGTGTGTCATTTCAACGAATCAAGTGTGTCATTTCAACGAATCAAACGAAACTATTTTGACGAAACAAGTGCGTGAGTTCAACGAATCAAACGAATCAACAAATCATTTTCAAGGGAAAGTCTGGGAAATATCAAAGATAACATATGCCAACGAAACAATACGAAACAAGGGACGAATCAAGTACGAATCAAGAAATCCTACATTTCAAGAAGTCCTAGCTAGACCGATTGATTTGTAGGTCATATGTTTGCTGATATTTACAGAATTCCCTAACTACTAAGAACCTTGATTGACAAACTAGTCTACTCGAGTTGACCAAGGCCCAATCATTAGGACTTAGATTTTATTAAATGTTTATTTATTTATTTAGATTAAGCATTTATAACTGTTCCTACAATACTATGGTTGATCATAAATGTGATGAACTTAAGGAATCAACATAGATTCCAAATTGTTGTATTTACAGGAACAAAGAACTGAAGAATCATTAGTTTATTGGTAGGGGTAAAATGCTTAATTGTCATTAAAATCAATGTCCTATGTGGATTAGTATGTGGTGGGGCGGCGTCTGGGCAAGTTTGTAGGCTCGACTCAGGGGTATGCCCTATATATAAGCATACCGATCTGGATGATACATGTGATATTAATGAGATTAAGGTTGTTACCCGAGGGTTTTACAAAGGTTTTGAGTGTACATTTGAACTATTGTGAATGGAAGTGTGTGTTAGGTAAAAATGCTTAATTATCATTAACAACAGTGTCATATGCATATTAGTATGTGGTGGGACGGCGTCTGGGCGGGTTTGTAGGCTCGACTCTGGGGTATGCCCTATATATAAGCATACCGATGTGGATATTACATGTGATGTTATTGAGGTTAGGGTCTTTACCGAAAGAGGTTTACAAATCATTTTCAATTACTAAACTATATGAACTCACCAACCATGTGTTAACTTTATTTTTGCATGACTTCTCAGGTGATGAACAGGTCAACCAAGAAGCTTATGCTTTTGGACTAGGACTTCAGATAGAAGACTTAGTATTTTTGGACCTGCATACTTTTGGAACATCATTAAACAATTATTTTGTATATCTTGTGCAGTTACAAGATAGATACCTTATGATGTTTATGATAGCTTTACATTGTTAAATTATGAACGATACGGATGTAATTTAACTTTGTAATTCTATTCTATTTAGCATTTCTCATTTATATTATGTGCAATGTAAACAATCTGATCATACCGATTATCACTCACGATATCGCGCCCCAGGAACCTTCCGCCCGACGGGGACTCGGATCCAACCTCGCCGGCTCGGGGTGTGACAGATTGGTATCAGAGCCATGGTTATAGAGAAATATAGGTCACTTATTTAAACGGTTTGGCCTTGACTATAACCTAGGGACCCTGTATGTAGAGAAAACAGGACTTAGGATTTACTTGCATACTGTCTTCTGTAATTGATCATTGCACTAACCGATAACTTTATTGGTTATGATCAGAATGCCGCCGAGAAGACAGCCTCCCTTGTTACCTCCACCACCGCAAGACTTAGCACCACATTCATCTACTCCTTCACCACCTGATTCACCACCGCCACCTCCTCCTCCTCCATTTGTTCCTCCTCCTACACTCAACATACCACCAGGCTCATCACACTACTCCTATAAGTCATTTATAGGATGTAAACCACCCAGTTTTAGTGGGTCTGAAGGAGCCGTTGGATTAATCCAACGGATAGAGAAGATCGAGACAACACTGGACCTCGGCAGCTGTCCAGAACATCACAAGGTTCGCTACTCTTTTGGAACATTCAACAAGCGAGCCTTGACCTGGTGGAACTCACAGATAAAGGCCAGGGGAAGAGAAGAAGCTATGGCCATGCCATGAGAAGATTTCAAGACATTGCTGAGAACGAAATTCTGCCCCAAGAACGAGTTGCAGAAACTGGAGGTTGAACTGTCCAACCATGTGATGAAAGGGGCTGATCACATGGGGTGTACGACTCCTTACCACGTGTTGGTTGCTTTGGTGCCAGACATGGTACCAACTTTGGAAAAGAGGATTGATCGTTATGTAGGTGGACTTCCCGCCTGCATTCAGGGTTTAGTTGTTGCAGCTAACCCTGTCACAGTGGAGTCTGCAGTGAGTTTGTCTGGTAAACTCACTGACCTTATGGTAGCCTCTGGAACCCTGAAGAAAGAGGCAGACTCCGGCAAAAACAAAGCAGAGCCGTCAAAGAAACCCCACCATCATCAGAAGAAGAAATAGAAGACCATCAAGAACTACACAGTGGCCACACCTCTCCAACAAGTAGCAGCAGCACCACAAAACCCTAACAAGAGACCCTACACTGGCACGTTTCCTCTGTGTGCCAAGTGTCAATATGCACGGGATGTGGGCGAAAGGGCCATTGGGTCCAACACTGCAGGATGACACCTAACCAAGCAGTCAACAATGCTGCTTTGGCTCTCCCTCCACCAACCAACCAGAACAACGGTGGATGCTTCAGTTGTGCGAACAAGGCCACTTTGCAAAGAACTGCCCAAAGAAGGCACAACAGGCAGTTCAAGCTCCTCGTGGAAGAGATTTTGTTATTGGAGCACCAGCCGCATGCTAGGACCCAAATGTGGTCACTGGTACGTTTCTTTTACATGACTATTATGCATCTGTTCTATTTGATACTGGTGCGGATCAGAGTTTTATCTCTACCGATTTTGCATGCCAATTAGATTCTATAGAGGAACAGTTAGATTTCCCTTACATCATAGAAGTAGCTAACAGGAAACAGATCATGGTTAGTACAATTTATAGAAATTGCCCATTGACACTTAAGGGTCATACATTCACCGTCGATTTGATACCGATGGAGTTGGGTAGTTTCGACATCATTGTTGGAATGGATTGGGTTTCCTCTAATCGAGTGGAAGTCATCTGTTCTGAATAGCTGCTTCATGTTCCATTGCCGAGTGATCGCGTATTGGAAGTTAAAGGGGATCAATCAAAACGCATTGTCAAAACCATCTCTTGCATAAAGGCGCGTAAATGTCTACAGAAACGGTGTGTGGCGTTCTTGGCTCATGTGGTGGAAAAGGAGAAAGACAAGAAAAAGATTCAAGATGTACCCGTAGTGAAGGAATATCTGGAAGTATTTCCTGAAGACCTACCAGGTTTGCCTCCTGTGCGACCGGTAGAGTTTCGTATTGACTTAATTCCTGGAGCAACTCCTGTTGCTAAATCTCCTTACAGGTTAGCACCTTCAGAGATGCAAGAATTGTCTAACCAGTTACATGAGCTACTTGACAAGGGTTTCATTAGACCGAGCTACTCACCTTGGGGAGCTCCGGTCTTGTTCGTGAAGAAAAAAGACGGATCGTTCAGAATGTGCATAGATTACAGGGAGCTGAACAAAATAACCATCAAGAATCGGTATAGATTACTGAGGATTGATGATTTGTTTGACCAACTGCAAGGAGCTTAATACTTCTCAAAGATTGACTTGCGGTCTGGATATCATTAGCTTAGAGTTCAAGACGAAGACATACCGAAAACGGCCTTTCGAACCAGATACGGGCATTACGAATTCATGGTGATGCCTTTCGGATTGACAAATGCACCATCAGTTTTCATGGATCTCATGAACCGAGTATGCAAGCCGTATCTAGATCAGTTTGTCATTGTCTTTATTGATGACATACTGATTTATTCGAAGAGCAAAGCAGATCATGAACAACATCTTAGAAAGATCTTGGAGCTGTTGAAGAAAGAACAACTCTATGCTAAATTCTCTAAATGTGAATTTTGGCTTAGAGAAGTTCAATTTCTGGGTCATGTAGTCAACAGCGAGGGAATACACCTAGACCCTGCCAAGATCGAGGCGATAAAGAACTGGGATACTCCGAAGACACCGACGGAGATACGGTCTTTTCTGGGATTGGCATGTTATTATAGAAGGTTCATCTCGAACTTTTCTAAGATAGCTCTGCCTCTTACTAAAGTAACTCAGAAAAGTGAACCGTTTGGCTGGGAGAAGAAACAAGAAGATGCTTTTCAGACATTGAAACAGAAACTATGTGATGCTCCAATTCTATCTCTCCCAGAAGGTTGTGATGACTTTGTTGTATACTGTGATGCTTCCCATCAGGGACTCGGTTGTGTGTTAATGCAACGGGACAAAGTCATAGCCTATGCATCAAGGCAGTTAAAAGTTCATGAGAAGAATTACACTAATCATGATCTTGAATTGGGAGCTGTAATCTTCGCGTTGAAGATTTGGAGACATTACTTATATGGCACCAAGTGTACCATATTCACTGATCATAAAAGTCTGCAACATATTTTTGATCAGAAGGAACTCAACATGTGACAGCGTCGTTGGGTTGAACTTCTAAATGATTACGATTGCGTGATCAAGTACCATCCGGGAAAGGCGAACGTTGTAGCTGACGCCTTGAGTCGGAAGGAACAGGTCAAACCCTTGCGCGTCAGGGCAATGGGAATGACTGTGCAGACCAGTTTAAGAGATCAGATTATTCAAGCACAACAAGAATCAGTTGATAGAGGAAACCTGAAGAAAGAACTTGACTGTGGGGCAGAGAAACTCCTTGAGACTAAGCCTGATGGAATGATCTCCTACCAGGATCGTATATGGATCCTGGCGGTAGACGAATTGAGAAGACTTATCTTCGATGAAGCACACAAGACTAAATATTCTGTTCATCCCGGATCTGATAAGATGTACCAAGACTGGCGTGGATTTTATTTGTGGCCGGGAATAAAGAAAGACATAGCCGAGTATGTCGGTCGATGTCTAACGTGTGCGAAGGTAAAGGCGGAACACCAGAGACCGTCTGGTCTACTGGAACAACCTGAGATTCCGCTCTGGAAGTGGGAACAAATAGCTATGGATTTCATTACCAAGCTACCCCGCACTTCCAGTGGTCACGATACAATTTGGGTGATCATTGATCGTTTAACCAAATATGCTCACTTCTTGCCTATGCGTGAGACTTTCACGATGGAAAAACTGGCAAGACTATACATCAATGAGATAGTGGTACGTCACGGTGTGCCATTGTCTATTATTTCTGATCGAGACAGCAGATTCACATCAAGGTTCTGGCAATCACTACAAAAATCTCTAGGGACGCAGTTAAATCTGAGTACGGCTTACCATCCACAAACGGATGGTCAAAGCGAACGTACAATTCAAACCCTGGAGGACATGTTAAGAACCTGTGTATTGGATTTCGGTGGGAACTGGGATTCCCATTTGCCACTAATTGAGTTCTCCTACAATAACAGTTACCACAGCAGTATCGGATGTGCACCGTTCGAGGCTCTTTATGGCCGGAAATGTCGATCACCGATCTGTTGGACTGAAGTAGGAGATAACCACATAACTGGGCCCGAACTAGTGCAAGAGACTACCGACAAGATTGCTTAGATTCAAAGAAGACTACTAGCAACAAGGAGCAGACAAAAGAGCTACGTCGAAAAACGGCGCAAGCCGTTGGAATTTCAAGTGGGAGACCGTGTAATGTTGAAGGTATCCCCATGGAAAGGTGTAGTACGTTTTGGGAAGAAAGGCAAATTAGCACCACGTTACGTGGGACCGTTCGAGATCATCGAACGTATTGGTCCTGTCGCGTATCGACTGAGATTACCAGATGAGCTCAGTGGTGTTCATGACGTGTTTCACGTCTCGAACTTAAAGAAATGCCTTGCTGACGAGTCGCTCGTCATTCCAATTGAAGAAATTCAAGTGGATGAACAGTTACACTTCATTGAGGAACCTTTACAGATTATGGATCGAAAAGTTAAACAACTGAGGCGAAGCCGTATTCCGATTGTAAAGGTTCGATGGAACTCAAGGCGCGGACCCGAGTTTACTTGGGAACGTGAAGATCACATGAAGTCAAAGTATCCCCAACTGTTTGAAGAGGAAGCTGTACTTGATAACAACGCTTAAATTTCGGGACGAAATTTCTCTAATAAGGGGAGACTGTAACATCAGTGCCGGAACCGTACCGGAACAGTGATCTTAAACAGTAACATGAACAATATACAGGTACGAATTACATAAATTTCAATGCAATTCATATTCATATCACACACTGTTATCATTTTGTGAATCAAACAGTGAATTTACAAACATTTTAGAGAAACAAAACTCAGAAAAACATGGTTTAACAGTCAGATAATTATCTGGCAACACAGAACCGTTATGTGATTATGTGTTAGGATTATATTGTGTATAAACTTATGTGAGGCTTTACAGAACAAGACACACGGGTATTGTTATGTGAATGCTAAATTGACGGGTTATTCGTATAGCTGACGATCTGTACGAATAAATCTGAGAGTTTAACGTTCTGAATAATATCCAATAATTAGAAAACAATATTGAAAAGTATAGTTATCGTCGTGTTCGTACGGGTGACGATTCGAACGAATACGCGCGATGACCGTACGATTCGATTTAAACAGTTAATTAAATAATTTTGGAAATTTTAAAATAAACAAAAGATAATTAGTTAATTTATTAGGAATCAAAACTTGAATTAATTTTATAAATTCTATTTTATAATCCGTACCGTTTTGTAACGAAAACACGAGAAAACGACATGTTACGCGAAACCGAACGAGACCGAACAACCGGGTATTGATGAAACCATTAATGAGTGCATTAAATCCTCCCACCAACCTCCACCTCTCTCTTTCTCTCCTTCATTTTCGTTCAAGACCCTCTCTCTCTCTAGAAAGTGTTTTCTCCACCTTCTCTCTAGAAGATGTCACCCATTTCTCGTCGGATTCAAGCCTAGTTGGTGCCAAAACGATCTTCTCTTCACGTAGATTCTGGAAGTACAAGGGATATGGCTTTTCACTCATCGAATTCAAGGTAAAAATCTAAGTTTTGATTCGGTTCTAGAGGATATCATGAACCCCTCATGTTAATATTGTTTGATCCGACCTAAATACTTAGGAAACTATAGGATTGGCACTTACACACAACTAGAAGACTATAGGGGCTAATGTGTTCGTTAGAGAAGAAGATGGTTACAGGTTCGTTGTCCAGCAGAAGGCCGAACCCTTGGTGGAGCTGCGTAGAAGGTGGCGAACCGTCTGGTTCGCGAACCAGTAACCAGCCGAACCATACTGGTCACGAACCTATCACTCTCGCCGAAAAGAAAATCCTAATCTAAGGCACACATAAGAAATAACAAATAAAGGCACTAAGAAGAAAATAAAAACTAAGCCTAAAAAGGAAAGCTTAAACTAATTGGTGGGGGGGGAAGGGAAAAAGAAACTAAGAAGATAAGCAAGTAAATGCCACAATCTAAGTGATCTTTGCTATTGCCTAGTATCCCCGGCAACGGCGCCAAAAACTTGAAGCGAGCGGTCAGTATACTAAAAACAAGACTAAATTTAATCTATTTAACCTAACCTAAAGACTCAAAATCTAATCCTAGACCTATACTTAACCTAAACACCCAGTAATAATCGGAAAACCTAAACTAGATAGCTCCTAAGGCAAGTGTACCTGTCGGTGGCAGAATAGCTGGTGGAAGTCCGGATATCGAACCAATGGACACTAGCATAACAAACTAATACCTAGACTGTGAACTAACTAAGGTAAAAGAGGGCGGGTTTTGGTGCAAACTGATAACCTAATCTGACTGATCTGACTGGAACACTAAACTAAACTAAAACAGAAAACTAAAACTGATAATGAAACTGGAATCTAACTGTAGTAAGGAAAACTGGTGTATCTAGGCTGGAAATCAAAAGTATGACAGATGCTGATCTGGACTGACTTATGAAGGATGAAGACTAGGATCTTAAGGAACAGACTAAGGAACACCTAACGGGACCCAGATCAGATACCAGGCAACTCAAATGTGAATCCTAAGGCTGTCATGTATGCACTAGTCTATCGGGTCACCTTCCGGATTTCCCGATATGCGATTGCACTCTAACGGGTGAATCACCTCCCGGATTTCTCCACCCGTTTGTATCCTAAGACACTAGAGAGCTATAAAGTTGACAACTTTAACATGGATTGACACTAACACTAAGTAGATCTAAGACAACGCCCTCCCGGGTCGTTTAACTCAAAAATCCCAAGTGTAAGAGACCAACCATCTAACCTATCACCTCCCGGATTTCTAGGTTAGGTCACACATGCAAATGACTATACTTAATGAAGTCTAATCCTATGGAATGTGATCAACAACCCATAAACTAACCTAAAACACAAATTAGTAGGCCTAACATGCATCTATGTGTGGAAAGACGACTAAACACACGTGGATCGAACATTCACCTCATATAATCATTCAACACATACAAATATCATCAAAGTTTCAAACTTTACAGCTGATTACAAAGCATATAGCATCCATAAGCATAAATCATGTCCAAAATCATCAAAGATCAAAACTTTATCATCCCAAACCTAGATACAACCATAGATCTAGCCACAAATCATACCAACAGTAGCCAAACAAGTCTGAAGTATGTCTAAATACATGAAAGATCAAAGCTTTAAACTAAGAACATGTAAAGATAAGGAAAATACTCAAGAACAAGGTCTTTCTTCACTTCAACAAGCCCTAATCAAGCTCTTCCTTCCATGGTTAAGCTCCAGCAGCCTCCTAGCTTGATTAGGGTTCCAAAGTCGCAGAAAAAAGACCCTCAAAATGGCTGGAATGCGATCAATTTATAGAGGGCTTGAAATTAGGGTTTTAGGCTCAAAAATCATCTGGGGCGTAACGCCTATCGAGCCTGCATGAGGCTAGGCGTTACGCGCGAGATTATTGGGGGATTGGTGGCTGATGATGCCATGCGTATCGCCTGATACCAGGAACTCTTGATAGGCGTACCGCCTAGGTCAAAAATTCCTGTTTTCTTCGTTTGATCAACCGCAATTGATTCCGACGCCCGTTTGCCTTTATTTCCGCTCCTCCGGGACACATTCCTGCACAAAAACACTTAAATGTAAAAAGGAACTAAAATTGACTCGAAATATTTACAAAACTAATGAAAACTGACTCGAATATTTACAAAAATGGATGTGTTTAACTAACACATCAAAAATACCCACACTTAATGGAATCATAGATCAGGGCTAGGTTCTTAAAATGCAATGATTTAACAATCTTAAATCCTTGTGTATTAACCACGATTGTTGGTATAAAGGTCCAATCTAAACCCAAACACCAATTTCCAGTTCCCTAATCATGATTTATTTATGTTCAAGTTTTATCATTCATCTTATGAATCCCATCCCTTGGTCAAAACGAGTTATCTTAATCCTAAACAACAGCTTTCAAGGTACAGGATTAAATCAAAAGACTTAAACCCACCTCTGTATGCAAACTACCTAGACAAAGTTAAAATTTTAACCTAATGATGGAGATGGATGAAGGTGTGAGTATTTTGCCTTATTATTCTCTCATTTTTCTTTTTCTTTTACCTCACTTGAGCATATTACAGCACTGTTTCACTCGGTTATGAGCCGAGTATGACAACTGCTTTTTAGCTCTTATTCTCTCTTTCTTTTATTTGCACAGGCTCAGCTCACTTAGTGGATTGTGGAATTTCTTTTATTTAGCGGGCGCCATAAGTCTCGGATTTATTTTCATAAAAAGAGAACATATGTGCCAGGTTTAAATTTTTAGGAAATCTAGGTTGTTAGTTTACAGAGGTTCCTTTATTCACTATTATTTAGTTTCAGATTTCCCGAATTTTCCAAGTCTTAAACCCACAAGAATCCTGAATTTAAGTTTGTTCTATCAATCCTAAGGAACTTTTCTATCGGCTGGGCCTACCAACAAATCCCACATCAATACACAAGTTAGCCTCTAAATACCTAAGCCCTAATCATATTCCGATCATCTTCCATTTATAAAATGCAAGCAAGAACAAGGACATTTTTCAAGATTCTAGCTATAAACATCCTAAAACTCTAGACTCAATCAGAAAATGAAAAATAAACAAATAAACAAAAGAATATTTACAGAAAGATAAAATCTAAGGTAAAAAGTGGAAAAGACTTAGCTGATCACGCAACATCAGCACAAGTGAGTCTAATCCGAAAAGAAGTCAATCAACAGCCGGCCATTTGCAAATGAAGTAGTCTAAGTAGCCGCCACCCGAATGTAATTGAGTACGAGTGGTTAAAATCAGACTGCAAATTAAGATCTCAAACAAACCAACTAGATTAACTGAAAAAGAAGAAGACTCAAATACTGACTTGATTGATTATTTACAACTGACTCAAATATAAGAAAAATCTTTTTGCAAAGTTTTTTTGATTTTTTAATTTTTTTTTTGAGTTTTTAACTTAAAAATAATTACAATTTAATTATTTAATTACAGGTTCTAAATTATTTACAAAATTTTTAAAAAATTTTAAATTTTATTCTAGTTTTCAAAATTTTATAAACATTTGGCTTGATATATACAATGACTTGTTTTTACAAAATTTAAAAACTAAAAGGCGCCAGCCTCACATACCCACACTTAGAACAACACATTGTCCTCAATGTGGATTCAGAACTGGCGAACAAAAATTAAAATACATGTACAAAAGGTTAGCACGAACTCCCTGAATAAATGTAGAAGTGTCATAAATGGAGTCGCGCGCCTCTAAATGTACAACAACACTCATATACAATTGTTAATACAACAAATGAATTATAATTTATACACACAACACGATATACAACCATGAAATACAACTAATAAATTACAGAATTAAACAATTATAAAACCAACACATTACAAATATTTTACAATAAAAATAAACAACCAATGTACAACATTCATATACAACCACATTAATAACAGAAAATAAATTAAACACAACCACAGAATAAATAAACAAAAAAAAAGAGACAGACATACCAAAATAGATAACATATAGAATTTTCTGTCTGAATACATACAACTGAAAAGAAAATACATCAACTAAACTAAATACAAACTACTCCTCATCCTCATCCGCGCCCTCATCGGGCTCTTTGTCTGTGTCGTCCTCGGGGTCGGATGGAAGGTGAGGGTCTGGCATCCGAGGGGCCAACTCAACCTCGAGATGAGCCGCTATGCGCCTCACGCTGTCCTCAATAGCGTCTAATCTCTGAAGGAGATAATGCTGGGTAAGACGAGGAGCAGCAGGAGGGCGTGGCGGGGCATCACGAGCTGGTCGCTCCCCCCGGTGCAAGATGCGGTGCGTCGATGGCGGTGGGACGGCGGGGGCATGCTCTGGGGTCGGGAAGATGGGCATCCAACGAGGTGGTGAATCAAAGGTCACCATCCCAGCTGTCTGCATGTCATATAGCTCGTAGGGCGTCGTCTCCGGGCCTCTCGTAACATGCTCAACAGGATATGTGAGGAATACCCGAAGAATGTGCGCCAAATGCCCTATGTATGGCCCCATATCGAGGCGCGCCGTGCAGCCTCCCCGGCGTGGCCTCGCGAATGATGTGAGGAGGATGGCTGCGAGGTTCGCCGGGTGGCGACAATGAATGCAGTAGAGGCAAAACAGGTCAAAGGAGATTACCTTGTCCTTGCCGGAGTGGCGAGGAATCAAGGTGCTGCCAATGATCCGATGAATATATCGAAGAAGGGGATCGCGGATCTGGGAGGCCAGCTTACGATCGGTGTTAGGCTGGGTCGAGATGGTCCCCCAGAAGGCTGCTAAATCGTCATCTACGACGAACCCGGGCCTAGCTACCCGGGCAGAGTCTCTGAGAAGACTCTCAAAGTCAGGAGCTGCCACCTGCTCCTGCGAATACAGCCCGAAGGCTACCGCAAACTGGGCGACACTCATGGTATGAGTGTGTCGCCCCAAAGCAAACGATACAGCTCCAGGATGCATGAGGGAGCCTGTATCATACTGAAATGTGGACAGGAACTCTACAGTCAGCTCATCGTACTGCAGCCAGCTGCAGCGTAGGATGGATGTCCACTGAGGGGTCATCATCGCGTCGAACTCGTCGACGCGACCAAGCTGCTGCAATACGTCTCGGTCGTATCCTCGGTGCTGAATCGTCCCTAAGTCGACGAGTGTCTCCATGCGTACGTGCTCAGGGGTGCCGGGAGCGAATTGTAGAAATGTGTGCTCTACTCGTCGTCGTAGGTGCGGTAATGGTGCAGGGGCGTCCGGTGGCGGGATGACAATGGGAGCGGAGTACCTAATATCTCTCTCCCGTGGCTGCTGCTGCTGTCTCCTCTGAGCCTGTGTCTCTGCAACGGTCACACGGCGGGCCCTCTTGGGCCTGCTACCCGAGGTCGAAGCGTCTGCCATCTCTACGATAATATACAACAACATATATACAATAAATTACAAACTAATTACAAACCTAATTCCTAAATTAGTATTTATTTTATTTGAAAAATGTTTATTTATTTACAAAGTTTGTTGGTTTTGTTATTTATGTACCAATTGGTTTATTAAATTAATTTCTGTGATATACATATATACAATGTGTTATTATTTAATTTATACAAAATTATTTTAATACGCAATTATTTTACAAATACATAATATACATTTGTAAGTATACATTAGTGTTTACTTATTATTTTTACAAATTCATAAATTTGTTTGTTAAGTTACAAATGATACATACATATATAAATGTAAATAGTAATATACATACTATATTTTTATAACTTATAATACAATTGTTTTTTTTATTGATTTTATTTTTGTACAAAATTTATTTATTCATAATATACAATTTATTTTATTTATATACTTAAGGATATTTATTATTTAAAATTACAATGTATTTTTACAAGTGTTTTATTTATTTTACAAAATTTATATTTTTAACATACAACAACGTATATATTTGTTTTAATTTACATTTATGTTAATATTAAACATACATAAGTTTACATACATATGTTAGTATTACATATACAAATACTTATTTTACAAAATTTATACTTGTATGATACAAGTGTTTACATACAACATGATATACATTTATGGTTATTAATTATTAAACTTATACAAATTTATTTTACAAAAATTATTTTATGTTACAATATATTTTATACATATGAGTATTTATGCTATACTATGTTTATTGTTAGTATACATATACTTTATTTATAGACAAGAATGATATTATTTTATTTTTATTTTAGGCTACATTATTATTATTTGTACATATACAAAAATTATATTACAAAATTTATTTCTTTATGTATATTTTATGCTTATTGTATAGTAATTTTTTTTTATCCTAAATAAGTGAAACCCTAAAAATTAAGAATTAAAAAAAATCAAAATAAATTAAAACTAATTAATTCCTAAAAACTTAAATTAAGCTTTACTATAATTAAACTAAATACTAACTAATCTTAACTAGGCAAAATTAATTAAAACTAAATTCAATTAAAATTAATTCTAGTAAAACAAAATTAATCTAGGCAATTAATCTAATTAAAATTCTAAACAACCTAATTTAAACTATAATATAAAATTAAACTAAATAATTAGGTGAAAATAAAGTCAAAATCAACATAGAGTTAAAAGCAAACAACCCTAAACAAAATTAAATACTAAAATTAACCTAACAACAATAAAAGAAAAACCGAGTTAAGCAACTAGTGACGCAAAAAGTAATCATATTTAATGCCTGGTAATGAAATCAGCCATTCGAAATGGTGATATCGAACATGCCAGATGTCATACCCACACTTGAATCCGACCCAGTCGTGCAAACACACATACATCACTAATCACACAAAACACGATGAACTCAAAGTAAACTATGTACACTATATACAAGTTGGGCTTAGGCCCAAATCCCTAACCAGTTCGGGATTCGAGGAGAATTACCTCCTCATCAGTAGGAATCGGGCCTCCAATGTAGGGCTTCAAACGGTGCCCATTGACCTTCCACGTGTGGTCACCCGATTCCAACTCAACGGCACCATGCGGGAACACCTCACGCACAATAAACGGGCCTCTCTACCTCGACTTTAGCTTTCCTGGGAAAAGCCTCAGTCTCGAGTCATAAACCAGGACTCGATCGCCCTTCGCGAACTCCTTAACATTCCTCAACCTCCGATCGTACAGCACCTTCGTGCGCTCCTTATAACTCCACGACCGAGCATACGCCTCGTCGTGTAGCTCATCCAACTCGTGCAACTGGAGGAACCGGTGCTTGGCGGCCTGTGACAAATCCAAGTTCACGGCTTTCAAAGCCCAAAAGGCCTTGTGCTCAAGCTCTACCGGTAGATGACACGCCTTACCATAGACCATGCGATAGGGAGTCGTCCCAATCGGATTCTTAAATGCGGTCCTAAAAGCCCGTAAGGCGTCATCTAATTTGTCGGCCCAATCCTACCTAGTGTGGCCGACAGTCCTCTCCAGAATCCTTTTAACTCCCCGATTCGCGTTTCCACCTGACCGCTAGTCTGCGGATGATATGCGGTCGACAGACGGTGGGTGACCCCGTACTTGGCTAGCACTTTGTCCATCTGGACATTACAGAAGTGCGTGCTACGGTCACTGATCAACGCTCTCAGGGTCCCAAACCTACAAAACAAGTGCTTCAGAAATCTCACCACTACTCGCGCGTCATTAGTGGGGAGCGCCTGTGCCTCCACCCACTGAGAAACATAATCAATAGCAACGAGTATGTACCTGTTCCTTCGGGAAGAAGGGAAAGGTCCCATGAAATCGATCCCCCAGACATCGAAAATCTCAACAACCTGAATAGGGTGCTGGGGCATCTCATTCCTGGATGAGATATTTCCTGTCCTCTGACAGGAATCACACTTCCTAACTAACTCATGAGCATCCTTAAAAAATGGTGGGCCAATAAAAACCAGACTCAAACACCTTCTTCGCTGTGGAGGAAGGTCCGTGATGCCCACCAGTAAGGCCCTCATGACTGTACCTAAGGATCTCCAATCCGTCCTCTCTGCTCACACATCTCCTAAAAACCTGACCAGCACACACACGGAAAAGGTAAGGCTCATCCCAGATGTAGTGCCTCGTGTCGGCAAAGAACTTCTTGCGCTGCTGGGATGTCAGACCCTTAAGAAGGAAACCTTTGGCCAAATAATTGGCAATGTCTGAAAACCACGGTAATCCCTCATCTAGCCTATCCGTCCGGCAGATCTCATCTATCTCCACACTCATCAGTGTCTCCTGAGGAAACCTATCCCTCACCGCTCCCTCGCGAATGAACTCTCTCTCCGGATCCTCAAGTCGCGACAAATGGTCGGCGGCTACGTTCACAGCTCCCTTCTTGTCCTTAATCTCGATATCAAACTCGGACAGAAGGAGGATCCACCTGATCAGTCTTGGCTTTGCATCCTTTTTGGCAAAAAGGTAACACAGAGCCACATGATCTGTATAGACAACAGTCTTGGAGAGGACGAGGTAAGACCTAAATTTATCAAATGCGTAGACTACCACCAACAACTCCTTCTCAGTAGTCGTATAATTCTCCTGGGCGGCATCTAAGGTCTTACACGCGTAATAAATGGGGTGGAAATGCTTATCCACCCGCTGCCCAAGGACAGCCCCCACCGCGAAATCACTCGTATCGCACATGAGCTCTAATGGCTGGCTCCAATCGGGGGCTATCAGAATCGGGGCGCTCACCAACCTCTCCTTCAGATACTCAAAGGCTCTCAGACAATCATCATCAAACACAAACTCCACATCCTTCTCAAGCAAACGAGTGATAGGTCGGGTGATCTTCGAAAAATCCTTAATGAAACGTCTGTAGAATCCCGCAAGACCTAAAAAGCTTCGCACAGCTTTAACACTCGTGGGAGGAGGAAGTTTGCTGATCGTCTCAATCTTAGATTTGTCGATCTGGATGCCGTCACGGGATATCTTATGACCAAGAACAATCCCCTTAGTGACCATAAAGTGGCATTTCTCCCAGTTAAGCATAAGATTTGTCTCAACACATCTCCTAAGCATCTTCTCCAGGTTAATCAAACACTGATCGAATGAACTCCCAAACACAGAAAAATCATCCATAAATACCTCCATGGAAGTCTCGATCATGTCCTGGAAGATGGCAACCATACATCTCTGAAAGGTGGCTGGAGCGTTACATAACCCAAAAGGCATACAGCGGTATGCAAAAGTACCGTATGGGCATGTAAATGTGGTTTTCTCCTGATCCTCTGGTGCAATCGGGATCTGAAAATAACCTGAGAAACCGTCAAGGAAACAGTAAAAATGTTGTCCCAACAAACGCTCCAGCATCTGATCGATAAACAGAAGTGGGAAGTGGTCCTTCCGGGTGGCGTCATTGAATTTCCTATAATCTATGCACACCCTCCATCCGGTAACTGTACATGTGGGAACTATCTCCTTCTTCTCGTTCACCACAACAGTCATACCGCCCTTCTTAGGGACCACATGTACCGGGCTCACCCAGGATGAATCAGAAATAGGGTATATGAGCCCAGCATCTAATAACCGAAGGACCTCCTTCTTCACCACCTCACCCATGTTAGGATTAAGCCTTCGCTGTGGCTGAACCACTGGCTTGAAATCCTCCTCAAGCAGTATGCGATGCGTACAGAAAGAAGGGTGAATACCCTTAATGTCCATCAGCTTCCATGCAATCACCTGCTTGTGCTCCTGTAGCACATTAATAAGTCTACTCTTCTCTACATCTGTCAAAGTTGCTGAAATAATGACAGGCAGATCAGAGTCCCCATCAAGGAATGCATACTCAAGGTGAGGTGGCAACTCCTTTAAATCTAATGACGGGGGAGCCTCAACAGATGGCTTTTCAGCCGGCTCAGAACTCTCAACTTCAAAAACTGTAGGATAAACAGGAGGCTCAATTGCTACACTGCTAGGAATGTAATCAAGATAAGCCTCAATAGCAGCAGCATGGACCTCAACTCCCACATCCTCAACTCTCTCATCACTGTCACCCAAATGTTGATCTACCAACAGATCAACTCCACTAATGTAGTCTAGGCAACGATCCATAGTAGAGAAAAATGCATCTAGAAAGTAGACCTGATCGTCCTGGCCACTAGAGTTCCTCATGGACTTCACCATATCAAAGGTGACAGTATCATCTTCAACACGCAATGAGATCTTCCCTTCATAAACATATATCATTGCCTTCGCTGTGCGAAGGAAAGGTCGTCCCATGATGAGGGGAACTCGGTCATCAGCCTGCATGTCAAGTATAACAAAATCCACGGGGAAGACAAACGTATCCACCTTCACTAAGACATTCTCAATAATCCCACGAGGATACTTGACTGACCGATCAGCCAATGCCAAACTCATGCGTGTAGGTGCCGGCTCTCCAAGATCTAGCTGCTTATAAATGGAATATGGCATCAAATTGATGCTAGCACCTAGATCAGCCAATGCATGGTTCACAGAAGAACCACCAAATAGACAGGGAATACTGAAAATCCCTGGATCCTCAAGCTTCTCTGGCAGCTTATTCTGAACCAATGCCGAGCACCTAGCTCCCAAAGTAACGGTAGAGAGTGTCTCTAACTTCTTCTTGTTAGATAGGAGGTCTTTCAAGAACTTAGCATATTTCGGCATATGCTGGAGAGCCTCAACAAATGGGAGATTGATTTTAAGCTGCTTAAACATCTCCAAAAAGTGTCCATACTCCTGATCACGCTTCATCTGCAGTGCGCGCACGGGATATGGGAGCTTAGTCAAATCAATCTCAGGCTCCTCAGCCACTCTCTTACCCTTCTTCTTCTTCTCTCTACCTTCTCCTTTCTCAACCTATCAACTGAAGACTCGCTGCTCAGCGCTGTACTTGCTGGGACTAGCCTCACGGGCGCCCCTGCAGGAGTCTCCATCTCTATCTCCTCGTCCACCGGCTCATCATCATTAGGTATGACTAGTGGTGGCAGTTCGACTTCTCCTCCCCGACCACTTCGTGTGGTCACTGCCTTCACATGACCCCTCGGGTTCGGGTTAGTGTTCGCTCTAAACGACCCTCCCGGCCTCTCATCAAATCTCTTAGCCAACTCCCCCACCGATCGCTGCAAATCCAAATAGCCAGCCTGCTGGTTCCTCAACAACGTATCGTGCTCCTCGATCTTCTGGTCCCGCAACTTGTCCTTGTCCACGATCTGCTGAAGCATCTTCATCTGCTGCGCCATCATGTCCTCCAGCTTCATGTCTCGATCTCTGCTACCGGAGCTCTCGTGCGTGTCTCTCTCTGTGATCGGGATCTGGCGAGCCGGTGGTTTCTTGTAAGAGCTGCTACTGTGGTGGTTGCCCCGCCAATTCGAGTGCTGCTGCTGATGTTGTCCCTGATTCTGGCCTCGCCAGTGTGAATTCTGATTCCAACTAGGGTTAGGGTTGAAAGACCTATTCCAACCAGAATTTATGGCCTCAACCTGTGCCTGATCGGTAACCGGGCACTCAGCAGGACTATGTCCACCACGACGAATCTCGCACCGAGCAGCTGCCATCTTCAGTTCTTTAATGTCCTTTGCCAGTGCCTCTAAGGCGGCGGCAGTGCTCGTGTCGGGTGAAACATGGTGCATCCCTCGAGTAGGGATAGGCGGTGCGATAGTCGGCTTGGCTGCCGGTGCGGCCCTCCTCACATAGGATGGGTCCTCATACTCCGCTAAGGCGAAATCCTCGAACATCGCCTCGCACTCTTCCGGCTCCTTCTTGTCCATAATGTGCCCCCCAGCAGCTGTATTAAATCTCCGCTTCGTCTCCAATGTCAGTCCATTGTATAACTTCTCGAAAAGGGCCTAATCGGATAGGCCATGTTGTGGGCATCTGCTCAGAAGGGAGTTGAATCTCTCCCACGCCAAGTAGTATGGCTCATCATCATCCATTCTAAAAGAATGGATCTGATCCCGTAATCTGGCAGATTTAGAAGGAGGATAATATTTCTTCAGGAACTTCGTCTGAAGGTCAGCCCATCTAGTAATCGAGTCCCTGGGAAGAAGATTCAGCCATGTAGCAGCTCGTCTGGCGAGAGTGTGTAACAACAGTGCCGAAACCGGTGCCGGAACAGTGATCACAACAGTAGCATGAACAATAAACAGACACAAACTATACACATTCTAATCAAATTCATATACATATCAATAGTCAAAGTCATTTCATATTATCAACCAACAGGTTCATAAACATGTAACAGAAACAAGGTTGAGAACAATGGTTCTTGAGTCAGGTAATTATCTGGCAACCCCGAACCATCATGGGTCTATTTGTTAGGATCTATTAGGATAACACGTATGTGAGGATAAACAAAATAAAACAATAACAGTTGTTGTTACGGAATGCTAAACCGACGAACTATTCGTATAGGTGACGATCTGTACGAATAGATCTGACAGTTTAACGATCTGAAACGATGATTGTAAAGTAGACAACAAAATCAGAAAGTGAAACGTACGATCGTGTTCGTACAGTTAGCGCTCTGTACGAAGACGCGCGTAAGTGATGTTTTCTGACGAAACGAAACGAAAGACTATTCGAACGATAATAAAGTTAAGGAAATAAAATATTTCCTGTTTTACAATTTTGAAACTCATCATAAACAAATTAAAACGAAACTATTTTAATTTAGGCGCGCAAACCATAATACGCGAATAAATTATAAAACGCGTGAAATATTTAAACTTCGATAAATAAATTAGGAAAACCACTTTCCAAACACATAAAATATAGCCTTTTATTTAAATTACGTAATTACACGCGTTACGATCCGGAAACGCGATGAAGACGTGAACCGAGCAACCGAAACGAACCCGAATACCCTCGGGGTATATAAACGTGGAAAGAACTAAATTCTTTCATTTTTACACATTTCTCTCTCTCTCTAAACACTCTCTCCCGTTTTTCTCTCTCTAGAATAACCGACTTTAAACGATCGTATCTCCCTCGTTTCTCAACAGATTTGAGTGTTCTTGATGTCCACGCAAAGCTCTCATCATCCTCTTCAAGGAAGTACAACCGATCTGTAGATTTGTCCAACCGAATTTGAGGTACGTAGCTTAAAACATTACGAATATTAGGGTTTTCATGTCACTAGTTGAAACACACACACATACGGTCGACCCTAGCCTCTCTCTCGAACCAGCACCCTCCGAGAACCTTCCCTGGTGCGTCCATGGTGGTGCATCATCACTGAAACAACGAAGATGAAATGTTGAACAGGGTTCGTGAGCCTCAGTCTAAGAGGCGAACCTGTTAACCTGCTGGCCGAACCATCATGCAAGCTGACAAACCCCTCCTGCTCAGCCACGAACCCACAGGCGGCCCCGAACCTTCAGACCATTCTGCCGAACCTTCATCAAACAGCGAACCTTAGGTTCGCCAACCTTATCCCCGAACCATGAAGGTGAAACTCCCGAACTCTGTGGTTCTTTCAGGCGAACCTTCTGCCTCACGTTCTGCGAACCTTGGGGGGGGGGGCCTCATGTTAACCGAACCATGCAAGGGTGGCGAACCTATATGAAAATCTATGGCGAACCTATGGCCTTGGCCGAACCTTGGCTCACGAACTCTAGGGTTTGCTGGAAACAGCATGTAACCACTCGGCCTAGGTCCAAAGTCTTTCGATCCATATGTAAACACTAGCCCAACACACACAGATTCAAACCCTGAAAATTCCTTGGGCCCAATAGTTGAATTAGAACACCTAGAAACCGGCCCATGACATATGTATAAGGCCCAGTGGGGTTAAGCCCAATTATACTTACTTCGGCCCAACCCAAATGTCTAACCTACTTTATACAATGCGGGCCACTCACCTACAAGATCTAGGCCCAACATCCTATCTTCGGACCATATGGGTGTGTTAATCGGCCCACGTGTGTAATGGCCCAACAAATTTCGAGTTGGCTCATTGGGGATGAAATTGGTCCGAGACTTGACTCACACTTAGCCCGTTTAATTTGATTCGGTCCACATAACTCCTAAGGCCCAATAACCCTAAGATTTGGCTCAAGACCATTTAATTTGCCCAATATCTAAGATGATTCGTTGTACATTCGGTTAGGTTAAAGATTAGCCATTCGACCCAAGTGACTTAGCCTAACATCACTCACAAAGTGCCATACTAGTCATTAGGTTCAATAGAAATCAATTGAGTCACAATGACAAGTTAGGCCTAACATAAGGCCCACAAGATCTAAACTTCGATAAAAACTATGTTAGGATTAATTATCAATCTAACTTAGGATATTCTAGCACAATTACCGTATGAAATCATTATAGGGGATGATCATTCATTTGGTTAAACACAATGGAATCTCCTGAAACTAAGATATCCATATCATAGGAGAATTACACTAGGGATGGAAAACAAGAACCTAAAGGTTATGGGTTGACTTAAATGTTAACACCTAAACCATTAGGAATTACAAAGACATATGACTAACCTAAATGGTTTATTTAAACCATCAAAGTTAGTTACTCAATAAGCTAACAAGAGATCGCTTGAAACTAAAAGTCTATTAAAGGGCCCAAGAACGGCCCAATGGGTTTAATATAAGCCCATCATGTTTAATTACACTTTCCTTAAATTAATTACGTTTTCATAAAAAAAGAAATTTAAATTATAAACCTTATCAATATAATTAAATGATTTTCCTAAATAAATGATTTACTTAAAATGTAATAAATGGAAAATATTTTATTTAAATATTTTAAATGATTAATGTGGGATCTGGGTTACTAATGGGTAATAGTTTAACTTAGATATAAGAAATTCTAGAAACACATTAGTAATCTAGGACACGTAGTTGCACACCGAGAACAAACCATAGATACGACAACTTCCGTATGCACTTATCGTATTCGAATTCTTTAAAATAACTCAGGTGCAAAAGATACTTAGGCAACAATCAAAGAGTGCGCATATCTTTTGTGGTTTATTGCATGGTAACACAGGTGAGTTCATTGCCCCTTTTCTAACATTTTTGTTTTAAAATGCGGGGCTGAGAAGCATGCGTAAACTGTTTATTTAAATTATTTACTTAAATACCTTTAAATTTATATATTTTACGTATATTTAAATGTTATCCTATACCATGTCTAGGAAGATTTTATGCAGGTTTACTAACTGATTTACTTATAAATTGAGTAAATAATCGGGTTAAACTAAACATATCAACAAATCAAAACATTTCAAACAAATCAAACTAGACATTTTGACAAAACAGGTGTGTGAGTTCAAGGAATCAAACGAAACATTTTGACGAATCAAATGGGTGATTTCAATGAATCAAACGAAACATTTTGACAAATCAAGTGGGTGAGTTCAACGAATCAAACGAAACATTTTGACGAAACAAGTGTGGGATTTCAACGAATCAAACGAAACAATCTTTGCAAAGACAATATTCAATGTTCTACAAATCAAGTGTTTGTTGAACAATGAATCAAGTGTACAATTGATCAATGAATCTAGTATTCTATGATCAACGAATGAAGTACATATTGTAACAGAATCAGACGAATCAATAAACCATTTTCAAGGGAAAACCTGGGAAATATCAGTGATAACATACGCCAAAACAGACGAAACATAAACCCTACATTTCAAGAAGTCCTAGCTAGACCGTTTGATTTGTAGGTCGTATGTTTGAGGATATTTACAGATTTCCTAACTACTAAGTACCTAGATTGACAGACTAGTCTACTCGAGTTGACCAAGGCCCCAATCATTAGGACTTATATTTTATTAAATGTTTATTTATTTATTTAATTAAGCATTTATAACTGTTTATACAATTGCTGTGGTTGATCATATTGCGTGATGAACTTATGAAATCAACATGGATTTCAAATAATTGTAATTACAGGGACAACAAACAGAAGAACTTATGGGATTGTGTTAAGGGTAAAAATGCTTAATTATCATTAACAACAGTGTCATATGCGTATTAGTATGTGGTGGGATGGCGTCTGGGCGGGCTTGTAGGCTCGACTCAGGGGTATGCCCTATATATAAGCATACCGATATGGATATTACATTGACGTTAATGAGGTTAGGGTCTTTACCGAAAAGGATTTTCAAATCATTTTCAAATACTAAACTATATGAACTCACCAACCATGTGTTCACTTTTATTTTTGCATGACTTCTCAGGTGACGAACAGGTCAACTGAAGAGTTATTTCTTTGGATTAGGTTATCTGATAGAGGACCTAGCTGTTTGGACCTGCATATTTTGAAGCATCATTATACAGTTTATTTTGTATATCTTGTGCAGTTACAAGATAGAAAACTTATGATGTGATAGTGGATTTACATTGTTAAATTGTAAACTTAACTGATATAATTTAACTATGTAATTCTATTTTATTTGAGCAAGTTTCTCATTCATAGATCATGTGCAATGTTAACAATCTGATCATTTCGATTGTCACTCTCGATATCGCGCCCCGGGAACCTTCCGCCCAACGGGGACTCCGATCCAACCCCGCCGGCTCGGGGTGTGACAGATTGGTATCAGAGCCATGGTTATAGAGAAATATAGGTCACTTGTTTATACGGTTTGGCCTAGACTATAACCTAGGGACCCTGCATGTAGAGAACATAGGAATTTGGAATTTATTTGCATTGTGTCTTCTGCATTCGATCATTGCACTAACCAACGTTCTATTGGTTATGATTAGAATGTCATCAAGAAGACCACCATCACCGCCTCTACCTTCGCAAGAGACGGACCCAGCGGCCGTTGCACTCGTCACCCTAGTTACTGAACTGATGATGGTGGTTCTCCCTGAAATCATCACTCAAGTCATGAGAGGTGATGTGAACACTCGATGCTGCCCGAAGACAATCATGGGAACTGAAGGATTTGCACAAGGGGAGACAAACAAGAAGCAAAAACGGAGTCGTTCTAAGAAATCAAGAAATCATGTAATCTACACCGAGGCCATTCCCCTTCGTCAGATGGCCGTTGCTCCGGAGTCAGAGAATCGTGGGCGTTATGCTGGAAAAGCTCCTCTTTGCGCTAGCTGTCACTATCATCACCGTGCTGAAATCTCATGTAAACAAGGCACCCATTTTGGTGAGCCGAACCAGGGGAATCATCGATGTATACCTTCGATGGAATTAGTATGCAAACAGACTGCTGACAAATTTCCTTTATGTGCCACGTGCGGTCTTCATCATGCTAAGAATAAACAGTGCAAACAGTGTCTAAACTGCGGGGGAAAGGGACACTGGATTCGTGATTGTAACAATCCCCCGACTCATAACCAGAATCCTGGAAACACTACATATCCCCTTCCTCGACATAGCAAAGATTTCTATGTGTGCGGACTGTCCGAACACATTGCATAAGACTGCCCCGTGAGGATATCTTCCACAAGTCCTGCACTCTCTAAGGGAAAAGCTCCCCTCTGTTCGGATTATCACTACCATCATCAAGCTGAATTCTCATGTGTACAATGCACGCGCTGTGGAAAGACGGGACACGGGATCCAGCAGTGTAGGTCACCAATAACCTCTACTCCCCGTCAATATGTTGGTGCATTTCCTAAATGTGTCAGATGTGGTTTCCATCATGGTGAGGAGAAACCTTGTAGACATCGTCTGAATTATGGAAGATACGGACACTGGATTCAACAGTGTCGGTTTATTTCCACTAGGAAACAGGAACAAAAAGCGAACAACTTTACTTCCTCTCACCATAACAACAACTGCTATACGTGCGGAACGCATGGACATTTCGCAAGGGACTGCCCTAGGAAAAGGCCTCCAGCAGACCTAGCAGTCATAGAGGAACTACTTGCCTTACCAACTTCAGGGGAACATTCGGAGTCTGATGACTCCATAGGTATGCAAATTTCAGCTTAATACCTTAAATTATTTATTTGTGTATTAATTAGAACTGCATAGTCTGTTGTAATTTTAGGAACAATAAATTTAAGCTAGCCGTAAGCAAGGTCAGTGCCAAAAAAGATAATCAGAATAATAATTGAAGGAACCTTTAGGTTAAATAAGGGTTAAATGATTAAATGAAGATAGAGTAATCATTAATACTGGCTTAATCACTGTAATTTAGAATAGGACCTTATCTAATTAGAACACTAAAAGCTTTAGGAAGTCAAAAATGTCAAAGCTAGTGTGTAGACCTTCATTTTCTACCCAGGTCTCCTAGAATTTAAGTTACTTAAGTTTGAGAACTCCGGTTCTAGGATGTTAGGAAAGATAAATATGAGAACTGTCTTAGGTTCTTATTTAGACTAAATAAGTAGATCAAGGGAAATCATTTGCGAATGCAAGATGAAGATACGCCAAAGAAAATATTCCGAATGAATTATGGACATTACAAGTTACGGTAATGCCCTTCGGATTGGAAGAATGCACCTATGGTTTCGTGGACCCCATGAACCGAGTGTGCAAACCGTATCTGGTTAGTTTGTCATTACTATTAGAGATGACATATTGATTTATTCTAATAGCAAGACAGAACGCGAACGACATCTCAGGGATATTTTGGAACTGTTGAAGGAAGAACAACTTTATCTTAAATTCTTCCTATTTGAAATTAGGATGAGAAGAGGTAACAGTTGTAACAAAGTTACAATAAGTTCCATAAGTTCGTGACTTTAGGGTGAAAAGTAAGATAGATACACTGTCATGCAGATGGGTATAGGATTACTGAGAAGGTGAATCATTACCTTTATCCTAATAGTTCTACCATATTTTAGGTAGACCTCCCCGCTGTATAATATACACTTTCAAGCTGAGAATAGATTAAACAAATGGTGAAGTATGTATACGTTAGGTCAAACAACCTAAGTATTCACCATGGGTGACTTAAGGATCTCGATCTGACGATCAAGACCTAGATTTGTGAGGGTTACCTACGAAAACTTTAAGGAGTATGTCAGATTGTAGAGCTGAAAGACAGCTTGAGATAAAACGGATGAAATACCTTCTACCGAAATAGTGGGTGGATTCTGGTGATAAGTAAACCGATGGATTATACAGCAACGAAATAGAGGTATGTTATGTGGTACCATTGTTTAACATTTTGGATAGGGACGGCAAATTCACAACAAGGTTCTAACAAACATCGCCGAAACCTCTAGGGAAGTACTTAAAACTGAGTATAACTCACCGTTCACCTAAGGACGGTCGAAGTTTCAGTAAGACACTGATCTTGGAGGATATGTTGAGAACCTGTGTGTCAAACTTCAGTGGAAATGGGAACACTCAATTGCCACTGATCAAATCCTCCTACAACAACAGTCAATATAGTAGCATTGAATGCGCATCATTCGAGGCTCCTTAAGGTCGGCAATGTCAGTCGCCGAACTGATGGATTGAGATAGGGGGAAATCGAATAATCCAGCCAGCACTTAATTGGGAAAACCCCATGTTAAGTAGAGGTATACCCAAGGAAAGGTATAGTCCATTCTAGAATAAAGGGATGAACAAGCACCACGAAACGTAGGACGGTTCGAGATCATCAAACGTATTCGTACTATGGCACACAGATTGAGGTCACTAGATGATCTTAGTAGGATGTGTAGGTGTCTCACGTCTCGAACTTGAATAAATGTTGTGCTAACGAATCGTTCGTCATATCAATTGAAGGAATTCAATTGAACGGAATTATACCTTATGTAATGATCTTCAGAGTTTATGGCTCGTTAGATTAAACAACTAAGGAAAAGTCGTACTTCCATTGCTAAGTCTCATTGGAAATTCAAAGCGCAAACTCAAGTTTACTTGGGAAATGCGAAGATCACACGATGTTCAGGAAATCCCCAATTGCTTACAGAGAAAGCCGTAACCGGTAACTATTCTTAAATTTCGGGACGAAATTTCTCTAACAAGGGGAGACTGTAACAACAGTGCCGAAACCGGTGCCGGAACAGTGATCGCAACAGTAGCATGAACAGTAAACAGACACAAACTATACACATTCTATTCAAATTAATATACATATCAATAGTCAAAGTCATTTCATATTATCAACCAACAGGTTCATAAACATGTAACAGAAACAAGGTTCAGAACAATGGTTCTTGAGTCAGGTAATTATCTGGCAACCCCGAACCATCATGGGTCTATTTGTTAGGATCTATTAGGATAACACGTATGTGAGGATAAACAAAATAAAACAATAACAGTTGTTGTTACGGAATGCTAAACCGACGAACTATTCGTATAGGTGACGATCTGTACGAATAGATCTGACAGTTTAACGATCTGAAACGATGATTGTAAAGTAGACAACAAAATCAGAAAGTGAAACGTACGATCGTGTTCGTACAGTTAGCGCTCTGTACGAAGACGCGCGTAAGTGACGTTTTCTGACGAAACAAAACGAAAGACTATTCGAACGATAATAAAGTTAAGGAAATAAAATATTTCCTGTTTTACAATTATGAAACTCATCATAAACAAATTAAAACGAAACTATTTTAATTTAGGCGCGCAAACCATAATACGCGAATAAATTATAAAACGCGTGAAATATTTAAACTTCGATAAATAAATTAGGAAAAATAACATTTAATGTCATTACTAGAGATAACCACTTTCCAAACACATAAAATATAGCCTTTTATTTAAATTACGTAATTACACGCGTTACGATCCGGAAACGCGACGAAGACGTGAACCGAGCAACCGAAACGAACCCGAATACCCTCGGGGTATATAAACGTGGAAAGAACTAAATTCTTTCATTTTTACACATTTCTCTCTCTCTAAACACTCTATCCCGTTTTTCTCTCTCTAGAATAACCGACTTTAAACGATCGTATCTCCCTCGTTTCTCAACGGATTTGAGTGTTCTTGATGTCCACGCGAAGCTCTCATCATCCTCTTCAAGGAAGTACCACCGATCTGTAGATTTGTCCAACCGAATTTGAGGTACGTAGCTTAAAACATTACGAATATTAGGGTTTTCATGTCACTAGTTGAAACACACACACATACGGTCGACCCTAGTCTCTCCCTCGAACCAGCACCCTCCGAGAACCTTCCCTGGTGCGTCCATGGTGGTGCATCATCACTGAAACAACAAAGATGAAATGTTGAACAGGGTTCTTGAGCCTCAGTCTGAGAGGCGAACATGTTAACCTGCTGGCCGAACCATCATGCAAGCTGAAGAACCCCTCCTGCTCAGCCACGAACCCACAGGCGGCCCCGAACCTTCAGACCATTCTGCCGAAACTTCATCAAATAGCGAACCTTAGGTTCGCCAACCTTATCCCCGAACCATGCAGGTGAAACTCCCGAACCTTGTGGTTCTTTCAGGCGAACCTTCTGCCTCACGTTCTGCGAACCTTGGGGGGGCCTCATGTTAACCTAACCATGCAAGGGTGGCGAACCTATATGAAAATCTATGGCGAACCTATGGCCTTGGCCGAACCTTGGCTCACGAACTCTAGGGTTCGCTGGAAACATCATGTAACCACTCGGCCTAGGTCCAAAGTCTTTCGATCCATATGTAAACACTAGCCCAACACACACAGATTCAAACCCTGAAAATTCCTTGGGCCCAATAGTTGAATTAGAACACTTAGAAACCGGCCCATGACATATGTATAAGGCCCACTGGGGTTAAGCCCAATTACACTTACTTCGGCCCAACCCAAATGTCTAACCTACTTTATACAATGCGGTCCACTCACCTACAAGATCTAGGCCCAACATCCTATCTTCGGACCATATGGGTGTGTTAATCGGCCCACGTGTGTAATGGCCCAACAAATTTCGAGTTGGCTCATTGGGGATGAAATTGGTCCGAGACTTGACTCACACTTAGCCCGTTTAATTTGATTCGGTCCACATAACTCCTAAGGCCCAATAACCCTAAGATTTGGCCCAAGACCATTTAATTTGGCCAAATATCTAAGATGATTCGTTGTACATTCGGTTAGGTTAAAGATTAGCCATTCGACCCAAGTTACTTAGCCTAACATCACTCACAAAGTGCCATACTAGTCATTAGGTTCAATAGAAATCAATTGAGTCACAATGACAAGTTAGGCCTAACATAAGGCCCACAAGATCTAAACTTCAATAAAAACTATGTTAGGATTACTTATCAATCTAACTTAGGATATTCTAGCACAATTACCGTATGAAATCATTATAGGGGATGATCATTCATTTGGTTAAACACAATGGAATCTCCTGAAACTAAGATATCCATATCATAGGAGAATTACACTAGGGATGGAAAACAAGAACCTAAAGGTTATGGGTTGACTTAAATGTTAACACCTAAACCATTAGCAATTACAAAGACATATGACTAACCTAAATGGTTTATTTAAACCATCAAAGTTAGTTACTCAATAAGCTAACAAGAGATCGCTTGAAACTAAAAGTCTATTAATGGGCCCAAGAACGGCCCAATGGGTTTAATATAAGCCCATCATGTTTAATTACACTTTCCTTAAATTAATTACGTTTTCATAAAAAAAGAAATTTAAATTATAAACCTTATCAATATAATTAAATGATTTTCCTAAATAAATGATTTACTTAAAATGTAATATATGGAAAATATTTTACTTAAATATTTTAAATGATTAATGTGGGATCTGGGTTACTAATGGGTAATAGTTTAACTTAGATATAAGAAATTCTAGAAACACATTAGTAATCTAGGACACGTAGTTGCACACCGAGAACAAACCATAGATACGGCAACTTCCGTATGTACTTATCGTATTCGAATTCTTTAAAATAACTCAGGTGCAAAAGATACTTAGGCAACAATCAAAGAGTGCGCATATCTTTTGTGGTTTATTGCATGGCAACACAGGTGAGTTCATTGCGCCTTTTCTAACAATTTTGTTTTAAAACGCGGGGCTGAGAAGCATGCGTAAACTGTTTATTTAAATTGTTTACTTAAATGCCTTTAAATTTATATATTTTACGTATATTTAAATGTTATCCTAGACCATGTCTTGGAAGATTTTATGCTGGTTTACTTATAAATTGAGTAAATAATCGGGTTAAACTAAACATATCAACAAATCAAAACATTTCAAACAAATCAAACTAGACATTTTGACAAAACAGGTGTGTGAGTTCAAGGAATCAAACGAAACATTTTGACGAATCAAATGGGTGATTTCAATGAATCAAACGAAACATTTTGACAAATCAAGTGGGTGAGTTCAACGAATCAAACGAAACATTTTGACGAAACAAGTGTGGGATTTCAACGAATCAAACGAAACAATCTTTGCAAAGACAATATTCAATGTTCTACAAATCAAGTGTTTGTTGAACAATGAATCAAGTGTACAATTGATCAATGAATCTAGTATTCTATGATCAACGAATCAAGTACATCTTGTAACAGAATCAGACGAATCAATAAACCATTTTCAAGGGAAAACCTGGGAAATATCAGTGATAACATACGCCAAAACAGACGAAACATAAACCCTACATTTCAAGAAGTCCTAGCTAGACCGTTTGATTTGTAGGTCGTATGTTTGAGGATATTTACAGATTTCCTAACTACTAAGTACCTAGATTGACAGACAAGTCTACTCGAGTTGACCAAGGCCCCAATCATTAGGACTTATATTTTATTAAATGTTTATTTATTTATTTAATTAAGCATTTATAACTGTTTATACAATTGCTGTGGTTGATCATATTGCGTGATGAACTTATGAAATCAACATGGATTTCAAATAATTGTAATTACAGGGACAACAAACAGAAGAACTTATGGGATTGTGTTAAGGGTAAAAATGCTTAATTATCATTAACAACAGTGTCATATGCGTATTAGTATGTGGTGGGATGGCGTCTGGGCGGGCTTGTAGGCTCGACTCAGGGGTATGCCCTATATATAAGCATACCGATATGGATATTACATTGACGTTAATGAGGTTAGGGTCTTTACCGAAAAGGATTTTCAAATCATTTTCAAATACTAAACTATATGAACTCACCAACCATGTGTTCACTTTTATTTTTGCATGACTTCTCAGGTGACGAACAGGTCAACTGAAGAGTTATTTCTTTGGATTAGGTTATCTGATAGAGGACCTAGCTGTTTGGACCTGCATATTTTGAAGCATCATTATACAGTTTATTTTGTATATCTTGTGCAGTTACAAGATAGAAGACTTATGATGTGATAGTGGATTTACGTTGTTAAATTGTAAACTTAACTGATATAATTTAACTCTATAATTCTATTTTATTTGAGCAAGTTTCTCATTCATATATCATGTGCAATGTGAACAATCTGATCATTTCGATTGTCACTCTCTATATCGCGCCTCGGGAACCTTCCGCCCGACGGGGACTCCGATCCAACCCCGCCGGCTCGGGGTGTGACAGTGTGAATGGGAACAAACGAAGGTAGACGGCCTCCTCCGAAACTCCATTCGTGCGGAACGTGTCGCATATACGCACAAAAAGGGAGAGATGGCCTGGGGCATCCTCGTCGTCCAGGCCATGAAACTGTGTCGAATTCGTGATCGTCGACATCACGTGAGAAGGGATCTGCCAGTTGTTGTTGTTGACACCCGGTCTTGTGATGGCAGACCGGGCACTGACAACCCCATGACTGGCTAGCTCGTGAACAGTCCGCCTCGGTGGCGGATGTGGTGGTGGATCCATGTGTAACATCAGTGCCGGAACCGTTACCGGAACAGTGATCTCTACAGTACATGAACAGCAAAACAGGTATGAATCATACACATTTCAGTAATTTTCATATTCATAGCATTTATCATTATCATGGTGAGTTGTCATAGAACAGTTTCAGACATATTTAACAGAAACACAGTTCAGAAAAATGGTTCTTGAGCCGGATAATTATCTGGCAATACAGAACCATCATGTGATTATTTGTTTAGGATTTATTATGTATAAACGTATGTGAGGTCTTACAGAACGAAACACACGAATATTGTTATGTGAATGCTAAATTTATGGGTTATTCGTATAGGTGACGATCTGTACGAATATATCTGAAAGTTTAACGTTCTGAATGATATTCTATAATTAGAAAACAAGATTGAAAAGTATAGTTATCGTCGTGTTCGTACGGGTGACGATTCGAACGAATACGCGCGACGACCGTACATTTCGATTTAAACAGTTAATTTTGTTTTAAATTTTTAATAAATAAGAAGATATTAGTTAATTTATTAGGAATTACAACCTTGAATAATTAAAAGATTTCTATTTTTATAAAATCGCGTCGTTAGTAGCGAAAACTACGCGATCCAGTAATTTTACGCGAAATCGAACAAAACCGAACTACCGGGCGGATTAAATGATGCATTTATGACACCACCAACCATCACCCTTCCTTCCCTTCCCCTCATTCCCGTTCCAACTCCTCTCTCTCTCTAAAAACCATCTTCTCCACCTTCTCTCTAAAGGATCTCCATAGTTTCAAGCCGGATTCGGGTATATTTGGTGTAAAAACGTTCATCTCGACGAGAAGATCACGAAAGTACAAGAAAAACAAGCTTACAACCGTGTAATCTAAGGTAAAAGTTCACTTTAAATTCGGTTTTAGAGGGTTTTCACGAGTTTTATGGGTTTTGCTATTATAATCAAAACTAGCCACTTAAAACCACTTAGATAGAAGTAAATGTTCGATTAGTTATTGTTAGGAATGGGTTATAACAGATTTTGGCTGCAAACAAGGAAGAAAAGTTACAGGTTCGTGGAACAACAAGCTGGACGAAGGGGACAGGTTCGCTGGCCAAACCCTATTGCACTACACAGGATGGAGCCGAACCCTCTTGACACCTCACGAACCCTGGGCACCGAACCCTGTTGTCTGACCCACGAACCTGTCTACACTGAACCATTCTCCTGCACCGAACCCTGAGCCACTGACAACGAACCCGTAGTTGTTCTGAGCAACGAACCACTGAATGCCGAACCTTCCTGTCGCCGAACTATGCAAGAGTAGACGAACCTTAGGTCTCCGAACCATCTAAGAAGCGAACCATCTTCTTTCCACGAACCCTGGCATGGCCGAACCATGGCCATGCAACCTCACGAACCTTCAAACTGAAACATTAGACGAACCTAAGACTAACCCTCTAAAGGGTTCGCTGCCTTGGACATCATGCCGAATCTAAAAGTCGTTTAATAGAGTTGGGGTGGGACTAGGATCAATAAAACTAGTGGTAATAATCTAAGAAATGGTTAGTTAGTCATTAACCTAAGTTCTAATGAGGTATGAATCCAATACGTTGCATGCATGGATAGATAGTTCATGTGTGTGTGCATGGGATTATAATTAGGGTTTTATTTGATAAACCTATATAATTAGGAAGCACTCATTATGGATAAATGACACCATGTACAGGTTGGAAATGGGTTCTAGTTAAACACCCTAACGATCTAGTGGGGATGACTGGTATTAAATTTACAAATTTCATACATCAAGGGAAGTCATTGAATATCAAAGACTACTAAACGAGTTGATATGGACTCAATGGGCCAACTAAGGCCCAACATATACAAATGTTTAATTGAAATAAGAAATTATGAGATCTTAATAAAAAGGAACTTAATTGGAACTTGTTAGAATTAATTAAATGATTTTAAATGGAAGTTAAATTGTAACGTTTGATTTAAATTACTTACTTTGAATAAATTGAATTGGGAACTTGTTATAAAATAGACAATATAATTGTCTGGATTTGCTCAAAATACAAAGGAAACTCTGCCGAAATTTAAAAAAAAAATGTAAAGGTAATTTATTACAACTAACTAAACTATGGGATTGGGGATCAAAAAGGGTAACTAAGATAGGTTAGATCTTAGATGCACTTAGTGTTAAGACACTTAGTGGCACACACAACAAGACCAAACCATAGGCACAATGACTACTACGCGTACTTATTATATTCGAATTCTTATAATATAACTCAGGAACCGAAGAAACTTAGTCTACAAACAAGAGTGCGTATTCTGTGATAGTACAATAGACAACAACACAGGTGAGTTCATTGCCCCTTTCTAACATTTTTGTTTTAAAACACGGGGCTGAGAAGCATGCGTAAACTGTTTACTTAAATTGTTTACTTTAATGCTTTTAAATTTATATGTTTTACATATATATGAATGTTATCCTAGACCATGTCTAGGAAGATTTTATGCAGGTTTATTAACTGATTCACTTATATATTAAGTGAATAATCAAGTCAAACTAAACCTTTCAATAAGTCAAAACATTTCAAACAAGTCAAAACAAACATTTTGGGAGGTCAAGTGGGAGAATTCAAGGAATCAAATCAAACATTTTGGGAAATCAAGTGGGTGAATTCAAGGGATCAAATCAAGCATTTTGACAAAACAAGTGTGGGACATCAAGACATCAACAAAACCATCTTTGCAAAGATAACATTTAATGTTCTACAAACCAAGTGTTTGTTGAACAATGAATCAAGTGTACAACCGATCAATGAATCTTGTATTCTATGATCAACACATCAAGTACATCTTGTGACAGAATCAGACGATCATTAAATCATTTTAAGGGAAAATCTGGGAAATATCAGAGATAGCATACGCCAAAAACATTGACGAAACATAAAATCCTGCATTTCAAGAAGTCCTAGCTAGACCGTTTGACTTGTAGGTCGTATGTTTGAGGATATTTACAGTTTCCCTAACTACTAAGTACCTAGATTGACAGACTAGTCTACTCGAGTATGACCATAGGCCCCAATCATAAGGACTTAGATTTTATTAAATGTTTATTTACTTGTTTAATTAAGCATTTATAACTGTTTATACAATTGTGTGGTTAGTCACTATTGTGATGAACTTAAGGAATCAACATAGATTCCAAATTGTTGTATTTATAGGAACAAAGGACTGACGAATCATTGGGTTAAGGTAGGGGTAAAGATGCTTAATTATCATTAACAACAATGTCCTATGCGGATTAGTATGTGGTGGGATGGCGTCTGGGCGGGGTTGTAGCCTCGACTCAGGGGTATGCCCTATACATAAGCATACCGATCTGGATGATACATGTGATGTTAATGAGATTAAGGTTGTTACCTGGGTGTTAAACAAAGGTTTTGTGAGAACATTTGAGTCATTGTGACAAGAGTGTGTGATAGGTAAAGATGCTTAATTATCATTAACAACAATGTCCTATGCGGATTAGTATGTGGTGGGATGGCGTCTGGGCGGGGTTGTAGCCTCGACTCAGGGGTATGCCCTATACATAAGCATACCGATCTGGATGATACATGTGGAGTTAATGAGGTTAGGGTCTTTACCAAAGGAGGTTTCAAATCATTTTCAAATCATGTTCAAATCGTTTTCAAATCATTTTCAAATACTAAACTATATGAACTCACCAACCATGTGTTGACCTTTATTTTTGCATGACTTCTCAGGTGACGAACAGGTCAATTAGGAAGTCATTTCTTTTGGACTAGGACTTCAGATAGAAGACTAGTATTTTGGACCTGCATACTTTTGAAGACATCATGATATAAATTATTTTGTATATCTTGTGTAAATACAAGATAGTCATTTATTGATGTTTTGCAATAGATTTACATTGTTAAATTATAAACGTTACTGCTGTAATTTAACTTTGTAATTCTATTTTAATTAGCATTTCTCATTTATATCATGTGCAATGTAACAATCTGATCACTCCTGATTATCACTCCCGATATCGCGCCCCGGGAACCTTCCGCCCGACGGGGACTCCGATCCTACCCCGCCGGCTCGGGGTGTGACAGATTGGTATCAGAGCCATGGTTATAGAGAAATATAGGTCACTTATTTAAATGGTTTGGCCTAGACTATAACCTAGGGACCCTGCATATAGAGAACATAGGACTTAAGACTTATTTGCATATTGTCTTCTGTATTCGATCATTGCACTAACCGTTGACTTTATTGGTTATGATCAGAATGCCTCCACGAAGACAACCTCCCTTGATACAGCTACCCCCACAAGACTTGGCTCCACACTCCTCAACACCGTCTCCGAACGACTCTCCACCACCACCTCCTCCACCTCCTCCTCCCCCTCCTCCATTGATTACTCAAGCATCTGGTTCAAGCACAACACCGACTATGGACCCTGCTACTATCGCTCTGGTGACGTTACTGAGTAGCCAGATGACGAATCAGATGAAAGAGGCAATACCGGAGATGTTCCTTCGTCTTCGTAATGAGATCCTCAACACTGGCAACACATCAGGAGAAGCCAGTGGAAATACTGGAGATTCATCTCACTACTCCTACAAGTCATTTGTAGGATGTAAACCACCCAGTTTTAGTGGGTCTGAAGGTGCCGTTGGACTAATCCAATGGATTGAGAAGATTGAGGCAACGTTGGATCTCTGCAGCTGCCCCGAACACCACAAGGTCCGTTACTCAGCGGGAACATTCAACAAACGGGCTCTGACCTGGTGGAACGGTCAGATTAATGCTCGAGGAAGAGAAGAAGCCATGGCCATGCCATGGGAAGATTTCAAGACACTGCTGCGAACAGAGTTCTGTCCCAAGAACGAGCTGCAGAAATTGGAGGTCGAATTATCTAACCATGTGATGAAGGGGGCTGATCACATGGGTTACACTACTCGTTACCACGAGTTAGTTGCTTTGGTGCCAGACATGGTACCAACTTTGGAGAAAAGGATAGACCGTTATGTAGGTGGACTTCCTGCCTGCATTCAGGGTATGGTTGTTTCAGCCAACCCTACTACTGTTGAATCTGCAGTGAGACTGTCTGGGAAACTCACTGATCTTATGGTAGCCTCTGGAACTTTAAAGAAGGAGGCTGAACCCAGCAAGAACAAGTCTGAGTCTTCCAAGAAACCCCACCACCATCAGAAGAAGAAACAGAAGACCATCAAGAACTACACGGTGGCCACACCTCTTCAACAAGTAACAGCAGCACCACAAAACCCCAACCGCAAGCCTTACACTGGCACGTTTCCTTTGTGTGCCAAGTGTCAGTATCATCACCCTGCTGACGCTCCGTGTAAACATTGCACAGGATGTGGAAGAAAGGGCCATTGGGTCCAATACTGTAGGATGACACCTAACCAAGCAGTCAACAATGCTGCTTTGGCTCTTCCTCCACCAGCTAATCAGAACCATGGTGGATGCTATAACTGTGGCGAACAAGGCCACTTTGCGAAGAACTGCCCGAAGAAGGCACAACCAGCAGTTCAAGCACCCCGTGGACGAGCCTTTGCTATCGGAGCACCAGCTGCACGCCAGGACCCAAATGTGGTCACTGGTACGTTTCTCTTACATGACTTTTATGCATCTGTCTTATTTGATACTGGTGCGGATCAGAGTTTTATCTCTACCGACTTTGCATGTCAACTAGAGTCCATAGAGGAACAGTTAGACTCCCCTTACATTATAGAAGTAGCTAACGGGAAACAAGTCACAGTTAGCACAGTTTATAGGAACTGCCCATTGACACTAAATGATTTTACATTTACCATCGATTTGATACCGATGGAGCTGGGTAGTTTTGACATCATTGTTGGAATGGATTGGCTCTCATCTAACCGAGTGGAAGTCATCTGTTCTGAGAAGCTGCTTCGAATTCCATTGCCGAGTGATCGTGTATTGGAAGTTAAAGGGGATCAAGCAAAGCGAAGTGTCAAAATCATTTCTTGCATAAAGGCGCGTAAGTGTCTACAGAAGCGGTGCATAGCATTCCTGGCTCATGTGGTGGAAAAGGAGAAAGACAAGAAGAAGATTCAAGATGTACCAGTAGTGAAAGAATATCCTGAAGTATTCCCCGAAGACCTACCAGGTTTGCCACCTGCGCGATCGGTAGAATTTCGTATTGACTTAATTCCTGGAGCAACTCCTGTTGCTAAATCTCCTTACAGGTTAGCACCTTCAGAGATGCAGGAATTGTCTAATCAGTTACAGGAGTTACTTGACAAGGGTTTCATCAGACCGAGCTACTCACCTTGGGGAGCTCCGGTTTTGTTCGTGAAGAAGAAAGACGGATCATTCAGAATGTGTATAGATTACCGTGAACTGAACAAACTAACCATCAAGAATCGGTATCCATTACCGAGGATTGATGATTTGTTTGACCAACTACAAGGAGCACAGTACTTCTCAAAGATTGACTTGCGGTCTGGATATCATCAGTTGAGAGTTCCAGATGAAGACATACCGAAGACGGCCTTCCGAACCAGATACGGGCATTACGAATTTATGGTGATGCCCTTCGGATTGACAAATGCACCAGCGGTTTTCATGGACCTAATGAACCGAGTGTGCAAGCCGTACTTGGATCAGTTTGTCATTGTCTTTATTGATGACATACTAATTTATTCCAAGACCAAAACAGAACATGAGCAACACCTTAGAAAGATCTTGGAGCTGTTGAAAGAAGAGAAACTCTATGCCAAATTCTCCAAATGTGAATTTTGGCTAAGAGAAGTTCAATTTCTGGGACATGTTGTCAACAGCGAGGGAATTCACGTTGATCCCGCCAAGATCGAGGCGATAAAGAATTGGGACGCTCCGAAGACACCGACGGAGATACGGTCTTTTCTGGGGTTGGCAGGTTATTACAGAAGGTTTATCTCAAATTTTTCTAAGATAGCTTTGCCTCTCACTAAACTAACCCAGAAGAATGAACCGTTTGTCTGGGAGCAGAAACAAGAAGATGCTTTTCAGACATTAAAACAGAAATTGTGTGATGCTCCAATCTTATCTCTCCCAGAGGGCTGTGATGACTTTGTTGTATACTGTGATGCTTCCCATCAGGGACTTGGTTGTGTGTTAATGCAACGGGACAAAGTCATAGCCTATGCGTCAAGACAGTTAAAGATTCATGAGAAGAATTACACTACTCATGATCTTGAACTGGGAGCAGTAATCTTCGCCTTGAAGATTTGGAGACATTATTTATATGGCACCAAGTGTACCATATTCACTGATCACAAGAGTCTGCAACACATCTTTGATCAGAAGGAGCTCAACATGCGACAACGCCGTTGGGTTGAACTTCTGAATGACTACGATTGTGTGATCAAGTACCATCCGGGAAAGGCGAACGTTGTAGCTGACGCCTTGAGCCGGAAGGAACGGGTCAAACCCCTACGTGTTAGAGCAATGGGGATAACCGTGCAGACCAGTTTAAGTGACAAGATCATTCAAGCACAACAAGAAGCACTTGACCGAGGTAATCTGAAGAGGGAACTTGATTGCGGAGCAGAGAAACAGTTTGACACGAAGCTTGATGGTATGATCTACTACAAGGAACGTATATGGATCCCTGCGGTAGATGAATTGAGGAAACTTATCCTCGATGAAGCACACAAGACTAAATACTCTGTTCATCCAGGCGCTGATAAGATGTACCAAGACTTGCGTGGATTTTATTGGTGGCCGGGAATGAAGAAAGACATAGCCGAGTATGTCGGACAGTGTCTTACGTGTGCGAAAGTAAAGGCGGAACACCAGAGACCGTCTGGTCTACTGGAACAGCCTGAGATTCCGCTCTGGAAGTGGGAACAAATAGCTATGGATTTCATTACCAAGCTACCCCGCACTTCCAGCGGTCATGATACAATATGGGTGATCATTGATCGTTTAACCAAATCTGCTCATTTCTTGCCCATGCGTGAGAGCTTCACCATGGATAAACTGGCAAGATTATACATCAATGAGATAGTGGTACGCCACGGTGTGCCATTGTCTATTATTTCTGATAGAGACAGCAGATTTACTTCAAGGTTCTGGCAATCATTACAGAAATCTCTAGGGACACAGTTAAATCTGAGTACAGCTTACCATCCACAAACGGACGGTCAGAGCGAACGTACTATCCAAACCCTGGAGGATATGCTAAGAACCTGTATTTTGGATTTCGGTGGGAACTGGGATTCCCATTTGCCACTGATTGAATTCTCCTACAATAACAGTTACCACAGCAGTATCGGATGTGCACCATTCGAGGCTCTTTATGGCCGGAAATGCCGATCACCGATCTGTTGGACTGAAGTTGGAGATAACCGAATAACTGGGCCAGAACTTATCCAAGAAACCACTGACAAGATAGCTCAGATCCAAAGAAGACTACAAGCAACAAGGAGCAGACAAAAGAGCTACGCCGACAAACGTCGCAAGCCGTTGGAATTCCAAGTGGGAGACCGAGTCATGTTAAAGGTATCCCCATGGAAAGGCGTTGTACGCTTTGGAAAGAAAGGCAAGTTAGCACCAAGATACGTTGGACCGTTCGAGATCATCGAGCGTATTGGTCCTGTGGCGTATAGACTGAGATTACCTGATGAACTCAGTGGTGTGCATGATGTGTTTCACGTCTCAAATCTAAAGAAATGCCTTGCTGACGAGAGTCTTGTCATTCCGATTGAAGAAATTCAAGTGGATGAACAGTTGCATTTCATTGAAGAACCTTTAGAGATTATGGATCGTAAAGTTAAACAACTAAGACGAAGCCGTATTCCGATTGTAAAGGTTCGATGGAATTCAAGACGTGGACCCGAGTTCACTTGGGAACGCGAAGATCACATGAAGTTAAAGTATCCCCAACTGTTTGAAGAGGAAGCTGTACCTGATAACAACTCTTAAATTTCGGGACGAAATTTCTCTAACAAGGGGAGACTGTAACATCAGTGCCGGAACCGTTACCGGAACAGTGATCTCTACAGTACATGAACAGCAAAACAGGTATGAATCATACACATTTCAGTAATTTTCATATTCATAGCATTTATCATTATCATGGTGAGTTGTCATAGAACAGTTTCAGACATATTTAACAGAAACACAGTTCAGAAAAAATGGTTCTTGAGCCGGATAATTATCTGGCAATACAGAACCATCATGTGATTATTTGTTTAGGATTTATTATGTATAAACGTATGTGAGGTCTTACAGAACGAAACACACGAATATTGTTATGTGAATGCTAAATTTATGGGTTATTCGTATAGGTGACGATCTGTACGAATATATCTGAAAGTTTAACGTTCTGAATGATATTCTATAATTAGAAAACAAGATTGAAAAGTATAGTTATCGTCGTGTTCGTACGGGTGACGATTCGAACGAATACGCGCGACGACCGTACATTTCGATTTAAACAGTTAATTTTGTTTTAAATTTTTAATAAATAAGAAGATATTAGTTAATTTATTAGGAATTACAACCTTGAATAATTAAAAGATTTCTATTTTTATAAAATCGCGTCGTTAGTAGCGAAAACTACGCGATCCAGTAATTTTACGCGAAATCGAACAAAACCGAACTACCGGGCGGATTAAATGATGCATTTATGACACCACCAACCATCACCCTTCCTTCCCTTCCCCTCATTCCCGTTCCAACTCCTCTCTCTCTCTAAAAACCATCTTCTCCACCTTCTCTCTAAAGGATCTCCATAGTTTCAAGCCGGATTCGGGTATATTTGGTGTAAAAACGTTCATCTCGACGAGAAGATCACGAAAGTACAAGAAAAACAAGCTTACAACCGTGTAATCTAAGGTAAAAGTTCACTTTAAATTCGGTTTTAGAGGGTTTTCACGAGTTTTATGGGTTTTGCTATTATAATCAAAACTAGCCACTTAAAACCACTTAGATAGAAGTAAATGTTCGATTAGTTATTGTTAGGAATGGGTTATAACAGATTTTGGCTGCAAACAAGGAAGAAAAGTTACAGGTTCGTGGAACAACAAGCTGGACGAAGGGGACAGGTTCGCTGGCCAAACCCTATTGCACTACACAGGATGGAGCCGAACCCTCTTGACACCTCACGAACCCTGGGCACCGAACCCTGTTGTCTGACCCACGAACCTGTCTACACTGAACCATTCTCCTGCACCGAACCATGAGCCACTGACAACGAACCCGTAGTTGTTCTGAGCAACAAACCACTGAATGCCGAACCTTCCTGTCGCCGAACTATGCAAGAGTAGACGAACCTTAGGTCTCCGAACCATCTAAGAAGCGAACCATCTTCTTTCCACGAACCCTGGCATGGCCGAACCATGGCCATGCAACCTCACGAACCTTCAAACTGAAACATTAGACGAACCTAAGACTAACCCTCTAAAGGGTTCGCTGCCTTGGACATCATGCCGAATCTAAAAGTCGTTTAATAGAGTTGGGGTGGGACTAGGATCAATAAAACTAGTGGTAATAATCTAAGAAATGGTTAGTTAGTCATTAACCTAAGTTCTAATGAGGTATGAATCCAATACGTTGCATGCATGGATAGATAGTTCATGTGTGTGTGCATGGGATTATAATTAGGGTTTTATTTGATAAACCTATATAATTAGGAAGCACTCATTATGGATAAATGACACCATGTACAGGTTGGAAATGGGTTCTAGTTAAACACCCTAACGATCTAGTGGGGATGACTGGTATTAAATTTACAAATTTCATACATCAAGGGAAGTCATTGAATATCAAAGACTACTAAACGAGTTGATATGGACTCAATGGGCCAACTAAGGCCCAACATATACAAATGTTTAATTGAAATAAGAAATTATGAGATCTTAATAAAAAGGAACTTAATTGGAACTTGTTAGAATTAATTAAATGATTTTAAATGGAAGTTAAATTGTAACGTTTGATTTAAATTACTTACTTTGAATAAATTGAATTGGGAACTTGTTATAAAATAGACAATATAATTGTCTGGATTTGCTCAAAATACAAAGGAAACTCTGCCGAAATTTAAAAAAAAATGTAAAGGTAATTTATTACAACTAACTAAACTATGGGATTGGGGATCAAAAAGGGTAACTAAGATAGGTTAGATCTTAGATGCACTTAGTGTTAAGACACTTAGTGGCACACACAACAAGACCAAACCATAGGCACAATGACTACTACGCGTACTTATTATATTCGAATTCTTATAATATAACTCAGGAACCGAAGAAACTTAGTCTACAAACAAGAGTGCGTATTCTGTGATAGTACAATAGACAACAACACAGGTGAGTTCATTGCCCCTTTCTAACATTTTTGTTTTAAAACACGGGGCTGAGAAGCATGCGTAAACTGTTTACTTAAATTGTTTACTTTAATGCTTTTAAATTTATATGTTTTACATATATATGAATGTTATCCTAGACCATGTCTAGGAAGATTTTATGCAGGTTTATTAACTGATTCACTTATATATTAAGTGAATAATCAAGTCAAACTAAACCTTTCAATAAGTCAAAACATTTCAAACAAGTCAAAACAAACATTTTGGGAGGTCAAGTGGGAGAATTCAAGGAATCAAATCAAACATTTTGGGAAATCAAGTGGGTGAATTCAAGGGATCAAATCAAGCATTTTGACAAAACAAGTGTGGGACATCAAGACATCAACAAAACCATCTTTGCAAAGATAACATTTAATGTTCTACAAACCAAGTGTTTGTTGAACAATGAATCAAGTGTACAACCGATCAATGAATCTTGTATTCTATGATCAACACATCAAGTACATCTTGTGACAGAATCAGACGATCATTAAATCATTTTAAGGGAAAATCTGGGAAATATCAGAGATAGCATACGCCAAAAACATTGACGAAACATAAAATCCTGCATTTCAAGAAGTCCTAGCTAGACCGTTTGACTTGTAGGTCGTATGTTTGAGGATATTTACAGTTTCCCTAACTACTAAGTACCTAGATTGACAGACTAGTCTACTCGAGTATGACCATAGGCCCCAATCATAAGGACTTAGATTTTATTAAATGTTTATTTACTTGTTTAAATTAAGCATTTATAACTGTTTATACAATTGTGTGGTTAGTCACTATTGTGATGAACTTAAGGAATCAACATAGATTCCAAATTGTTGTATTTACAGGAACAAAGGACTGACGAATCATTGGGTTAAGGTAGGGGTAAAGATGCTTAATTATCATTAACAACAATGTCCTATGCGGATTAGTATGTGGTGGGATGGCGTCTGGGCGGGGTTGTAGCCTCGACTCAGGGGTATGCCCTATACATAAGCATACCGATCTGGATGATACATGTGATGTTAATGAGATTAAGGTTGTTACCTGGGTGTTAAACAAAGGTTTTGTGAGAACATTTGAGTCATTGTGACAAGAGTGTGTGATAGGTAAAGATGCTTAATTATCATTAACAACAATGTCCTATGCGGATTAGTATGTGGTGGGATGGCGTCTGGGCGGGGTTGTAGCCTCGACTCAGGGGTATGCCCTATACATAAGCATACCGATCTGGATGATACATGTGGAGTTAATGAGGTTAGGGTCTTTACCAAAGGAGGTTTCAAATCATTTTCAAATCATGTTCAAATCGTTTTCAAATCATTTTCAAATACTAAACTATATGAACTCACCAACCATGTGTTGACCTTTATTTTTGCATGACTTCTCAGGTGACGAACAGGTCAATTAGGAAGTCATTTCTTTTGGACTAGGACTTCAGATAGAAGACTAGTATTTTGGACCTGCATACTTTTGAAGACATCATGATATAAATTATTTTGTATATCTTGTGTAAATACAAGATAGTCATTTATTGATGTTTTGCAATAGATTTACATTGTTAAATTATAAACGTTACTGCTGTAATTTAACTTTGTAATTCTATTTTAATTAGCATTTCTCATTTATATCATGTGCAATGTAACAATCTGATCACTCCTGATTATCACTCCCGATATCGCGCCCCGGGAACCTTCCGCCCGACGGGGACTCCGATCCTACCCCGCCGGCTCGGGGTGACAGGGGCCGAATCCATGTGATCAGCGGGGACGCTGATTCCCCAGTGGGGGAGGAATTCCACTCCAGCGCAGCTGGCTAATCCCACATGGGTTGAGTAAGGGGAACGAAACTTCCTTATAAGAGGGAGTGGAGACCTTCTCTATTGGACGCGTTTTGGGCTTAGTTGGCTGTGGAGCACATGAAAACTCCACAGTTAAGCGTGCTCAGGTGGCAGCAATCCAGGGATGGGTGACCTCCCTGGGAAGTTTTCACCCGGGTAACCAAAAGCAAATCCGTGAGCCCGGTGGGGCAGAGCGGACAATATCCAATACGGCCGGTTGTTACACCATGACAAGAAAGGGATCAAGAAAACTTACCTGCTGTCGGGCCCTCAGAATCTGCTCTGGTGATGTAAGCTTGAACTCTGGTGCTCCCTGCGATCGGGTGTGGGGCATGCAAATACCGACACCCTAATCAAACAAGCAAGTAAGACTCACATATGCACAAAGAAAATCCTAATCTAAGGCACACATAAGAAATAACAAATAAAGGCACTAAGAAGAAAATAAAAACTAAGCCTAAAAAGGAAAGCTTAAACTAATAGGGGGGGGGGGGAGGGAAAAAGAAACTAAGAAGATAAGCAAGTAAATGCCACAATCTAAGTGATCTTTGCTATTTCCTAGTATCCCCGGCAACGGCGCCAAAAACTTGATGCGAGCGGTCAGTATACTAAAAACAAGACTAAATTTAATCTATTTAACCTAAGCTAAAGACTCAAAATCTAATCCTAGACCTATACTTAACCTAAACACCTAGTAATAATCGGAAAACCTAAACTAGACAGCTCCTAAGGCAAGTGTACCTGTCGGTGGCAGAATAGCTGGTGGAAGTCCGGATATCGAACCAATGGACACTAGTATAACAAACTAATACCTAGACTGTGAACTAACTAAGGTAAAAGAGGGGGGGTTTTGGTTCAAACTGATAACCTAATCTGACTGATCTGACTGGAACACTAAACTAAACTAAAACAGAAAACTAAAACTGATAATGAAACTGGAATCTAACTGCAGTAAGGAAAACTGGTGTATCTAGGCTGGGAATCAAAAGTATGACAGATGCTGATCTGGACTGACTTATGAAGGATGAAGACTAGGATCTTAAGGAACAGACTAAGGAATACCTAATGGGACCTAGATCAGATACCAGGCAACTCCAATGGGAATCCTAAGGCTTTAATGTATGCACTAGTCTATCAGGTCACCTTCCGGATTTCCCGATATGCGATTGCACTCTAACGGGTGAATCACCTCCCGGATTTCTCCACCCGTTTGTATCCTAAGACATTAGAGAGCTATAAAGTTGACAAATTTAACATGGATTGACACTAACACTAAGTAGATCTAAGACAATGCCCTCCCGGGTCGTTTAACTCAAAAATCCCAAGTGTAAGAGACCAACCATCTAACCTATCACCTCCCGGATTTCTAGGTTAGGTCACACATGCAAATGACTATACTTAATGAAGTCTAATCCTATGGAATGTGATCAACAACCCATAAACTAACCTAAAACACAAAGTAGTAGGCCTAACATGCATCTATGTGTGGAAAGACCTTCCTAAACACATGTGGATCAAACATTCACCTCATATAATCATTCAACACATACAAATATCATCAAAGTTTCAAACTTTACAGCTGATTACAAAGCATATATCATCCATAAGCATAAATCATGTCCAAAATCATCAAAGATCAAAACTTTATCATCCCAAACCTAGATACAACCATAGATCTAGCCACAAATCATACCAACAGTAGCCAAACAAGTCTGAAGTATGTCTAAATACATGAAAGATCAAAGTTTTAAACTAAGAACATGTAAAGATAAGGAAAATACTCAAGAACAAGGTCCTTTTTCACTTCAACAAGCCCTAATCAAGCTCTTCCTTCCATGGTTAAGCTCCAGCAGCCTCCTAGCTTGATTAGGGTTCCAAAGTCGCAGAAAAAAGACCCTCAAAACGGCTGGAATGCGATCAATTTATAGAGGGCTTGAAATTAGGGTTTTAGGCTCAAAAATCATCTGGGGCGTAACGGCTATCGAGCCTGCATGAGGCTAGGCGTTACGCGCGAGATTATTGGGGGATTGGCGGCTGATGATGCCATGCGTATCGCCTGAGACCAGGAACTCTTGATAGGCGTACCGCCTAGGTCAAAAATTCTTGTTTTCTTCGTTCGATCAACCGCAATTGATTCTGACGCCCGTTTGCCTTTATTTCCACTCCTCCGGGACACATTCCTACACAAAAACACTTAAATGTAAAACGGAACTAAAATCGACTCAAAATATTTACAAAACAAATGAAAACTAACTCGAATATTTACAAAAACGGATGTGTTTAACTAACACATCAGTGGAGCTGCGTAGAAGGTGGCGAACCTTCTGGTTCGCGAACCAGTAACCAGCCGAACCATACTGGTCACGAACCTATCACTCTCGCCGAACCCTCTTCAGCCGAACCCTAGGTGGTCACGAACCTAGGTTAGATTTCAGCCGAACCTTTCAAGCTAACGAACCCATGCAAACTCACGAACCTACATTTTTCCAGCCGAACTATCCAACATGAACGAACCTTGTAGGATCTGTTGAACCCTAGCATGACGAACCCTTATAGGCCGAACCTTAATGGTTCGTCTATCCTTTTCACGACCGAACCTTTCCTCACCTTAGCCGAACCCTTAAGGAAATTGTCAAAAAGGTTCGCTGCCTAGGATGGGATACCGACCTAACTTATCAAACCCTAAATTTCTATTATGTACGGGGGTCTAGATACGGATGTATGTAAGAGATAAATAGTGTGATGCATGAGAATCATAAGGAGTGAACAATTTCATGCAAACTTGTGTTACTAGGAACTAGAATATCACCGACAAATAACAAAGGTTCAAAGATGCATGAATATAAGCATTAGTGTATGTGTGTGCATGGGAATATATCAAAGATCTATTTAAATCTATGGCATGGTTAGAGTGCTCATAAGGATAGAGAATATTGTAACAATAATTTCCTCTAAATACTCAAATCCCTCAATATGAGTTGTTAACATGCATTAGATGGGCTAAATGACACGGGCATAATTATATCAATTCATGTGGATTAAAATAAAGATCAAATGATCAATGGATGATTCAAGGTTGCTATTGAGCTTAATTGGGCCCAAGGAGCACAAATTAAGTCCAACACATGTTACGTGTTAATTTAGAGAAGTTAATGGCATTCCATAAAAGAAAATGGTTCGTAGACTGAAATAAAATGGAATAATGATATTTTATATATAAATTTCTTACTTAAAGTTTTATTATGATTAAATTGTTTGGGAAATTGTTGTAAATGGACAATATAATTGTCTGGATTTGGACAAAAAACAAAGGAAACTCTGCCCAAATTTTGTAAAAATTTAAAAGTAAGTTGTTATAATAAATTATGGGATTGGGTTTATAAATGGGAATCTAAGTTAGGCTAAGTTACATGAAACCTTAGAATCACAATAGTAAAATAGGACACTTAGTTACACACACCGAGACCAAACCTTAGATACGACGACTAATACGCGTACTTATAGTATTCGAATTCTGTTAAAACAACTCAGGAACTGAAGAAACCTAAGCTACAACAAGAGCGCGGGGCTGAGAAGCATGCGTAAACTGTTTATTTAAATTGTTTACTTAAGTGCTTTTAAATTCTATATGTTTTACATGTATGATTGATATCCTAGATCATGTCTAGGTAAATTTTATGCAAGGTGTTGACTAAGGTTATCTACTTATAATTCAAGTGGATAATTGGGTTAAGCTAAACATTTCAACGAATCAAACGAAACTATTTTGACGAATCAAGTGTGTCATTTCAACGAATCAAACGAAACTATTTTGACGAATCAAGTGTGTCATTTCAGCGAATCAAACGAAACTATTTTGACGAATCAAGTGTGTCATTTCAACGAATCAAACGAAACTATTTTGACGAAACAAGTGCGTGAGTTCAACGAATCAAACGAATCAACAAATCATTTTCAGGGGAAAGTCTGGGAAATATCAAAGATAACATATGCCAACGAAACAACACGAAACAAGGGACGAATCAAGTACGAATAAAGAAATCCTACATTTCAAGAAGTCCTAGCTAGACCGATTGATTTGTAGGTCATATGTTTGCTGATATTTACAGAATTCCCTAACTACTAAGAACCTTGATTGACAGACTAGTCTACTCGAGTTGAGCAAGGCCCAATCATTAGGACTTAGATTTTATTAAATGTTTATTTATTTACTTAAATTAAGCATTTATAACTGTTCCTACAATACTGTGGTTGATCATAAATGTGATGAACTTAAGGAATCAACATAGATTCCAAATTGTTGTATTTACGGGAACAAAGAACTGAAGAATCATTAGTTTATTGGTAGGGGTAAAATGCTTAATTGTCATTAACATCAATGTCTTATGTGGATTAGTATGTGGTGGGACGGCGTCAGGGCGAGTTTGTAGGCTCGACTCAGGGGTATGCCCTATATATAAGCATACCTATCTGGATGATACATGTGATATTAATGAGATTAAGGTTGTTACCTGAGGGTTTTACAAAGGTTTTGAGTGTACATTTGAACTATTGTGAATGGAAGTGTGCTAGGTAAAAATGCTTAATTATCATTAAGAACAGTGTCATATGCATATTAGTATGTGGTGGGACGGCGTCTGGGCGGGTTTGTAGGCTCGACTCAGGGGTATGCCCTATATATAATCATACCGATGTGGATATTACATGTGATGTTAATGAGGTTAGGGTCTTTACCGAAAGAGGTTTACAAATCATTTTCAATTATTAAACTATATGAACTCACCAACCATGTGTTGACTTTATTTTTGCTTGACTTCTCAGGTGATGAACAGGTCAACTAAGAAGGTTATGCTTTTGGACTAGAACTTCAGATAGAAGACTTAGTATTTTTGGACCTGCATACTTTTGGAACATCATTATACAATTATTTTGTATATCTTGTGCAGTTACAAGATAGATACCTTATGATGTTTATGATAGATTTACATTGTTAAATTATGAACGATACGGATGTAATTTAACTTTGTAATTCTATTATATTTAGCATTTCTAGATTATATCATGTGCAACGTAAACAATCTGATCATACCGATTATCACTCACGATATCGCGCCCCGGGAACCTTCCGCCTGACGGGGACTCCGATCCAACCCCGCCGGCTCGAGGTGTGACAAAAACATTTTGGTGCTAAGGATCAGTGCTAATACTTACTGTGGAATACACACGATTTGGACGGTGGAATGGTCCGATTTCGGGTGGAAATGGCCGAAAGTCAGGATGGGTTTGAAAAACGTAAGTGTTGCTTTTATAGCTAAGCTGTCGCACGAATCAGCCGTTCGTACGAATGGCTCCCATTTGTGAAAACGAATTGTGGCTATAAAGCGTCACAAATTAGACCGGCTCGTACGAATGGGAGTCCATTCGTACGAACGGTCGTGTGTTTTAAAATTTTGATTGTTTATTAAATTGTTTTGGTAAGATTTTATTTAAAATTGTTATTATTTTAAATCAACGTTAAAGACTCACGCTGACATCTGTATGAATCGTCAACCATACAAACGCCGCGTTGTAGTTAACTGCTGACTTTGTTTGATACTGTAAGGATTTCATTTAGGGTATCCAAATCTAACAACATATCCACATGGATCGTCACCCATTTCGACATCTCGTTGGATCGATACTCAAGATGTTATCCATTGAGGTTTTGTTCATTGTTTTCCCTCACAGGTTGTATGGGTGACGATTCATACAGATGAAATACCTTTATGTTGTGGGATATAGCAAATGCTAGGAAGAGTCTAAAGGCTTCTAATCTTGCCATAGGGGCAAAGGTTTCATCATAATTGATGCCTTCCTCTTGGCAGTACCCTTGTGCTACCAATCTGGCTTTATTCTTGATTACAATGCCTCTGTCATCTGTTCTATTTCTAAATACCCATTTAGTTCCAATAGGGTATTTTCCTGCTGGCATGGGGCAGAGAGTTCAAACATTTAGCCTTTTGAACTGTAATAGTTCATCTTGCATAGCCTCACCCAATTATTATCTTTAAGAGCTTCCTGATACTTGGAGGGCTCGATTTGAAACAAGAAGGCTGTATGAAGGCAAAATTTTGAAATCTGGCTCCTAGTTTGAACACCCTTACCTAAATCACCTAAGATCTGCTCTAGTGGATGATTTCTGTTGAAGGGAATATTGTCCAAACAATTATTTGTAGAGGCAGCATCGGAAAAAGATGAATTTTCAGTGGGACTAGGAGAGTTTTTTGGTGAGGAAGCATGAACATGTTCAGGAATATCTACAGGTACATTACCCAAAGCTGGGGATAAGGGAGTAGATATTTTTCATTCTGATCTTGAGAATTTATTCGATAAGAAGGGATCGAGGTAAAGAAGTGAGATGTTGAACATTCCTCAAGAGAGGATAGATCTTCAGATGTTTGACACGACTCTGAAGAAGGAGAAGAGGAAGAGGTAGGAGAAGTGTAGATGAAGCTTTCAAGATCAAAGAGGTCATCAGGAGCAGATGGGAAAGAGGAAGTTGATGCTGATTCATTGAATTTAACATCAATGGTTTCCTCAACAATTTTGGTCCTGAGATTGAAAGGTCGATAAGCTTTAGAGGGTTGAGGGTATCCAACAAAATATCCAGAGTCAACTTTAGCAGCAAACTTGGACAAAGAGTCTTTTGTATTCAAGATGAAACAAGGACACCCAAAAACTTTGAAAAAAGAAATAAGGGGCTTTATGTTTTGAAGGACTTCATAGGCAGTCTTGTTATGTCTCTTCATAGTGTGAACTATATTTGAGACATAGTAAGCAGTGTTTACTGCCTCAGCCCCAGAAAGATAAAAGGTAATCCTGAGTCTGCAAGCATAGTTCTTGTAGCTTCAATAAGTGTCCTATTATTTCTTTCCACAACTCCATTTTGAGCAGGAGTTCTAGGAACACTATATTATCTAAGGATTCCTTTAGAGATGCAGAACTTATCAAGAACGTGATTCTTGAATTATGTACCATTATCACTCTTAATTGTCTTGACAGGAAGACAAAATTGTCTTTCAAGTTGAGTGATAAGGGCAATTATTTTATCAGCAGTCTCGTCTTTGCTGAAGAGGAAGAAGGTTCAGCAAAATCTTGAGTAATTATCCACAACAACTAAGCAGTATCTCTTTCTTGCCAAGCTGGCTACCTTCACTGGACCAAACAGATCCATATGAAGCAGATTGAGACAGTTAGTTGATTTGGATTCCTCAATAGACTTATGTGATGTTTTATGTTTCTTTCCCTTTAAGCAAGATTCACACTGACCTTCAAAGTGAAATTCTTTGGAAGGCAATCCTCTTACTAAAGAAAGGGTAGAAAGCTTGTGAAGAGTTTGATGGTTAAGGTGACTGAATCTTCTTGCCAAAGAGCAGTTTCAGAAGATGATGCTTTGGCTATCAAACATGTAGGAGAATATGTTTGAGAATTAGTAGTCATGTCTACAACATAGACATTTCCACTTCTCTTAGCTGTTAGCAGTGTATGTTGATCAATTAAGATCTTTATTTTTGAAATTATTTCGAGAGAAAGAATTTTACAATGTCCTTGGTGAAAAATGAACTAAAGTTCTTGTCCGCTAACTGAGAAACACTAAAGAGATTAAACTTGAGGTTTTCAACTAAGCTTACATCTTTGAAGTGCAGTTTTCCACTAAGGACAGACCCAGACCCTACTATCCAACCCTTTGCGTTGTTTCCGAAAGAAACAGATCCTCCTTTTTTTGGAATGAAGTTATTTAAGATGGATCTGCATCCTTTCATGTGCCTAGAGCCTCCACTGTCCACATACCATAGATGATTTTGGTTTGAAGAGGGTCTCTGCACATGAGGATCAAATGCATTAGGTTAGATATGGGTCATTAGTTATTTTTATAAGAAAGAAGAGAACATTTTAGATGTTTATTTGTTTTGTTGCTTGTTATTCATCAATTTCTACATCATTTGTATCCGTTGTTGCTTCTTTTGATGCAAGATGTTGATTTGTGAGTCCACAGAAGAAGGGTTCACAGCAGCAGGAGTCACCATGGGATAAGAAGGTGGTGTTTCAAGAATGGATGGTCTGGGAGATGCAAGTAGAGGAGAAGATAAGTGGAGAGGTGAATGGGTGTTAGGTCTTATTGCACTGTTAACTGATGATCTACTTGATTTCTTGGACTTTTTCACCTTATTAGGGAGATTCCCTTTAGATGAAGAAGCATGTTTAGCTTTCAATTGTTCAGCCTTCAGTCTATCTCTAGCTCTCTCCAAAGGAGTTTTTGTCAAGCAGTTTTCAGTGGTGTGATTGTACTTGAAACATTTCAGATAAGCAGGAGATGGTGAAGAGTAGTTAGGAATGAATGGCTTATTTGCCTTCATTATTGGATAAGGTGGGTGTGGATGAGAAGGAGAGAATTTAATGTCAACCATGGGTCCTTTTCCTTTGTCGAGATAGGCCTTAGGGTTATCAGAAGAATTATATTATGATTACATTCCAGGTGTGTCTCTTCCAGTTTTTCCAGGTTAGTATCTATGGGTTATACAAACGTTGGAAAGTGTCTAGGTTGATACACTATTGGAGGTGTGATCTTTATGGCTGGAATTTCATCAGCGAGAAAGGTAAGGGATAGAGGTTCAGAAACAGTTTCATTTATTTTATTGTCCATCGGGGCATAGTCCTCTGGAAGACTAGTGTGATTGTACCCGATTCCAAACTTAGCCTTACTGTGAACTTAAGCCCATAAGCATTTTGAACCCTTTGCAGGATTCAACCCACTTTTCACAGCTGACTTTGGTTTGAGACAGTTCATCTCTACAAGCCGAATAGTTTTCATTTTACAAATCAAATAAAGCTTGTAGGTTGGATTTTTCAGTTTTTAAGATGGAAATTCGGCTATCTTTATGCTTTATTAAGTTTTCTACTTCTGAATTTTTATTATCTAGTAGTTGCTCCAGCTCTTGATTTTGTTGTTGAAGCAACATGTTGGCTTTCTTTATTTTTGCAAAAGCATCAATGCACGCATCGGTGCACATTTTTTCAAGAGTAGAAGAGGATACCTACGCATTAGAAGATTCTGCGTCATGTTGATCAGAAGAGGTGGAATCTTAACCAACTGCCATAAGAGCGAATTCTGTTGGCTCAGAAGTGATGAGGGCATAGCCTACATCTTCAGGCATGCTGCTCCAGTCTACGTACTCTTGGGTGAAAAGAGTGGGTTGACTAGAAGATAAATACTGGATAGCAGGGCCTGGTGTATTTATTTGTGGAGGAGATGGTGCAACAATCTGAAGTGGGGCAGGAGTGAGCTGGTACACGCTACTATTGGCAGCTTGTACATATTGTACATTGGTAGAAGGATAGTTTTGTACAATATGGGTTGTCTTCTGAGAGTTGTTGTGCCTTTTAAAATGTGAGGAAGAAGAAGAAGAAAACGGTGTGGTAGAAGTATGCGATTGTGTGTTTGGGAAAGTCACATAAGGTGAAAAGTTAAAGTTGGGAGCATTTTTGCATTCCCTGGCAAAGTGTCCAGTGTCGTGACACCTGTAGCATTGGACTTTAGCCTTATTTAGACCAATCCTGGTTTTCCCATGGATACCAGGAAATTTTCTTCCTGTCTTCATGTATAACTTGTTAGTTATCATGCTCAAGAGGGCAAGTTGATGAAGGATATCCATCTATTCCAAGTCATCACTTGGAATCTGATGGAGATCATCCATGATAAGACACAGATGGTCAGAAATGAGAGAATGGTCAACACAAGAAGAAGAAAGAGTGATGCCAGTATTTATGTCAATGTACTCATCATAACCCTGATCATTTGTCTCAGAGTTATGACTGAGAATAGATGTATTCCCTTGAACGTACTCTTCTGGTGATTTACCAGACTTTATTAGTTTTCTATTCTGGTCAATCTCTCTCTCAAAAGTGAGCAACTTACCATGGAGCTGGGTAAGTGAGAGTTTGTCGAAATTTCGCGAAGAACTCATGACTATGGAATAAGTTTCCCATTTATCAGGAAGAGATCTCAAGAATCGATCAAGAACAGAAATAGTGGGGTACACTTGACCAGCTAATTTTAGTTCACATAGGAGAGAAGTGAACCTTTCAAATTGCTGAGTCAGTGACTCATTATTTAGTTGGCAGAATGTCTCATACTGTTGAGCCAATATCTCCCTTGTATTGGCAACAACGTCATCGGTACCACCAAACTGCTCTTTTAGAGAATTCCACAAGACCTTAGAGGACTCGTGGTGAAGAAGACCAGAATATATTTCATTCGGGAGGGCCATAGCCAGCTGATCACGTGCCTTGGCATCAAGCTCCAGTTTCTGGAAGTCTTTTTCGGTGTAGTTCCGAGGATCCTTAGGGACATGATCTCCAGTCTCTGTGTCCAACACTATTGGTTTATGAGGTCCGAAAATCACAGACTTCTGTTGGGAATTGCTGAGAACCGATCAGGATCGAATACAAAGTTCTACAAACTATCAACAATGTGCGGAATCCATAGTTGACATGTATAAAATCATAAGAAAACAAGCAATTCCATAAACAATCTTGTATATATCAACCAATGATTACAAGATTTCACTCAGAAATACACAGATCTCACACAGAGAAAATCTCAGAAGGTTTGCTGAATTCTGTCAAACGTTCTGTCTAAAAGTTATGAAGAATTCAGCCAAACCTTCTATTTATACATACAGCTCAGCCGAACCTATTCTGGTAGCCGAACCCCTAGGTTCGCCAGCCGAACCCTAAGGTTCGCTGGGCAAACCTTTCGGTTCGCTAGACGAACCTAGAGTGCCAAACCTAAAGGTTCGCCGAACCTTCTCTAGGTTGTAGGTTCGCCGAACCTATCAAATCAATAGGTTCGCCGAACCTGCCTAGGTTCGTGGGCCAAACGAACCTATAGCAAACCTATTAGCCGAACCTTCTAAAACTCAAAATAAATACAACTTTTGAATAGAAAACTATTACATATGTGCACTAACAAACTCCCCCTTAATATTTGCTATCAAAAATCTTCATTCTTTATCTTCAGCTTTGTCATCTTCTTTGTCTTTGACTCCACTGGATTCTCCAACTTTTTCACTAACAATGTTATCCACCGCTCGTATAACAACCGAACGTGGTATCTTCGCTAACCTTTCAGCCTCAAGCTTTGCATCTCTTTCATCTCTTTCCTTCTGCACTTGCATCAATTCAGTACAAAGGTAATTAACATCATCCCAATTGCAATCAGAATGTATACCCAACGTATAACACATTCTTGCAATGGTTTGATATTGAATTGCCATGTCTTTAAAGCTCACACCAAAAGCATGGTAACCATCATCAGCATAAATCTCTGCAGTATCAAGTAAAGCAATATCATCCTTTGAACAATTTACAATCCAAACAGGATCAAGCATCCTGATCACCCTCCAATTATCATTATGCTTCAGTAGTATCACCCCTTCTGATGTTATCTCATCATAGAACCAAAACTTAAAATAAGGATTCCAGTTCTGTTCAATCTTTCTGAGTCTTGGTCTTTTGAAAACATTAGGCTTCACATAATCATGAAATCTCTCTCTGAATTGTGGCGATAATAAACTCCATCCTGTTCTTGCTTCTTTCTTTAGCAAATTCTCAAAAATTTCATTATGTCGAGTCTGAATTGGCTTTATCATCTTCAATCTAGAAAGATCCTTACACTCAAAAGCTGGTAAACTCATCAAATCAGAAGCTTTCCCAAAATACTGACATCCATCAGTTCTTTTCACAATATAACATCCTTTACCTGTTAAACTCCCTGGAATGTTATGAAAGTAACCACAACTAATAATCCTTCCAATCATTTTGGACTTAGATCCAATCTTGAACTTCTTGGATTGTTTAGTCTGGTTTTCTTGATCTTTGTCTTCTAGTACTTCAGCCATTATTTTGAACACATGCAGATGGTCAATAATATATTTTATCTCTTATTGAAAATCATTCCAGAAATCCATATTAGTCTTTTCTCTAATTGGATCCAATGTTGATCTAGAAAAACTTCCATCTTCAAAAATTTTCTTCATAGTATTCAAGTTTAATAACTATTCATCAATGATGTCATCTTTCTCATAATCAGACAAATCCAGATATTCATCTTCTTCAAAATCAAATATTAATTCATCAGCATTCTGAAAGAAATCTTGAACATCTAGAGCAGAATAACCTCCAACAACCTCTCCTTCTTCTAACTCCTGATTAACTTGAATCTCGAATATCTTTCTCTGTAAATCAATGTCAGAATGCAATTTGAATAGATCAAGAAAAGTAGGCAGAGAATAATCAATAGAAGTCTCAGGATGTTCTATTCCATCTAAATCTTCAAATTCAACAGAAGTACAATCCCTGACTCTATCAGATGATACAGAACTAACTGGAACCGCATCAGTAACAATCTTTGAAGGAGAATAAATCACTATAGCACCAGAAACACCACCAACTCCACCAGCACCATTCTCATCATCATCATCACCATGAACATTCATATCAGGATGTTCATCAACATCAGAATCACCATAATCAATCTTTTCTTCTTCCTCTTCTTCAACTTCCTCCCCTTCTATCACCTTCTCTTCATCTTCATCATTCACATCTACCACCATCTTTTCAACTCCTGATCCTGAAGCCTCAGTATTTGTCATCTTTGCTTCCAAATCTTTCATCTTGAATCTCAAATCAGTGTTCTCATTCTTGAGTTCAATGATATCTTCTGACTGAAGCTTAATAAAGAATTCCAACTCCGAAATCTTTTCTTTCATCTTCTTCTTCTCAAGAAGTTCTTCTTCTTTCCATTTAAACATTAAAGCCATCTGAGTCTTTAACTCATCTAATTCATTAGTACTTGATGAACCAGCAACATTCTTTTCTTTTTCTTTCTTGTAATTATCAAACTCTTTTGATAACATAGATAATCTTCTCTTAAGATCAGTATCATCATAATTAACAGTGAAGTTAATATCTCCCAAATCATCTAAACTTGAAAACAAATCCTCTCTCGGAATAGACTCTTGATGAATTTGAGTCTCTGTCACTGAAGTGGTAACTGTAGTAGAATCTACAAAAGATGGTATGAATGAAGCTACATTTACAAACTCAGGAGTTTGTAAAGTAGAAGCAGGTGTAGAAACAGTATAGGGAAGAGACACAGAAGGAGAAGAAACTGGAACAGTAGAAGTCATAACAAATGAAGACACAACGGTCTTAGCAATCTTGGATTTCTTCTTCTCATACAGCCCTCCTTTGGCCATCCTTTTGAGCTTCTTTGGCTTAGAAGACTCAGGCTCTTCAGCATGAAAACTAGGATCATCTTTTTCTTCCCTAGCCTCTTCAACTATCTTGGCAAATTTCTTCTTAAGTCTCCTAACCATTTGGTTCCCAACCTGAACCATTTCATACTCAGATTCAGTGTCAGGTGACTCTTCACCATCATCTTCATCAGCAGCCTCTGTTTGTTGCTCTTGAAGCTCAACATCAACAGGTTCCTGTGAACTCGGTTCCTGTGATGATTGAACCTGTGGTGTAGATCTTGAAGATTGACCTGTAGTCTTCTTAGCCTGTTGTCTTGAAGGAGGAGGTGGAGGTGGCTGTGCTTGATCATCAGCATCAAACTCTTCAATATCTGACCCAGAGTCAGCATGCCTCTAGGCATCATCATCAGGAGCAACATAATTTTCCCTGGCACAGTGACCAATCAGTTTTTTCTCCAAAATAGCATCACCGCTCCGTTGATACACCCTGACCTGACGCTAACTGGAATCAGTCATGTGCTTCAACTTCAACAAGTCTCCAGCTTCCTTTGGTAACAACCCTTCAGGCAACCTCTCGTCAATCAACATTTGCACGAATCTAGGATACATATAGAACCTATCCTTAGCCTTCGTGATGTTGTCAGACATATACCGGAAAATCATCCCTGAAAAATTGAACGGTTTGTTCAATATAAGAGCTACCATGGCTAATCTCATCAAATCTCTCAGCTCATCAAAGGTACCCTTCCTCATACTCAAGCAGTGTAACAGTACATGTTCTAAAAACTTGTACTGTAGAGGAAGTTTGCCTTTCTTCACCGAGATGGAGTTGTCAGCTCCGAAGTATCTGATGCGTAAGAAACATCCCTTAATACCCTTCTCTGGTATGAGAGTCACACCAGCAGGCTCTCCACCAAATTGTAACACCCTTCTGATATCATCCTCAGATATACGAAGTGCTTGTCCTAGCATATTCGCATCAATCACATAAGTATCATCAACAGAAATAACTCGAGCTGACTCCCAGAAACTCTGAATATGTGACCGGTAAATCTGACAAGAGTTGGAAATGGCATAATAAATCCTCGATCGTCGAAGAAACTCGATCATTGGTCTAAAATCTTGGCCATTCCTCGTAGTAGGATCCAGATAAGCACAAACATTTTGTTTGTCTCCAAAGGTTAAGTTCGCCATATCTACAATCAGAAATAAAAACAATTAGAAACAAAAATTAATCAAAATTAAAAAAATCAAAAAAATTCTAAGTATAGACCAGCGAACCTATCTTCTTAGACGAACCTAATGCTAGGCGAACCTAAGTTAGACGAACCTGTTTTCTAGGCAAACCTATTTGAACGAACCTTCTGATGAACGAACCTTATAATGAACGAACCTTCTGATGAACGAACCTCAGAATGAACGAACCTTCAAACAAACGAACCTGTTAGTCAAACGAACCTTGACCAAAAGGTTCGGTTCTTTTGAAATACATAGGTTCGCCACAAACCTATCAGATTCAGACGAACCTTCAAGGTTCGGCGAACCTTATTTCATTCAACGAACCTGTTCATCCAGCGAACATTTTTCCAATTTTCAAATCAAAATTTTAAATCTTCGAATTAGAAGATAAAAATTTACACCCAGGTTCGAAACACACCGATGAACAAGTTTTACAAAGATGGTTTGTCCAGAAATTAGGTTTTAACCAGTTTTAATTCAAATTTACAGGTCCGATCTAAAATTCTAAAACCTCTCAGATCTCTCAATCTAGCCAGTGAAATACAATAATTTCTACCTAGAAATGATCAGCAGATGATTCTGAATCTAAAGAAATCAACGAAAAGTTCTGGGAAGCCCTAAATCAAAAATCGAAAAATTAAAGCTTGCAGGTTCATCAGTAGTGAAATCAGATGAAAGTGATGAACCCTTATCGCGAACCCTGTATTTATACTCACGAACCTTTTCAGACGATCCTTTTCAACGAACCTTTTTCTGCGAACCATTTCAGCGAACCATTTCACACGAACCTTTCCTGCGAACCATTTCAGCGAACCATTTCACACGAACCTTTCCTGCTAACCATCTCAAACGAACCTACTCAGCGAACCTAGCTGACAAACCTAGCCAGCAAACCTAACCAGCGAACCTAGCAAGCGAACCTTCTCAACGAACCTTCAAGAGACGAACCTTTTAAAATTTTGATTTTTCTTTAAATTTCAAAACAAGTTCACATTTAATTGTTCCAAAGTCAAATAAATAATCAAAAATTATTGATTTAACATCAGATAAAAGTAAAATCTTTTTGTTTGAGAAAGATCCAGACATGAGATCATATTATTTTACAATTTTCAACACATCTGTTTGTATTAATTAATAGATTTAATTGCAAATTACAAGTCCAAGATGATTGTCAGTATACTTATCCTTTTAAATTTAATTACTTAGTCAATAAATCAGTTTAAACAAGATTATCAAACACTTTATAACAATCCATTTACTTGAATACATCCCCGATTTGTGATTAACTAATCAAACATAAATGTTCTTAAAACTTATTATATCAATTTTAACTAATCTGATCATGCAAAAATAAAGCAGAATTTCTTTTTGAAAATAACAAAATAGAAAACAATTTGAACTTGTTCAAAATCTTGGAATCAAGGTTGATACTTACGTATACTCAAATGATCCAGAAAATGAACTAAACAATAATTTAAGATTAAGCTTTTAACAATCTGTTCGATATATTCATATACACAGATATTGTCCAAATCTTAATCATAACCAAGAAACCAAATTTGAATCGTTTAAAGCTATAACAATCAGGTCGATATGTAAGTATACGCAAAGAATGTTCCAGCTTTAAACTAAAATAAAAGAAAAACAAAAGCATAATTTCTTTTTAAAATTAAACACATGATCAAACTAGTACTTTGAATTTTTGTTCAAGAAACACTCTGTCAGAAAAATTACCACTCTTTCAGGACAAAACTAAGTACTGCATTCTAAGCATCTGTTTTTTATAAAGTATAATAAAAACTTTGTTTAAACTTATCCTAACTAAGTTATAAACCTACTAACACATCATACTTAGTACTTGTAATTATTTTTTTTAAATTTTTAATAATACATACAGATATATTTCCAATTGCAAATAATGTACTATCATTTCTCACTAGGTTGAATCAATTTCTCAGATTTTTTATTAATTTTTTAATGTTTTTGTGTTTTTGGTTTTTCAAATGTTTTTGTATTTTTTACAAATTTTCTCCCCCTAAAACTAAAACACCAAAGAAAGAACAATTAAAAAAATATATGATGTTATATCAATAAACTATGATTATGAAGGAAATTGATTATTAATTACCTCACCCATGACCCTAATCCCATTTAGTTTGAGTAAATACTCAAAACGTTGTTTGTCAAAGGCCTTGGTGAGAAGGTCTGCTCTTTGATCGTTGGTGTGTGTCTTCACCACATCAATCATTTTCTTTTCATAGCAATCGCGTATGAAATGAAACCGAATATCAATGTGTTTGGAACGTGAATGATACACTGGATTTTTGGTGATAGCAATAGCAGCCTCATTGTCTACAAGAATCGGGGTAGATAGGAAGTTCAGTCCATAGTCTCTCATCTGTTGTTGTATCCACAAAAGTTGGGAAGCCGCTACGTATTCAGCTTCACATGTAGATGTAGCAACAGATGTCTGCTTTTTGCACTGCCATGAGACTAACCTTTCCCCCAGAAACTGTGCGCCTCCAGTCGTGGATTTGGAGTCAGTCTTGCATCCTCCATAATCAGAATCACTATAAGCATAGAAGGAATAGTTATCATCCTTAGGATACCACAGACCGGTGTCTGGTGTACCCTTCAAATAACGCAAAATCCTCTTAACTGCTATCAGATGAGAAACTTTAGGCTTTGATTGATAGCGAGCACAGATACTTGTAGCGAATACAATATCCGGTCTAGAGGCAGTCAAATACGTCAAGCTCCCGATCAATCCATGATATAACATAGCATCAATTAGCTCCCCCTTAATATCAGGCTCAATCCCGTGATTGGGCTGAATGGGCGTGGAAATGGGTTTACAATCAAGCATGCTAAAGCGTTTTAGCACATCTTGAATGTATTTGGTCTGATGAATAAAAATGCCATCATAAGTCTGATCTATTTGTAAACCCAAAAAGAACTTAATGTCTGACATTGCACTCATCTCAAACTTCTCAATCATAACCTCTTTAAATTCCAAACACAAATGTTCATCAGTAGATCCAAAGATGATATCATCAACATAGATATGAACTAGGAGAATGTCCTTGTCCTTTTCCTGATAAAACAGTGTTTTGTCTATCTGACCCCTCTTGAACCCGTGTTCAAGAAGGTGAGTCGAGAGCGTCTCATACCAAGCTCGAGGAGCCTGATGATGACCGTATAGTGCTTTGTCAAGGAGGTATACCTGATCCCGGTGGATCGGATCCTCAAAGCCCGGTGGCTGACAAACATATGCAGACTTAACATCCAGTTGAAAAACTTTAAACTTCTTGTGGGTAGCAAAAGATTGAAATAATCTAACCGCTTCAAGCCGTGCCACAGGTGCAAACACCTCATCATAATCAATTCCTTCTATCTGTTTGAACCCTTGAACAACCAAACGTGCCTTGTTTCGAACAATCACGCCTCTCTCGTCTCGCTTACACTTTAACACCCATCTGGTGCCTATCTTCTTTTCTCCTTTAGGCAAATCTACTAAATGCCATACTCCCAGTTTCTGAAACTGATTAAGCTCCTCTTGCATGGCCTCCACCCAGGCAGGCTCACGCAGGGCTTCAGTTACAGATTTAGGCTCAATTTGAGAAACAAATGCAGAATGCATCCATAACTCTTGAGTCCTATGATTTCGCTCCAGCTCAACGTACAAACTCTCCTCGTTTGTAACTTGCCTTCTCGTCTGTACTCCAACAGACGGATCTCCAATAATCTGCTCCACAGGGTGATTCACATGGACTCTAGACACTGGCACTTGCGGGAATCCAACACCATGATCAAGATTTGTGATATTCTGATCTTCATCTTGATCTTGAGAAACTGCATCTTCAAAAACATCCTGATCATCCTCCGATGACCAGTCATCATTAACTGCTTCAGAAGTGCCTTCCTCTGTTGGATGATTATCTTCAACTTAATGAGAAACTCCTTGATCATCAGAATTCTGTAGATCATATAACATCTGCAAGGAAATTTCATCATCAGTAACATTAGGAGACAAGTTAAAAGACTCGAAAAGTTTATCATAATCGAATAACCAATTAGGACCTTTGCCTTCAGGTATAGGTGTATGTCTTAGAACATCCACATTCTACCAGAGTTCCACAACACCCGTGCGTTTGTTAAACACACGTTTGTTGGGTAGGCTATAGCCAAGAAAGAAACCTTCTTCAACCTTAGAGTTGAATTTAGCATCTTTCTTAAGCATAGTACATGGAGCCCCGAAAGGTTCCAAGTGTTCCAAATTTGGTTTCCGATTCTGAAGAAGTTCATAGCAAGTCTTATTATGTCGTTTGACAATCAGCACTCGGTTGAGAGTAAAACAGGCGGTCGCTACGGCTTCACTCCAGAATGTAATGGGCAGCTTCGAATCAGCAAGCATTGTTCTAGCAGACTCGATCAATGTACGATTCTTTCTCTCAGCTACACCGTTCATCTGTGGTTCATACGGTGCACTGAATTGCTGCTGAATGCCCTTAGAATCACAAAAAGCTTCCATGTTCTGATTCTTGAATTCTGTCCCATTGTCTGATCGAACACGCCTAACCCTCAACTTGTACAAAGTCTCCAACCTATTCACCAGTAAAACAAAATTTTCATAAGTCTTGGATTTAAACTTTAAAAATATTACCCATGAAAATCTAGAACAATCATCGGTCACTACAAAACAGTAAGATTCACCACCAATACTCTTCACATTAATCGGTCCAAACAGATCCATGTGAAGGAGTTCCAGTGGTTTATCAATAGAAAACACAGTTTTAGATTTATGTGACCTCCTTTTCTGTTTTCCCTTTTTACAAGAAACACACACATCAGGTAATCTAAAATGTTTAACCGGTACACCATCAACCAAGTGATTGTGTACAAGGTGATTCATCTTTCTGATGTGTATGTGACCCATTCGTCTATGCCAAGACCGAGTATCCTACTCTGTGGCCTTCGACACCAGACACGTTTCAACCTGGTTTACCGTCTCCGCCTTAGCCATATCCAAAACATACAAGTCTTTACACCTGTCGGCAGTCATCAGAATCCGTTCATCAGGAATCTGAATTCTTTGTTTGAGCACATAACATTTCTTGTCATCAAACAACACCTTATACCCTTTATCACTAATCTGAGACGCACTCAAAAGATTGTTAGCTAACTCCTTGCAGTAATTCACGTTGTCAAAGGAAACTTTACCGTTAGTCAAACTACCACACCCGGTAATCTGACCACCTTTGTCGCCTGCAAAGTTAACATAACATCCTTTCATCTCCCTGAAATCTCTCAACAATCCTAACTCTCCAGTCATATGCCGTGAGCATCCACGATCAACAATCCATCGATTGTTGATATGACCCGTGAATGCCACCTGCACAATAAATTAAAACAAAATTTGATCAGTACCAAAAGGGATGACTCCCGCCATTCCGGCTTTGAGTCTCCCTGAACATCCTCCTGCCATTCGATTTTGATGAACTACTTGAAGACCCATCTTCCAAGTATTCATCCTTTCTCACAGAAAATCTATCATCTGACCTGTGTCTGGATTTCCAAAAAGAATTAGAATTAACATTTTGTTTTGAAAATCTTTTAGAAGAAAAATTGTCATAAAATTCATCATCAGATGATAATGTCTTTTTCAAAACTCTTTTAACCTTTTGTTGGTTATCAAAAACTTGTCTTTTATGAAACCTTTCTTCCTTGACCCAGACACACTCAGGATCAAATTTCCTGAGGATTATCATCTCCTCTTCACTAGGATTTACCCTCCTAGGACTCCCATCATAATGGATCACATGATTGTCATTCACAGAAGTTTTCTTCTTGATCTTGTGATTTGGACAATTTGCTGAAATGTGACCTTTTCCTCCACAAGTGAAACACTGTCGTGTTTCTCTTGGAGTAAAAGTATGAAATCTGTTGCAAGTGTCCAAATCACAGTCAGCAATGACATGACCCACTTTCCCACATCTGTAGCATTTCCTTGATGATACAGTCTTTGGTTTTGACTCATCACATCTCTTAGATGAACCCAAAGATTTGGATGCTACAGATGGAGATAAAACCTTATTCTTCAAACTAGTGGCTTTTGTCTTTACATCCTTTTGAGTAATCTTAGATTTGCCCTTGTTTCCAACCCCACTTTGATTACCCTTGTCAACCACCTTGACAGACTTCTTATCCACTTTTTCAGAAATACCATTTTGTTTGTTAAAAACATTACTCGACTCTCCTTTCTGTGTAGTCGAAGACTTAACAAACACAATTGGCTTTAGAGTGGAAGAATTTTTGACTTTTAAATCTGGTTTGGAAACAAACTTTTGTTTAATCACTGTTTTTTCAGCTGATTTGACTTCAGACTTTGATTTCTGAAATATCTGACTCTTCTTCTCAACAGTGTTAACTCGTTGATGACCAATCATTGTCAGAATATCAGCTGGATATTCTGAATTAGTAATGTCCTCTATAATAGGAGCATCAAAATCAACAGATTCTTTATCCTCAGACAAGACACTTTCAGCATCCTCAGTTACTTGTTCAAACACATCCTCCTTTAAGGAAACCGGATGAACTTCCAAAGCTGAATTAACTTCAGGTCTTGGAACATAACTGGGAGGATGTGGCACAGCATGAAAACCAATTCCAGAAGTATCATGCGAAGATCTTTGCATTGCCGCAAAATAATCGATGACATATGCAGAATTCTGGTAGTTTTCAAACTTGCCTTTGTGTAATTCAGCTTCAGCTTTTGCAGCTGATAACTCTACTTTCAACTTCTGAACTGAATCCAGATGCACAAAAACAACATGGTTATTCTGTAAAACCTTGATTTTAAAATCTTCGTTTTCTTTACCAAGATCAGTTATCTTTTTGTCATAAGCCTTTTCTTTAGAAATCAACTTCTTATTTGCTTCTATGCATACTCTCAGATCAGAAGTTAACTGAAAGTTCATCTCTTTCAGTCTATCAATCATCTCAAGCAGATCATTATGTACCTCATTCACCTCATCGACCTTTTCTTTGCCTTTCCCAGATTCTTCTTCCAACGAAGCCATGAATGCATCCATAAGATCATCATACTGTTTCCCCCAGTCATAACCCTCATCAACTTGACTCACAAGTGCTTTAGAAGATGATTCTTCAGATTTCTCTTTCTTTTTATGATAATCTTCTTTTGGCTTGAATGGGTTCAGATTTCCTTGCTTCTTAGGGTTCTTGCATTCTCTTGCAAAGTGACCATGTTCACCACAGTTATAACACTGAGTAGATTTTGGATTGAATCCAAATTTGGTGTTTCGATCAAAGGTGAATTTCTTCCCGGTCTTCTCTCATACCGATTAATTCTGCGGATAACACTTGCCAAAGCCCACTGCGTATCTATCAGTTCCATCTCATCCTCATAAATTTGTGCATAATCTTCAAAAGTCAGATTTGCATTTCCAATTCTTCTAGCCACCTGTTCATCGTATGCACTAATTACACACGATAAAATCGACATATGGTCTTTAACCGCATCAACTGTCACTTTTCCCAAATTAGTAGTGTTGAGCTGTACTGGAGGTGGTGTAGATTCAGACTTCTTCTCATTGATAGGACATTGTGAACTAGAACTTGTAGACACCGAAGGAGTCTGAGTACTTTCTGAAGTTCTAGACACGAAAGCAGTCTTTATCTTTGCAGATGCTGCAGGTGGTGTAGCAACAGAACCACCATACAAGGAAGGATCTTGTGTGACATTTACTCGTCTCGCTTTTCGTTTGTCCTTCATTTCTTGTTCCTCCAGTTTCTGAATAAACTCTACCAATGTCAATCCAGGTAAGTTTTCTCTCAATATGAGCACCAAGGAGTTCCATTTATTAGGTAATGCATCAGCCAGACAATCATCTTCTCATCTTCTGAATACTCAATGCCATACTTCCTTACTTCAGTTAATAAATGTCTGTATGGTGATTAAGGCATCTAGAGTCTCATTTCCAATTATGTTAAAGTTCTTAAACTCTTTTCTGATGTCTATAGCCTTCATCTTTTTCAAGTTTGTGTTGCCTTCAACTCTAGCCTTCAATGCATTCCAAAGACTGTAAGCAGTCTTATGTTCATCAAACTGATGTAGAATTTGATTTGGAATGGCTTGACTCAATAACCAATAAGCCTTTTTCTCCGAGTCATACTTTTTGCGTTCATCTACATCCAATCTTTCCAAGAGTTGAAACAAATCAGTACCAAACACCCTTGGCCTCTCATAAGGAGATAGAATTCTCTCCCATAGATTTGTATCTGTGCCATTGAGATGAGTCTCAAAACGTCCTTTCCAGTTATCATAATCAGCTAAATCCAATAGCTTTGGCACTTTATTTGTACTACCCACTTCAGTCTCACTGATCAAAATGCTTTGAAGTTTGGAGTTCTGACTTGCCATCGCCGCGTAAATGTCAGACATAATTTCTGAGTTGATAAGCAGCGAACCTTTTCAACAAATATCATTAGCCGAACCTCAGACGAACCTCCAGAAAACTAACCTAATCTTTTGAGCAGCGAACCTTGTTCTCAAGCAAACCTCCAAACAGACGAACCTATAGACAAGCGAACCTTGAAATTCACGAACCCTTGAATAGACGAACCCTGAAACAGGCGAACCTTAAAACCACACGAACCTTCAGCTCAGACGAACCCTCAAGCAAACTATGTCTCACAAATCTTCCAACACAGACGAACCTTGTACAAATCTTGCACCCGAACCTCAGACGAACTATGAACAATAATTAGCGAACCTCAGGCGAACTATCACCCAAACCTTGCCGAACCTTGACAGAATCTTTGCCGAACCTTGGCCGAACCTTTTCCGAACCTCTTCAGAAACCCAAACGAACCCTCTGAAAAAGCTTCTAAATGCGAACCTTTATGTTCAGCAAGTCACAAGTTCGTCCCACGAACCTGTAGCGCAAAATTTGAAAATTTTGGGAGGGAACCTTCCAAAACTTCAAGAAATCCTTCTAAAACTTCACCAAAACACTTCCAAATCTTCAATTGTTGTAATTCAACAACAAATGAGGATAAAAACAGCCTCAAACAGCAATCAATCGATCAAGAACAGAAAAATTTTGGCCATCATGATCTTCAATTCTTCAATTGCTTGAATTCTTTGAAATTGTAGTGTAGAACCTCAACCAAACGCTCTGATACCACTATTGGTTTGGTGAGAACCGATCAGGATCGAATACAAAGTTCTACAAACTATCAACAATGTGCAGAATCCATAGTTGACATGTATAAAATCATAAGAAAACAAGCAATTCCATAAACAATCATGTATATATCAACCAATGATTACAAGAGTTCACTCAGAAATACACAGATCTCACACAGAGAAAATCTCAGAAGGTTTGCTGAATTCTGTCAAAAGTTTTGTCTAAAAGTTATGAAGAATTCAGCCAAACCTTCTATTTATACATACAGCTCAGCCGAACCTATTCTGGTAGCCGAACCCCTAGGTTCGCCAGCCGAACCCTAAGGTTCGCTGGGCAAACCTTTAGGTTCGCTAAACGAACCTAGAGTGCCAAACCTAAAGGTTCGCCGAACCTATTAAATCAATAGGTTCGCCGAACCTGCCTAGGTTCGTGGGCCAATCGAACCTATAGCAAACCTATTAGCCGAACCTTCTAAAACTCAAAATAAATACAACTTTTGAATAGCAAACTATTACATATGTGCACTAACAAATTGTAGTAACCATTTTAAACTTTTAATTAATCATATTAATTATAAAATCAGATTTTACGATAGCGGAAGCATTTAGGTTACACATTTTGTTTCATAATCAAAATTCCCAAACCAGGAAACCAGTTACATACGAATAAACGAATAACAAACATAGGGTGTTTAGAATTGACCTCAATGAAGAACTCCCAAAAACACACATTGGATTCGATAGTAGTCTCGCTAGATTACTTGAATCATGAAGCACGATCTCTATCGTGTATCACCGCAACAACAGCGTGCTCCAAAACCACTTGTGGTGATTCGGCTATGGTGGTGGCTCCTTGGTGGTGTTTGGCCGAAACCAAGAGTAGAGGGGATGAGAGGTGTACAGCCAAGAGAGGGAAGAGGGAGAGTGGAAAAGTTATGTGTGAATGTGGTGGAAATGTGGGAGGTTGGATCTAGTTTTAATAGTCAAAACTAGATCCACCCTTTTAGGATCTTGAATTTACTAATTCAAAACTCATTTCCCACATTTTATTTCACATATTATTTAAATTAAACTCTTTAAATTTAATTAAACTCTTTTAGTAATTAAACCATTTAATTACTACTCTCAATATTACTAACTAACAACTAATTAGTAACATTTAATTAAATGTCTAAAGTTTAACTAATTAAACTTTATCAATTTAATTATAATTAATTATCACAACACTTAATTACTCCAATATTATTATAATTTCATAAATAATAATTACACACCACTTTTTATAATTTGTGAAATTGAAAAATTTTAGACATAATCACATTACTATCTTCCAAAGTGTAACTCTTTGGATCGTACCCCGATAGCAACGTTGATATTATCGATGATCGAACATCACATATCCAACAAACTCCCAATTGGACGATTCATCGCATAATTCATTCAACGTAGACAGTGTTGGACACCTAGATAAGATCACATATCCTTATTACTGCCCATTTTAAGAACAACATTAGATAAGATCAAAGAACGACCTTAGACTAATGTTAGTTCAAATATGCTCCTTAGGTCTAAGGATATATATAGATCATACCATATTCAAAACTTCTTATGACAATGATCCATGAAGAACGTTTTGAAGCGAGTTACGTCCGACATCATTCTCTAATGTATGTCTATGAATCTTGGTCCTCAACCCTTTGAGCTTTTATTTTATAAACTAACCAAGCATTCAAGTAGTCTTAATTCAGATTGATTCCTATGAATCTGATCGACTACGGACATTTAGAATACCATATTCAAGGATACTAAAACGTACAAAATATCGAATAAAGTAACAATATTTATTATGCATTTAACCATTAAATCAAAATAAATATCCAATGTAAATTTAATTCAAAAACACCCAAATACTAAATACAGATCAAATCCAGTCACTAGCAAACCTAAGACCTATCTTCTCAACATGCTCCTTGTGTTTAGAAAGAGGCATAGGATTAGTAAAGGGATCCGCTATATTTTGAACTGCGTGAATTTTGTCTATCTTGATGTCTCCTCTTTCCACTACTTCCCTAATGTAGTGAAACTGTCTGAGTATGTGATTTGACCTATGATGTGACCTTGGTTCCTTTGCCTGAGCAATGGCACCATTGTTGTCACATAATATCTCTATTGGTTTCCTAATACTAAGAACCACACCGAGATAAGTCATGAATTTCTTCATCCAAGAAGCTTATTTTGCAGATTCTGAAGCAGCAATGTATTCAGACTCTGTCATGGATTGAGCAACAACACTTTGTTTCGAGCTCCTCCAAGTGATAGCTCCACCATTGAGGGTAAACACATTCCCTGATTGTGATCGAGAATCATCTCGATATGTTTGGAAGCTAGCGTCTGTGTAACATATTACAGTCAGGTTTTCTTCCATTCCTCCATAGATCGGGAACATATCTTTAGTTCTTCGTAAGTACTTTAATATGTTCTTCACAGCAGCCCAATGACTCTCACCAGGATTTTGCTGGTATCTACTTGTTATACTAAAAGCAAATGATACATCGGGTCTAGTACATAACATGGCATACATAATTGAACCAATTGCATAAGCATATGGAATTCTTTCCATTTTCTTCTTCTCCTCATTATTTTTAGGAGATTGGCAACTACTAAGTACTGTACCATGTGCCATGGGTAAGGTTCCTCTCTTGGAATCTTGCATTAAAAACGTTTAAGAACTTTATCAATGTATGTACTTTGACTTAACCCAATGAGTCGTCTAGACCTATCTCTATAGATCTTTATTCCCAGAATATAAGCGGAATTGCCAAGATCTTTCATTGAGAAACATTTACTTAACCAAGATTTCACATCTTTTAGCATAGGTATATTGTTTCCAATGATCAGTATGTCATCCACATACAAGATCAGAAAAGTAACACAGCTCTCACTAACCTTCTTGTAAACACAAGGTTTGTCTTCTTGATCAAAACGAATATTCCAACTCCGAGATGCTTGTTTTAGTTCATAAATGGATCTATTCAACTTACAAACCTTATTAGAATTCTTTGGATCTACAAAACCTTCAGGTTGCACCATATAGACATCTTTAGTAAGATGTCCATTTAGAAATGTGGTTTTGACATCCATTTGCCATATTTCATAGTCATAATATGCAGCTATGGCTAATAAGATTCTAATTGATTTAAGCATGGCTACTGGTGAAAAGGTTTCTTCAAAATCAACACCTTGAGTTTGTGTGAAGCCTTTCGCTACTAGCCTAGCTTTGTAGGTTTGTACATTTCCATCCATGTCGATCTTCTTTTTGAAGATCCATTTACATCCTACAGTCCAACACTCGAGAGGAAGTTCAACCAAGTCCCATACATGGTTTTCATACATGGATTGCATCTCTGCATTCATAGCATGCTGCTATTTTGTGGATTTCGAATCCACAATGGCATCTTTATAAGAAGTAGGTTCAGCTTGATCAACAACCAAGCTGTCGACATTTTCATGAAGTCCAATATATCTATCAGGCTCACGTCGATCCCTAGTATTTCTTCGGATGCTTGGAGTTATATCTATCTTTTGAGTTCTTTCAGATTCAAGTTCAACATCACTATGTTGTCTGGATGTACCAGCTAGTGTATCGATTATTTGAAATTCACGGATTTCATCTAAATCCACATTATTTTAACCAATCCCTCTAGCTAATAGTTCCTCTTAATGAAAACACGATTTTCATTGGGATTGTAGAAATAATAACCGTTTGACTTAGGGTATCCGACGAAAACAACTTTATCAACTTGGGGATCTAGTTTGTCTTGAGACTCTCGTGTAACATACGCATTACATCCCCATACCTTAAGATAAGACACATTGGGTTTATTCCCATGCCATATCTCATATGGTGTCTTTACTACTTTCTTTGTTGGAGCTAAGTTAACAATTAGTGCAGCGGTTTCAAGAGCAAAACTCCAAAAGGAGTGAGGTAAGTTTGTACGACACATCATCGATTGAACCATATCTAATAGAATTCGATTTCTCCTTTCAGACACACCGTTTAATTGTGGTGTTCCAGGGCGAGTAAGTTGTGAAACAAATCCACAATTTGTCAGATGTTCATCAAATTCTTGACTAAGATATTCACCTCCTCAATCCGATCGAAGTATCTTAATCGTTCTACCCAACTGGTTTTGTACTTCATTTTGGTATCGCTTGAACATTTCAAACGTTTCATGTTTATGCTTCATAAGATAAACATAACCATATCTACTGAAATCATCAGTAAACGTAACAAAGTATCTCTCTCCATTTCTGGCAGTGGTTCTGAATGGACCACATACATCTGAATGTATGATCTCTAGCAGATCCTTGGCTTTTTGACTATTCCCTTTAAAGGGTTGTTTATTCAACATTCCACTTAAACATGATTCGCATTCATCAAAAGATTCCGAACCAGTTGAATCTAATATTCCTGAGGTTTGGATTTTCTTCATGCGATTCTTGTTAATGTGTCCAAGCCGGCAATGCCATAAGTACGTATCATTGAAATCTAATTTCATACGTTTATTGGATATATTGTATATTTCGTTATTAGTATGGACATCTATCTCATATATTCCATTATGAGGCTTTGCATCAAAATAAAACACACCATTCAAATATGCAGAAAAACAACCATTGTCATTAAAAGCATACTTAAAGCCATGTTCACACAAAGCAGAAACTGAAACATTATTCCTAGTCAAACTAGGAATAAAACAAACATTGTTCATAACAAGTTCTAAACCATTAGGTAGTAAAAGAACGTATTCTCCTACTGCCTTTACTGCAGCCTTTTGTCCATTTCCCACATGGAGTTCCAAGTCGCCTGTTTTCAGCTTCCTAACCTTTCTTAGTCCCTGAAAATCATTGCATATGTGAGAACCACATCTGGTGTCAAACACCCAAGATTTGCTAGAAAAAGAGAAGATTTCGATAACGAAAATACCTGAGGTGCTCGTAGTAGAACCCTTCTTCTGCTTTATTTCAGCTAGGTATTTCGGGCAGTTTCTCCTCCAATGCCCAGTTTCATCACAATGAAAACATTTGGCATCCTTTAGAGGTTTGATCTTCGCAACAACCTTGCCTTTGCCCTTGCCCTTACCTTTGGATTTCTCAACTAGACCTCCTTTGATCATCAGCACTGAACCAACTTTGTTAGAGCCTGGTAAGTTCATCTCAGCAGTTTTAAGCATCATATGCAACTCTGGGATGGTCTTGTTCCAAGTATTCATATTATAGTTCAAAGTGAACTGGTCTGATGACTTTAGCAATGAATTGAGGATTATATCCCCATCTAATTCATTTGTCAGTGGACACTCAAGACGTGCTAGATGATCAAAGAAACCCTTCATCTTTAGTACATGAGTAATAAACTGAAGAACCTTCTTGCATGTGACAAGCTAAGAGTGATCTTATCACTTCAAAGCGTTCATGTCGATTGTGTTGTTAAAACATTTCCAACAAATGCTGAATCATTTCATATGCCTTCATGTGTTCCAGACTCTTTTGGAGTTCTGGAATCATGGAAGCAAGCATCAAGCAAGAAACCTTGACAGAATCATCTACATGTTTGTCGTAGGCTTTACGGGCTGCACCCGTAGCATTCACAGGTTCTTCTGGGATTGGTGTCTCAAGGACATACAACTTGTTGTCAGCCCTGAGAACAATTTTAAGGTTATGATACCAATCCATGAAGTTGGAGTTGTTGAGCTTATCGTTCTCAAGGATAGACTTAAGAGTAAACGAGAAATTAGTGGAGTTTGCGTCAGCAGACATCTACAAATTTCAACATTTATTGAATTTAGTATTTTCATGTTTGTCCTAACTATATTATGACCCATACACAAAATATTTTATTAAGAATGAGATCCTGCTTTTTTATAATCAATGAATGGCTTTAGTGCTCTCCATTGTTATGACTAGGCAGGTAAGTAACGATTACCAATTGTATCTCCACACAACTCTCGGTTTTGGGGTTGGTTGACGGGTATAGGCGACCATTTGTACGTTTAACTCCAACTGCACCTACTTAACTCGTAACTAAAAAAACGGCCTAAGTAACTTAGGAATTGCGATTTTTCCTTTTACGAAAACCGTAGGCTCGGATGTAGGGTAAATCTCTAACACCGAGGGTTCGGATAAATTGGTTAAAGTGTTACTCATTAAGGATGGTGCAGAATATCCATTTTTAATAATTGGGATTTCTTTTATGTTTATTTACCATTCGGGTCAAAAACATATTGGATGACTTGTAGCATGAATCAAGTCGTGCAACTTCTTTTAGTAAAATCCAATTTTACATGTGGTTTGCGTTTGCTTGAAACTCCTTTCAAACACTCGACTCGATTAATTTTATATACCCTATTTTAATCTAAGTCGGTAGTTTATGCGAACCGATTTTAAACTAACAAGTTTAAAAGATTATTATAAAATAAGCACTTTTATTTTATAATATGTTTTATCGTTTAAACAAAACAACATTTTATTTAAATGCCTTTATAGTAATTATAAAACTCCTTTTATATTTACTATTGTTTTTTTTCTAAATTGTGAAAAATATTTTGTATTTGTTAGTTTCATATTTCCTAAATATTTACAACCACAAACAACAAAATATATAACTATGACTGAGCCATAATCTAATTTATTCGGTTTCGTTCGAGCCGTAAACGTAAACCGAATTAGGTCTGGGGTTTACAAATCAACACCTTGATTGTAATCTCCCACTTGATCTAAGATCTCTATCTTCTTGCTCCTTGAATGTCTTCATTTTGGTCTTCAAATACACTTGATCGGTTACATAAAGAAATTCTATCTATTTACAAAAAAAGTAGAAATTTAATCTATTACATCGGGTCCAAATACTCGTATATATACATCCAATCAAGAAATTGAAAAAACCAAACATTACAACCATTCAAATGGGTCAAAACCTAGGGCTTGAATCATCATAGTCACAATCAAACAATCAAAGGATTTATCTTTTGACAAATAAAACACAAGATCGATAATAAAAACGTTTAGTCGCGTGTAAAAGCGGCTCTGATGCCACTGTTGGGAATTGTAGTAACCATTTTAAACTTTTAATTAATCATATGAATTATAAAATCAGATTTAACGATAGCGGAAGCATTTAGGTTACACATTTTGTTACATAAAAAAATTCCCAAACCAGGAATCCAGTTACATACGAATAAACGAATAACAACCATAGGGTGTTTAGAATTGACCTCAATGAAGAACTCCTGAAAACACACCTAGGATTCGATAGTAGTCTAGCTAGATAACTTGAATCATGAACCACGATCTCTATCGTGTATCACCGCAACAACCATGTGCCCCAAAACCACTTGTGGTGGTTCGGCTATGGTGGTGGCTCGTTGGTGGTGTTTGGCTGAAACCAAGAGGAGAGGGGAGGAGAGGTGTACAGCCAAGAGAGGGAAAGAGGGAGAGTGGAAGAGTTATGTGTGAATGTGGTGGAAATGTGGGAGGTTGGATCTAGTTTTAATAGTCAAAACTAGATCCACCTTTTTAGGATCTTGAATTTACTACTTCAAAACTCATTTCCCACCCTTTTATTTCACATATTATTTAAATTAAAATCTTTTAATTTAATTAAACTCTTTTATTAATTAAACTATTTAATTAATACTCTCAATATTACTAACTAACAATTAATTAGTAACATTTAAATAAATGTCTAAAGTTTAACTAATTAAACTCTATCAATTAATTATAATTAATTATCACGATAATTAATTCCTCCAATAATATTATTATTTCATAAATAATAATAACACACCACTTTTTACTATTCGTGAAATTGAATATGTCTAAAACAAATTTTAGACACAATCACCTTATTGTCACAACCCCTGCACCGCGTGCGAAATCCACGGCGCGGTGACGATCGATGGTTGAATCATGCACAAGTATTGAATAAGAACAACCACAATGCATTACTAAATTTCATAGATATTAGATCATTGTTTAGTTACAGACAATCTATCTATCTTCCCAAAAGAATGACAACTACAGACCCAAAATATTGTTTACAAAATAAGACTCAGACAAGACAATTAAACAATCAGGATTAAATGAGTTTCTAATCCATCCTAGCTTGTTTCTTCATCTTGTTCTATCTTAAAACGGTCTCCTTAGTTGTCCTTTAGAATGTCTTAAACCTGATTACCTGAAACACGTGAATAACTGTCATTGTAGTTGGCATGTGTATAATCTGCATTGCATATGTATAAAGCAGTTGAAAATACATGGATGGTTGCAACCCAAACTAACATCAAGTAAGAATAATGTGTGCAAACAGTTAACAGACTGTTTACTAGAAAAGCCAACATATAATCAAGTCCTAAACTACGTTTGGAGTCAGAAAATTTGTCAGCAGACGCATTCAACACGAGCTGTACTAATGAGTTTACTCAGAAGACAACTCCGTGTTGACGTAACCCGGTCAATATGACTTATGCTGGTAAACTTAGTTAACAGCAATTTCATATTACCGTAATGCAACCAATTTTGCAGTTAGTTTTTAAAACAAATTTAAAAGCTAACTCCAGCTTTGGCGTAACCAATGTGTGTCTTGCTTTCCCTTGTTGTGATCACCCAGTACTAACGCTATAAGAATAAGAATGTGTGTCTTGATGTGTGTATAAGTTTGTTCACAATGATGAACACCATGCTTTTGAATAATTTGATTTGAAACCTTTGGTTGAATGCCTTATTTGATTACCATGATTTGAAAACCTTGCTTGAATACCCTGAATTGAAATCCTTTGATTGAATACCACCATGAAAAACTATTGATTGAAAACCTTGTGTTGAAACCCTTGATTTAATATTGAGAATACTGTCCTTGTATAATAACAAGGTTTATAAAATATTATCTTATCAATAGCACAATTTATAGTAAAAGAGTTTATAAAACTTATTCTTTAAAAGTGTTTAGCATTTATAAAACCATTTGTGTAAAACAGATATAAAACAATTTAGAGAAACTTTTATAAAACCTTTTAGTAGAAAATGTTTAACAGTTGGTAAAACCCTTAAAACGATTGATAAATCCTTTTTAAAATAGTTGATACATCCCTTAAATTTGTAGATGAATCCTGTAGTGGTTGAAAAGCAGTGTGTTTCATGTTTATGAATTATAATTGCATAAAGAGTGTTTGGTCACGTGTTCCACCCCAAAACAGTTGTAAGACAGTAAAAGATGGGCTAATGTTCTCACCTGACTGCAGTAGACTCTGAAGCAGAACAAGTAGCAAATAGCAAGCAACAAGACTTCTAACTGATTCCTATATCATTATGATCATACATATAATATCAGATTTATGATTGTAGAGACTTTGATTCATTGATTGACTCACCGGCATAATGTGTGACTTATGAAAATATTGTATCATGTTCTTCTATGCGTAACTTGTACACATAAAAGTAGTATGTGTTTATGAATGTGATAACCCTTGTTTAACATGTAAGTTAAAGAAAAGTTTAAAATGTTTTAATGTAACATCTGTACATTTAGTCATAGTAGTCGTAAACAGTGTTAGAACAATGTATATTCATGTCCAATCAGTCAATGTGATTCATATGTTCATGATTGTGTTTGTGTGTTATAGGAATTCTTTAATTTGGAACAAGTATGTATTATTTATTTACAGTCGACTTCGCTAGGCAAGAACAGTATCGTGTTACATCGAAACAGTGGTGGGACGGCGTCAGATAAGGCAGGTAGCTGGACTCTGGGGTATGCCCTATACATATACTGCGTTCGGTGTAATGGGATAGTGTTAGTGCGTAGTGTTCAGACGAATAGTATGACAAGCGATCTAATTAAACAAAATTGTAATACGTAAGCGAGACTGAGTATAGTTATGGGTGACGATCCATAATGATACGAATGTTGAACTTATAATTACGAGTAAACGGCAATAAATAAATAATACGATCTAAAAACATACGCGATTGCGGGTATACACGTAATTGTATTTGTTTAACGATCTGTCAATGAACGAAGAGTAAAAATAAGTGAAATAATTTCTTTTTACATTTTTACAATTTTGAAACTCATCAAAATGATGAGAATAATATCTATTTTAATTAAATCGCGTAAAATGCACGTTATGTTCCGAAAACGCGAACCGAGCAACCGAAACGAACCCGAGTACCACTTGTAGTATAAAAGCCTTGAAGAAGGCTTTTCCTTCATTTATTGTTGCAACAACCCTTTCTCTCTCTAGAATTTCGTCTCCCACCTCTCTCTAAAAATCTAAACTTCAAACGCGCGTATCTTTTTCGTTTCTCCACGGATTTGGGTGTTCTTGGTGTCCACGCGTAGCCCTTGACATCCTCTACACAGAAGTACAAAGAATTTGGAGTTTAAGCCGGCCAAAAACGAGGTATTGACGCTTGAATATTCGCGAAAATAGGGTTTTTGTGTGTGTTGTTCAAACCCGACACCTAGCCGGTTCTTGCGCCACCATTTCGAATCTCGCACCAATAGTAACTCCTCTCAGCAGGATACAAACTAGAAAGGGATATGGTATGGATTGGTTCGAGGAAGAAGATTGCTTGAACCAGGGTTTGTGAGGCTCAACTTCGGCCGAACCTGTTTAACAGCATGACGAACCTTTGAGATGGCTGCCAAACCTTCTCTTGGCGAACCAATATCAGAAACGAACTTATGGTTCGTCGATCACGACCAGCTGAACCCTAATGGGTTTCACGAACCGCACCGAGCCTTCCATGCATGCCACGAACCTCAAAGTGCCGAGCCTATTTAAGTTTTCTCGGCCGAAACCCTGCGAACCTTACCTGTTCAACGAACCTGTACAGAACCACTCCTGAGCCCTCCTGGATGGCGAACCTGTGTGAAGCGATCCATCTTGTGACAGCCGAACCATGCTTGTCTCACGAACCTATTCCCTGTCAACGAACCCTTGTTGGACAAACGAACCTACAAGACCACCGAACTATCATCGAACCTTTCTGCCATGCAGCGAGCCTTCTTCCGTCACGAACCTTGCATGGTTCGTTGACCAGCTTGTCGAACCCTTGTGATACCGAACCCTTCATTACAAGGGACGAACTCAGTTGGACATGCATGGCGAACCCTTGATCACCGGCGAACCTAGATCAAGGGAACCTAAGGGTTCGCAGCCATCTTTGTTCAACCCAACTACAACATGCAACTCTAACCATTCTCTTGGCCCAACTCACTTTTGTTCGGTCCAATCGATGGGCCTAAGACCTCGATCTAGTTCCTTTTGTCCAGCCCATGAACGGTTCGAATTAGGTCTTGCCCACCACCATTTGGCCCAACAACCCACATAATTGGTCTATGGCCTTTGATTAAGCCCACTAGGGTTTCATGGGCTCAAGGCCCAATCTTGGCCTTTTAGTTTATTAATTTTGAATTGATCTTATTCGGTTTAAGTTTAAAACTTAACATAATTAAGAGATCAATTCATAATCCCAAAGACTTAAAACAATTTGAACATTTTTTCAATTTACATGTTAAACAACGGTTATCAAGATCATCAACACTTGTCATTTTATGCATATGAGTTGTACATAAAAGAACATGACACTTCTTTTTCATGAATCAATTATCAATCAAGTGACTCAAACCATGATATTCAAATTCACAACATTCCTAAACATGAGAACAAGTTATTCAAGAGTTAATCAAGATCATGATAACACAAGTCAATCAATAAATCAAAGTCTATACAATCATAAATCTTATATCTTATGTATGATTACAATGATATAGGAACCAGTTAGAGGTCTTGTTTGCTACTTGCTACTTGTTATAGTTCAGAGTCTACTGCAGACAGGTGAGAACTTTAGCCCCTCTTTTACTGTTTTTCAACTGTTTTGGGGTGGAACACGTGATCAAACTCTCTTTATGCTATTGTTCACCTGTTACAAGTTCACTTTAGAAATCCTAGGGATTTCTCAACTATTTTCAAAGGATTTATCAACTGTTTAAAATGTTTTATCAACGGTTAAAATTGTTGCTATTAAAAAGGTTTTATGAAGGTTCTTTAAATTGTTTTATATCAGCTTTACACTAATGGTTTTATAAATGCTATACACTTTTAACTAATGAGATTTATAAACTCTTTTACTATAAACTCGTGTTTTTGATAAAAATGATATGTTATAAACCTTGTTATTACACAAGGACATTATCTTTGGTATTTAATCAAGGGTTTCAATACAAGGATTTCAACCAATGGTTTTCATAGTGGTATTCAAACAAAGGATTTAAATTCATGGTATTCAAACAAGTTATTTCAATCATTGGTATTCATGGTATTCATGGGAAGTTTTCAAATCATGCAAATCAAATAAGGCATTCAATCAAAGGGTTTCAATTCAAGTTTTTCAAAAGCATGGTGTTCATCGTTGTGAACAAACTTATACACACATCAAGTTGCATATTCATTTAGCGTTAGTACTGGGTGATCACAACAAGGGAAAGCGGACACAATTGGGCAGACCTAATTCTGGAGTTAGCTTTTAAATTTGTTTCAAAAGCTAACTGCAGGATTTGGTTACGAATGGTTATATCAATGTTGCTGACAAATTTTCTAACTCAAACCTAGTTTGGGACTTGATTATATGTTTGTTTTTCTAGCAAACAGTCTGATGACTGTTTGGACACGTTTTACAGACTTGATGTTAGTTTAGGTTGCAACCATCCATGTACTTTCATTCATTGTTTTATTCATATGCCTTGCAATGCAAATTCATATTTACAACAGTTAAACCTATTGTTCTCACCAACTACTTTTGTAGTTGACAGTTACTTTTCACGTGTTTCAGGTAATCAGGTTTAGATCATTCTCAAGGACAACTAAGGGGACTATTCTAAGATAGAACAAGATGAAGAAACAAGCTAGGATGGATTAGATACACATTAAATCCTAATTGTTTAATTGTCTTGTTTATGTCTTATTTTGTAAACAATATTTTTGGGTCTGTAGTTGTCATTCTTTTGGTAGATAGATAGAATGTCAGTAACTAAACAATTGTCTAAACCTTATGAAATCTAGTAATGCATTGTGGTTGTTCTTATTCAATACTTGTGCATGATTCAACCATTGATCGTCACCGCGCCGTGGATTCCGCACGCGGCGCAGGGGGTGTCACAGGTTGGTATCAGAGCCAAGGTTGTAGAGAACTAGGAAATACCCAATACTTAATGACCTAGACTATAACCTAAGCTACCATAGGACTAAGTGTTATAGGCTTGAGGATACTTAGGATCTAAGTAAACTTAAGTGAGCATTAAGTCTACATCAAGCTTGAAAGATCTTAGGGATACACTTCTAAGATTAAGTATCGAGTCAATAAATTTGAATAAGGATTCTATAATTTTAGAAACTGAATTAAATTTCTCAATACATATTCATTAAAGGATTTCAGAGGCAAGGATCTGTATTCTTAGTATCCTTGATCTGAAATTCTCAATCAGAGTTCATTAGAGGATATCAGAGGCAAGGATCTGTATTCTTAGTATCCTTGATCTGAAATTCTCAATCAAAGTTCATTAGAGGATATCAGAGGCAAGGATCTGTATTCTTAGTATCCTCGATCTGAAATTCTCAATCAGAGTTCATTACAGAATTTTAGAGGCAAAGATCTGTATTCTTAGTATCTTTGATCTGAAATTCTAATCATGATATTATTATCATGAATTCATTTCATTAGGACTTCAAAACTTAGAATCTGTGTAACAGTATTCTTTAGTTGAAGTTCACACAAGGAGATCATTATACTCAGTACTGTAAGTATTGAGAACCTAGGTTAATTAACCTAGGACACATATATTAAAACCTAAGGTCTTGATTTTTAGTAAATCAAGAATCTCGGTTTTGACAATCATAATCATATTCATAGTTCAAGAAACAATCATGAATCAATCATAATCAATCAAGAGTTGGAATTCTAGCTTCAAATACAAATGGCGGCCAGGCTCTGGCATACTGAAGTGGTGGTGGGATGTCGGCTGGGCAGGCAGCTTGTTTGACCCTACGTAAGCCCTATATAAGCTATCTTCAGTATGACAGGGGGAATTCGGCATTTGTATTTGAAGTGAAGATTCAGGAGCAACTGGAATCATCGAACATTAGTCAAACATGTGAGATACAATCATTTGAGAAACAATCATTTTGTGAAACAATCATTGTGTTAATCAACCATAGATGAGACAACCATGATGTGGGAATCAATCAAGTTGTGAACATTCATTAAATGTAAACCTTAAGTGGAATTTTTAAGTGATTACATGTTTAGTACTTACTAACATAGGTTAACGAGAAAAATGTAGAGCACACGGAAGATGTAGTTCTACATGTTAACAATTGTTAGTAGGTGCACACATAATTCAATCAAAATTAAATCATGAATTCAATCATAGTTCAGTGATCAAAGAACATGGGATTCTTAATCAATGAAACATACATGGTAATCAATACAATCGTTTTGGCAAATGCTAGCAAGGGCATGATCGTGGTATATCGAAGCGGTGGTGGGCTGGCAATTGGGCTGGCAGTTTGCTTGACCCTTTTGTATGCCCTATATATAAGCTATCTCCAGTATACTGGGAAAGTGTCAGTGTGTAGATTTGGTGGAGTGAAATCATGAAACATCATAAACAATCACATGAGAAGTATACTAATAAGTTGATTGCTTATACGTGTAATTGCTCATATTACAATTGAATGATAATATTAGTAGTATGGATATATTACTAACTTTATCATGTAAATTCAATTGTATCCTTTCTCATTACTGAACCACTTGTGGCTTCTATTCGTAGAATGCCTCCTCGACGTGACCCTAACGGAGGGGGTTCAACAAGTGGCAACGATGATGAGATTAACAAAATTGCCCGGGCTATCGCTGTACATATGAAGGATGTTATTCCGAGTATGGTCACTGATATCACCCAGAACCTTCGGGGAAGTACCAGTGATTCGGCACACAATTCAAATGCCAACAACGCCGGAACTGCTACTTTCACTTTCAAGCAGTTTAATGATGCTAAGCCTCCTAAGTATGCTGGTACTAAGGGAGCTACCAGTCTACTGCAATGGCTGGAAAGCATTGAGGATATCCTTGACTTCACAGGATGTCCTGAAAATCTGAAGGTCAAGATGGCCTCAAGCGCTTTTCACAAAGGCGCACTCACCTGGTGGAATTATGAGAAGAACACCAGAGGACGAGAGGTTGCTTTGGCCTTATCATGGGAGGATTTCAAGAAGTTACTTGTGGAACAGTTCTGTCCATGCCATGAACTGAAGAAACTCGAAGTGGAAATATGGAATTTAGTTCAGGACAGTGGCGAGAATGCGAAATATACAACCCGTTTCCATGAGTTGTGTATTCTGGTGCCACATCTGGTTACTCCTCTATCCCGCAGGATAGAGAAGTACATTGAAGGATTACCCCTAGTCATCAGGAGAACTGTTATGGGGAGTAGCCCTACTACTCTGGAGGCGGCGATTCATCTTGGTGCCACTCTCACTGAAGAATATGTCAAAGCGGGTGTGCTCACTCGAAAGGGGTATAAGAGAGCACAGGTTGAAGAAGGCAAGAAGCCTGAACAGCACCAACCCAAAAAGAAGAAACAGAAACAAAAGACGATCAAAAACTATGCAGCTTTGACTGCAGTTACACTGTGCACGCCACTCCCATTACTGCAATTCCACAACCTGCAACGACCAGAAAGCCTTATACTGGTCTGTTTCCACTTTGCACCAAATGCCAATACCATAACCTACCCACTATTCCATGCAGAAAATGTCTCAAGTGTGGACGGATGGGACACTTGGCTGCAACATGTAGATCGGCTCATCTATCTGCTGCTACAACTACTACTGCTAACCCTGCTACTACTGGTGGAAGGGTTTGTTATAACTGTGGAGCAGAAAGACACTTCAGGAACCAGTGCCCAAAACTCAACCCAGCCGCTACAACTGCTACTGCTCGTGCCTTTGTTATCGGAACATCCGAAGCACGCGAGAACCCAGCAGTCATCACGGGTACATTTCTCATTAATGATCATTACGTTTCTATCATATTTGACACTGGTGCTGATAAAAGTTTTGTCTCTACTAAAACTACTTCACTGTTTAATAAACAACCATCTATACTTGATGCTCCTTACACCGTAGAAGTAGCGAATGGTAAGACCACATTAGTGAATTCAATAATTCGCGATTGTGAATTGAGATTGAACGATCATCTTTTCCTTATCAATCTCATTCCTATAACACTCGGAAGCTTCGAAGTTGTAGTAGGAATGGATTGGTTATCCAAAAACCACGCCGAGATTGTATGCTCGGAGAAACTTATTCGACTTCCCTTACCGTCCGGCGAAATGATGCAAGTTTATGGTGAGAAACCCTGCCGCGGATTGAAGATTGTGTCGTGTATCAAGGCTAGGAAGTACCTGAAGAAGAAATACTTAGCGTTCCTGGCTCACATGGTAGAGAAGAAACCTGAGAAGAAAGTGGTTGGAGACGTTCCGGTCATCAGAGATTATCCGGACGTATTCCCAGGAGACTTGCCTGGATTACCACCGATTCGGCAAGTGGAGTTTAGAATCGATCTCGTCCCTGGAGCAAACCCAGTGGCAAAGTCACCATATCGATTAGCACCGTCTGAGATGCAGGAACTGTCTAGTCAACTCCAAGAACTTCTAGACAAAGGTTTCATAAGACCGAGTTTCTCTCCTTGGGGAGCTCCGGTTCTCTTTGTCAAGAAGAAAGATGGTTCATTTCGTATGTGCATCGATTATCGTGAGCTAAACAAGTTGACAATCAAGAGCAGATATCCTCTACCTAGGATCGATGATTTGTTTGATCAATTACAGGGAGCGACTTGCTTTTCTAAAATTGATCTACGATCTGGGTATCATCAGTTACGTGCAAATTATGAGGATATACCAAAGACGGCATTTAGGACTACGGACACTACGAGTTTGTGGTTATGCTATTTGTGCTGACCAACGCACCTGCAGTGTTCATGGATTTGATGAATCGAGTCTGCAGGCCATACTTAGATCAGTTCGTTATCATCTTCATTGATGATATACTGATTTATTCAAAGACTAAGCAAGAACATGAGGATCATTTGAGGAAAGTCTTAGAGCTACTAAGAGCTGAACAGCTTTATGATAAATTCTCAAAGTGTGAATTTTGGCTAAAAGAGGTTCACTTCTTAGGGCATGTCATTAACAGGGATGGGATACACGTAGATCTAGCGAAGATTGAGGCAATTAAGAACTGGACTACCCCATCTACCCCGACAGAGATTCGTTCACTTCTGGGTTTGGCAGGCTATTACCGGAGATTCATCGCAAACTTTTCAAAGATCGCCTTGCCACTTACCACTCTGACCCAGAAAAGTCAAGCGTTCATATGGGGACAGAAACAAGAAGATGCATTTCAACTTATTAAACAGAAGTTATGCAACTCCCCTATCCTTAGTCTTCCAGAAGGCAGTGATGATTTTATTGTCTACTACGATGCTTCAAACCTTGGACTCGGTTGTGTACTTATGCAACGGGACAAGGTGATTGCATATGCGTCAAGACAGCTTAAGGTTCACGAGAAGAATTATACTACTCATGACCTTGAGTTAGGGGCTGTGGTTTTTGCACTGAAGATTTGGAGGCACTACCTTTATGGTACTAAATGTGTCATCTATACAGACCACAAGAGCCTACAACACATTCTCAATCAGAAAGAACTCAACATGAGACAACGGCGTTGGGTTGAGCTTCTAACTGATTATGACTGTGAGATTCGTTATCACCCGGGTAAAGCCAATGTGGTGGCGGATGCTCTTAGTCGTAAGGAACCAGTCAAGCCAATACGTGTAAGAGCCATGGAGATCAACACACAACCAAACTTGAAAGACCTGATTCGTATTGCACAACAACAAGTAGTGATCGACAATCAACTGAAGACAGATTTAGACTGCGTAGTTGAGGGTAAACTAGAACCTCGAGCTGATGGGGTTTTATACTTCAACGGTCGCATCTGGATTCCAAAGTCATAAGAATTGCGCACACTCATCTGTGATGAGGCTCATAAGTCACGATACTCAGTTCATCCTGGAGCAGATAAGATGTACCAAGACTTGAAAACATCTTACTGGTGGCCGGGAATGAAGAAAGACGTTGCACTGTATGTGTGGAAATGTCTAACATGTTCCAAAGTCAAAGCAGAACATCAAAAGCCTTCGGGACTGCTGTAGCAACCTGAAATTCCTTAATGGAAATGGGAACAGATTTCCATGGATTTCATAACTAAGTTGCCAAGAACTCCGCGAGGTTATGATTCGATTTGGGTGATCGTTGATCGACTCACCAAATCTGCTCATTTTCTCCCGATCCGAGAGGATTACAAGATGGAGAAGTTAGCTACCCTGTACATCAACGAAGTCATTGCACGTCATGGTACTCCAACATCAGTCATTTCTGATCAAGATAGTCGTTTCACTTCTCGCTTTTGGCAAACATTACAAAAGGCTTTGGGAACCCGTGTTAATCTTAGCACGGCGTATCATCCCTAAACCGATGGCCAAAGTGAAAGGACTATCCAAACACTCGAGGACATGCTTCGTTCTTGAGTGATTGACTTCAGTGGGAGTTGGGATACTCATCTTCCACTCATTGAGTTTTCGTACAATAACTGCTACCATACAAACATTCAATGTGCACCATTCGAAGCTTTATATGGTAGGAGGTGCCGATCACCGGTCTGCTGGACCGAGGTTGGTGACTCACAGGTTGTAGGACCTGAACTCATTCAAGAAACCACAGACAAGATCAAAATCATTCACACAAGGCTTAAGGCCGCACGAGATCGGCAAAAGAGTTATGCCGACCGACGTCGGAAACCGCTTGAGTTTCAAGTTCGTGACTGAGTCTTACTTAAGGTTTCTCCCTGGAAAGGCATTGTCCGATTCGGGAAGAAAGGGAAACTTGAACCAAGGTACGTTGGACCTTTTGAGATCCTGGAACGGATTGGTCCCGTAGCCTACAAACTCAAACTTCTGGTGGAGCTAAGCAATGTTCACGATACATTTCATGTATCGCATCTTAAGAAATGCTTGGCAGATCATGATGTTCAGATTCCACTGGAAGACATTCAGATTCAAAACAACATGCAATTCATAGAACGCTCGGTTGAAATCATGGATCATGGAGTCAAGAAACTTAAACGTAGCCGTATCCCTATCGTAAAGGTACGATGGGAGGCAAACGTGGTGCTGAGTTCACCTGGGAACGTGAAGACCAGATGAAGCTTAAATACCCTCATCTTTTTACAGTACCTTCGGCTAGTTAATTTCGAGACGAAATTCCCTTAACTAGGGGAGACTGTAACATCTGTACATTTAGTCATAGTAGTCGTAAACAGTGTTAGAACAATGTATATTCATGTCCAATCAGTCAATGTGATTCATATGTTCATGATTGTGTTTGTGTGTTATAAGAATTCTTTAATTTGGAACAAGTATGTATTATTTATTTACAGTCGACTTCGCTAGGCAAGAACAGTATCGTATTACATCGAAAAAGTGGTGGGATGGCGTCAGATAAGGCAGGTAGCTGGACTCTGGGGTATGCCCTATACATATACTGCGTTCGGTGTAATGGGATAGTGTTAGTGCGTAGTGTTGAGACGAATAGTATGACAAGCGATATAATTAAACAAAATCGTAATACGTAAGCGAGACTGAGTATAGTTATGGGTGACGATCCATAATGATACGAATGTTGAACTTATAATTACGAGTAAACGGCAATAAATAAATAATACGATCTAAAAACATACGCGATTGCGGGTATACACGTAATTGTATTTGTTTAACGATCTGTCAACGAACGAAGAGTAAAAAGAAGTGAAATATTTTATTTTTACATTTTTACAATTTTGAAACTCATCAAAATGATGAGAATAATATCTATTTTAATGAAATCGCGTAAAATGTGCGTTACGTTCCGAAAACGCGAACCGAGCAACCGAAATGAACCCGAGTGCCACTCGTAGTATAAAAGCCTTGAAGAAGGCTTTTCCTTCATTTAATGTTGCAACAACCCTTTCTCTCTCTAGATTTTCGTCTCCCACCTCTCTCTAAAAATCCAAACTTCAAACGCGCGTATCTTCTTCGTTTCTCCATGGATTTGGGTGTTCTTGGTGTCCACGCGTAGCCCTTGACATCCTCTACACATAAGTACAAAGAATTTGGAGTTTAAGCCGGCCAAAAACTAGGTATTGACGCTTAAATATTCGTGAAAATAGGGTTTTTGTGTGTGTGTTGTTCAAACCCGACACCTAGCCGGTTCTTGCGCCACCATTTTGACTCTCGCACCAATAGTAACACCTCACAGCAGGATACAAACCTAGAAAGGAATCTGGTATGGATTGGTTCAAGGAAGAATATTGCTTGAACCATGGTTCGTGAGGCTCAACTTCGGCCGAACCTGTTTAACAGCATGACGAACCTTTGAGATGGCTGCCAAACCTTCTCTTGGCGAACCAATATCAGAAACGAACCTATGGTTCGTCGATCACGACCAGCTGAACCCTAATGGGTTTCACGAACCGCACCGAGCCTTCCATGCATGCCACGAACCTATTTAAGTTTTCTTGGCCGAAACCCTGCGAACCTTACCTGTTCAACGAACCCGTACAGAACCACTCCTGAGCCCTCCTGGATGGCGAACCTGTGTGAAGCGAACCATCTTGTGACAGCCGAACCATGCTTGTCCCATGAACCTATTCCCTGTCAACGAACCCTTGTTGGACAAACGAACCTACAAGACCACCGAGCTATCATCGAACCTTTCAGCCATGCAGCGAACCTTCTTCCTTCACGAACCTTGCATGGTTCGTTGACCAGCTTGTCGAACCCTTGTGATACCGAACCCTTCATTACAAGGGACGAACCCAGTTGGACATGTGTAACATTTGTGCATTTAGTCATGATAGTCGTAAACAATGTTAGAACAGTGTGTGTACATGTTCAGTCAGTCAATGTGAATCATGTGTCATTATGTGCTTGTGTGTTAGAATCTTTATCATTTAACAAGTATGTATTATTTATTTACAGTCGAGTTCACTAGGCAAGAACAGTATTGTGTTATATCGAAACAGTGGTGGGAAGCGAGAGTGAGCCCTATATATATAATGCGTTCGGTATAACAGGATAGGGTTGGTGCGTAGTGTTAAGACGAATATTATGACAATTATTTCAACAAGAATCGTAATACGTAAGCGAGACTGAGTATAGTTATGGGTGACGATCCATATTGATACGAATGTTGAACTTATAATTATGATTAAACGACTTTAAATAATTAATACGATCGAAAAACGTACGCGATTGCGAGTATACACGTAATTGTGAATGTTTAACGATCTGGCAACACACGAAGAGTAAAAATAATTAAATTAATTATTTTATATTTTTACAATTTTGAAACTCATCATTTTAATGAGTTTAACAACTCTTTTATTTTAAAACCGCGTAAAATACGCGATACGTTCCGGGAACGCGAACCAAGCGACCGAAACGGACCCGAACACCAACCGGACTATAAAAGCCTTGAATGAGATCATTTATCTCATTTATTTCACCTACAACACTTTCTCTCTCTAATTTTTCGTCCAAGCCTTTCTCTCTCTAGAAAACCCACTTTAAACGCGCGTATCTTCTTCATTTCTCAACGGATTTTGGTGTTCTTGGTGTCCACGTGAAGCTCTCAACGAGTACTACAAGAAAGTAAAAGGATCGGAAGTTTTCACCGGCCAAATCAGAGGTATGCTCAAAAGAAAATCTGGAAAAATAGGTTTTTGTTCGGGTTTTGTTAAACGCACACATAACCGGTTCTATTGCCTCATATTTCGAGTCTCGCACATGTAGCAATCCTCTCGAGGCTAGGATGACTTAGATCTTGGTCTGGAGATGGTGGTTCGATGGTGATGATGATGCTCGCACAGGTTCGTGGAAGGAGGTAACCTCGGCCGAACCTGTTAAAGTGGCCGAACCATTAGGGTTTCCCGGCCGAACCTTCTTGAGTATGGCGAACCCTCACTAGCTCAGCGAACCTGCATCTGCATCATCAGGCGAACCATGCTGCTCGTGAACCTCCCTCGACGAACCTGTTAGCTGTCAAGAACATGGCCGAACCCTAGCGACCCATTCAATCAGACGAACCATCATCAGAGCTACGAACCTCCATGCATTCCACGAACCCTCCTTGTTGCTGCGAACTTTCGGTGATCATGAACGAACCTTTGCTTTCACGAGCCTTTATCAACATGCAGCGAACCCTTATACACCTTGACGAACCCTAGCTCGTGTGGCAGAAGCTATGTCAACCGAACCTTGTAAGGTTCTTTGACCGAACCTTGATGTTTTCTCATGAGAAACGAACCCACATGAGCCAAAGCCTGTAAGATCACGAACCTTAGTAGCCATGCAACGAACCATTGGGCCTTGAACAACTTCAGCCGAACCTTAGGAGGATGTGGAACAAGGTTCGCTGCCCATGATTGTCAACCCATAAACTTTTCGGCCCAACCCAATTCCATGTAGCCCAATTCAATACCTTACGGCCCAAAATAGTGCTGATAGGCCCAATTAGATCCTATTTGGCCCATGATGATCTTAAGTGGCCCAATATTGACTTAGAAGCTTAAATGGCCTACATGAACATTGGACGGCCCAACACAAATCCCTTAGGCCCAATCCAAGCCCATACGGTTCATTATGATCCTAATTAGCTCGATATGAGCTTGGGCGCGTTACGAGGCCTATATACAAGTTGTTGAGCCAACATCCCATTCACTGGGCCCAACACCACATTCAATTGGCCCATCGCTAACCTAAATGGCCCTGGGTAGGCCACAACTCAAAGTGATTGTAATTTGATCTTAGTTGGTTTAAGTTACAACTTAAACTAATAATGGATCAAGTCACAATCTCAAGGACTTAAAACAATTGAGCATCTTATCAATTTTCATAGTAATCAATGGTTATCAAATTCTCAAACAATTATCATTTTATGCATAAGATTTATGCACAATGGAACATTTCATATTCATTTCTTGGACCCATGATCAATCAAATGATTCAAATCATAACCTTCAAGTTTTCACAACAATCATAATCATGAGAACAAGTTATCATGTGATAATCAATTTCAAGAGAACACACAAGTCAATCAATGAATCAAAGTCTATACAATTATAAATCCTATATCTTATGTATGATTACAATGTTATAGGAATCAATTAGAAGTCCTGTTTGCTACTTGCTATCTGTTTTAGTTCAGAGTCTACTGCAGACAGGTGAGAACTTTAGCCCCTCTTTTACTGTTTTATAACTGTTTTGGGGTGGAACACGTGATCAAACCAAACGTTTACAATCATATTTCATTACACAAGGTGTGTATTCTTATAAACATTATGGTTTCATTTACGAATCCTAGGATTCATCAACTGTTTTAAAGGAATTTTCAATTATTAAACTCTTTTCACTAAAAAGGTTTTATAAAGAATCTTTGAACTGTTTTGTAACCGATTTACTCAAATGTATTTATGAAGGATAAACACTTTTAATAAATGATTTTATAAACTCTTTTGTTATAAACCTTGTTGTTACACAAGGTCACTATTTCATGGTATTCAAATCAAGTGGTTCATTTCATGTATTCAAATCAAGTGGTTTCTTCATGGCATTCAAATCAAGTGGTTTACTTCATGGTATTCAAATCAAGTGGTTCATTTCATGGTATTCAAATCAGTGGTTCATTCATGGTATTCAAATCAGCAGATTCATTTCATGGTATTCAAAACAAAGGATTTAATTCGTGGAATTAAATCTAGGTTTTCAATTCATGTTATCAAATAAGGCATTAACACATCCGGTTAAAGTAAGGTTCAGAAACATGGTGTCTATTGTTGTAAACAAACTTGTAAAAGCATCAAGTATCATATTCATTAGCGTTAGTACTGGGTGATCACAACAAGGGAAAGCGGACACACACATTGGGGCAGCCGATTGCTGCAGTTAGTTTTTAAATTTGTTTTATAAACTAACTGCAGATTTCGGTTACATATGGTTTTATCAAAACTGTTGACACATTATCTAACTCCAAACGTGGTTTGGGACTTGATATTATATGTTGACTCTCGTGCAAACAGTGATTGGACTGTTTACACTCATTTTCTTACTTGATGTTAGTTTGGGTTGCAGCTCATCCGTGTGAATCTTATGTTGCTTTAACTTACCTATGCCTTATATCATATACTCATGTTTACAAATGATTAAACCTATTGTTCTCACCAACTACGTCTGTAGTTGACAGTTACTTTTCACGTGTTTCAGGTAATCAGGTTTAAGACATTCTCAGAGACAACTAAGGAGACCATACTAAGATAGAACAAGATGAAGAAACATGCTAGGATGGATTAGAAACACACTAAATCCTAATTGTTTAATTGTCTTGTTTGAAGTCTTATTTTGTAAACTATATTTAGGGTCTGTAGTTGTCTTTCTTCTGGTAGATAGATTGTCTGTAATTAAACAACTGTCTAAACATTATGAAATGTAGTAATCCAGTGTGGTAGTTCTTATTCAATACTTGTGCATGATTCAACTGTTCATACGTCACCGCGCCGTGGATTCCGCACGCGGCGCAGGGGTGTGACAGGTTAGTATCAGAGCCAAGGTTGTAGAGAACTAGGAAAAACCCAATGTTTAATGACCTAGACTATAACCTAAGCTACCCAATAGGACTAAGTGCTATAGGCTTGAGGAACTTAGGATCTAAGTAACTTAAGTGAACATTAAGTCTACAATAAGCTTGAAAGATCTTAGGGACATTTTACTAAGATTAGATCTTGAGTCAAAGAATTTGAATCGGACTTCTATAATTTTAGAAACCGGATTAAATTCTCACACATATGCATTTAAGGATTTCAGAGGCAAGGATCTGTATTCTTAGTATCCTTGATCTGAAATTCTCACACAGAGATCATTATAGAATTCGGAGGCAAAGATCTGTATTTTCAGTATCTTTGATATGAATTTCTTGTCATATTCATATAGGATTTAGAGGCAAAGATTGGTATCTTTGATCTAAAGTCCTTGTCATATCCATTATAGGAATTCAAATGTCAAGATCTATTAATTAGATCTTGATTTGAAATCCTTGTCATATCCATTATAGGAATTCAATGTCAAGATCTATTAATTTAGAGTCTTGATTTGAAATCCTTGTCATATTCATTATAGGAATTCAAATGTCAAGATCTATTAATTTAGAGTCTTGATTTGAAATCCTTGTCATGCTCATTATAGGAATTCAAAGGTCAAGAACTATTAATTTAGAATCTTGATTTGAAATCCTTGTCATTGTTATCATTGTTATCATTATCAGGTGTTCATTATCATAGGAACTTTATAACTTAGAATCTGTGTAACAGTATTCTTTAGTTGAAGTTCTCACAAGAGATCATTATACTCGATACTGTAGGTATTGAGAACCTAGGTTAATTAACCTAGGACACACATGCTAAAACCTAAGGTTTTAATTTCAAGCAAATTAAGAACCATGGTTTACATAATCATAAACATATCTGAGAACAGAGGCAATCATGAAACAATCATAATCAATCAACAGTTGGAATCTTAGCCCCAAATAGACGACGGATTAACGCTGACGTGTTGAGGTAAGTGGTGGGTCGGTGAGAGCTTACCCTATATATAAGCTTATTTCAGTATGTTAGGGGGAATCCGGCGTTCGTATTTGGAGTGAGGATTCGGGAGCAACTGGAACATTGAACATTAGTCAAACACATGGGATACAAACATTTGGGAAACAATCATTGGTGAATCAAATCATAGTGAATTCAAACTTGGATGAACCAAACATTATGGTGAATCAATCAAGTTGTGAACATTCTTTAATGTAAACCTTAAGTGAAATTCTTAAGTGATTACATCATTAGTACTTACTGACATAGGTTAACAGGAAAGTGTAGAACACACGTATGATTTAGTTCTACATGTTAACAACTGTTAGTAGGTGCACGCATAACATAATCATAGTTCAATCATGGAATCAATCATAGTTCAAGTTGATCAAAGATCATGGGATTCTTAATCAATGGAACACACTTGGAAATCAGTACAAACGTGTTGCCAAATGCTAGCAAGGGCATGATCGTGGTATATCGAAACGGTGGTGGGCAGCGAGAGTGAGCCCTATATATAACTATTTTCGGTATATCGGGAAAGTGTCAGTGTGTAGGTTTGGTGGAGAGATCATGGGACATCGTACATATTCACATGATAAGTATGCAAATAAGTTGATAACTTATACGTGTACTGGATCATATTACAATTGAATGATAATACTAGTAGTATGGATATATTACTGACCTTATCATGAAAATTCAATTGTATCCTTTCCTCATTACTGACCCGCTTGTGGCTTCTATTCGTAGAATGCCTCCCCGACGTGATCCTAACGGAGGGGGTTCAACAAGTGGTAATGATGATGAGATCAACAAGATTGCTCGAGCTATCGCTGTTCATATGCGGGAAGTAATCCCTGGTATGGTCACTGATATCACCCAGAATCTTCGGGGAAGTACCAGTGATTCAGCACACAACTCAAATGCCACTAACGCTGGAACTGCTAACTTACTTTCAAGCAGTTCAACGATGCTAAGCCTCCTAAGTACTCTGGTACCGAGGAGCTACCGGCCTACTGCAATGGCTGGAAAGCATTGAAGACATTCTCGACTTCACTGGATGTCCTGAGAATCTGAAGGTCAAGATGGCCTCAAGCGCTTTTCATAAAGGCGCACTCACCTGGTGGAATTCTGAGAAGAACACCAGAGGACGTGAAGTTGCATTAGCCTTACCGTGGGACGGTTTCAAGAACTTACTCGTGGAAAAGTTTTGTCCACGTCATGAACTGAAGAAACTCGAGGTAGAGATGTGGAATCTGGTGCAAGATAGTGGAGAGAACGCAAAGTATACAACTCGATTCCATGAGTTGTGCATTCTGGTACCCCATTTGGTTACTCCTCTATCCCGCAGGATAGAGAAATACATTGAAGGTCTACCCTTAGTAGTCAGGGGACTGTCATGGGTAATAACCCTACTACTCTGGAAGCGGCGATTCAACTTGGTGCTACTCTTACTGAGGTATGTGAAATCTGGTGTGCTCACCCGAAAGGGATTCAAGAGAGCACAGATTGAAGAAGGCAAGAAGCCTGAACAGCACCATCACAAGAAGAAGAAGCAAAAGACAATCAAGAACTTTGCAGCGTTGACTGCGGCTGCACCTACTCATGCCACACCTCACTGCTATGCCACAACCAGCTAATGCCAGAAAGCCTTATACTGGCCACTTTCCACTTTGCACCAAATGCCAGTATCATCATCTGCCCAACACTCCATGCAAGAAGTGTCTCAAATGTGGCGTATGGGACACTTTGCAGCTACATGCCGAGCTGCTCATCTTGCTGCTGCAACAACTGCTACCACACCACTACTGCTACAGGTGGAAGAGCCTGTTATAATTGTGGAGCAGAGGGACACTTCAGAAACCAGTGTCCAAAACTCAACAACATACTGCTGCTGCTCGTGCTTTTGTTATTGGAACTGCTGAAGCACGTGAGAGCCGGCAGTCATCACGGGTACATTTCTTATCAATGATCACTACGTTTCTATCATATTTGATACTGGTGCTGATAAAAGCTTTATCTCTGCTCATACTGCTTCTTTGCTTAATATGCAACTATCTACACTTACTGCTCCCTATACAGTAGAAGTAGCGAATGGTAAGACTATAGTTGTAGATTCTATTATCCATGGTTGTGAATTAAGATTAAATGACCATCTTTTTCTCCATCGATCTCATTCCTATGACTCTCGGAAGCTTCGAAGTTGTGATAGGAATGGATTGGTTATCCAAAACAATGCTGAAATCGTATGCTCTGAGAAACTTATTCGAATTCCCTACCGTCCGGCGAAACGATGATAGTCTACGGCGAGAAACCATGCCGCGGATTGAAGATTGTATCGTGCATCAAGGCGAGGAAGTACTTGAAGAAGAAATATTATGCTTTCCTAGGCTCACGTGGTGGAAAAGAAACCTGAAAAGAAGCAGTTGGACGTTCCAGTTATCAGAGATTATCCAGACGTATTTCCAGAAGACTTGCCTGGACTACCACCAGTCCGACAAGTGGAGTTTAGAATTGATCTCGTCCCTGGAGCAAACCCAGTGGCGAAGTCACCGTATCGATTAGCACCGTCTGAGATGCAAGAACTGTCTAGTCAGCTTCAAGAACTTTTAGACAAAGGTTTCATAAGACCGAGTTTCTCTCCATGGGGAGCTCCGGTTCTCTTTGTCAAAAGAAAGACGGTTCATTTCGTATGTGCATCGACTATCGTGAGCTAAACAAGTTGACAATCAAGAATAGATATCCTCTGCCCAGGATCGATGATCTGTTTGATCAATTACAGGGAGCAACTTGCTTCTCTAAGATTGATTTACGATCCGGGTATCATCAGTTAAGAGTAAATGATGAGGATATACCAAAGACGGCATTTAGGACTCGATATGGACACTATGAGTTCGTGGTTATGCCATTTGGGCTGACCAATGCACCTGCAGTGTTCATGGACTTGATGAATCGAGTCTGCAGGCCTTACTTGGATCAGTTTGTTATTGTCTTTATTGATGATATACTGATTTATTCCAAGTCGGAACAAGAGCATGAAGATCATTTGAGGAAAGTCTTAGAGTTACTAAGAGCTGAACAACTCTATGCTAAATTCTCAAAGTGTGAATTTTGGCTAAAGGAAGTTCACTTCTTAGGACATGTCATAAACAAGATGGAATACATGTAGATCCAGCCAAGATTGAGGCGATTAAGAACTGGACTACTCCATCTACTCCAACAGAGATTCGTTCATTTCTGGGTTGGCAGGTATTACAGAAGATTCATTGCAAACTTCTCTAAGATAGCCTTGCCACTTACCACACTAACTCAGAAAAGTCAAGCTTTATATGGGGACAGAAACAAGAAGATGCATTTCAACTTCTTAAACAGAAGTTATGCAACTCCCCTATCCTTAGTCTTCCAGAAGGCAGTGATGATTTCATTGTCTACTGTGATGCTTCAAACCTTGGTCTCGGTTGTGTACTTATGCAACGGGACAAGGTCATTGCTTATGCTTCAAGACAACTTAAGGTTCACGAGAAGAATTACACTACTCATGACCTTGAGTTAGGGGCTGTGGTCTTTGCATTGAAGATTTGGAGACACTACCTGTATGGTACTAAATGTGTCATCTATACAGACCACAAGAGCCTGCAACACATTCTCAATCAGAAAGAACTCAACATGAGACAACGACGTTGGGTTGAGCTTCTAACTGATTACGACTGTGAGATTCGTTACCATCCGGGTAAAGCCAATGTGGTGGCGGATGCTCTTAGTCGCAAGGAACCAGTCAAACGATTCGTGTAAGAGCCATGGAGATCAACACACAGCCAAACTTGAAAGACTTGATTCGTATTGCACAACAACAAGTAGTAACAGACAATCAACTCAAGACAGACTTGGATTGTGGCATTGAGAAGAAACTAGAACCTCGAGCTGATGGGGTGTTATATCTCAACGGCCGCATTTGGATTCCAAAGTCTGAAGAATTGCGCACACTCATCTGTGATGAGGCTCATAAGTCGCGATACTCAGTTCATCCTGGAGCCGACAAGATGTATCAGGACTTGAGGACATCTTACTGGTGGCCGGGAATGAAGAAAGACATAGCACTGTATGTGGGAAAATGTCTTACATGTTCAAAGGTCAAAGCAGAACATCAAAAACCTTCGGGACTTCTACAGCAACAGCTGAAATTCCTCAATGGAAATGGGAGCAAATTTCCATGGATTTCATAACCAAGTTGCCGAGAACTCCGCGAGGTTTCGATTCGATTTGGGTGATCGTTGATCGACTCACCAAATCTGCTCATTTTCTCCCTATCCGAGAGGATTACAAAATGGAGAAGCTATCCACTCTGTACATCAACGAAATCATTGCACGTCATGGTACACCAACATCAATCATATCTGATCGTGATAGTCGTTTCACTTCTCGCTTTTGGCAATCATTGCAAAAGGCTTTGGGAACGCGTGTTAATCTTAGCACGGCGTATCATCCTCAAACCGACGGCCAAAGCGAAAGGACTATCCAAACACTTGAAGACATGCTTCGTTCTTGTGTCATTGACTTCGGTGGAAGTTGGGACACTCATCTCCCACTCATTGAGTTTTCATATAACAATAGCTATCATACGAGCATTCAATGTGCACCATTCGAAGCTCTATATGGTAGAAAGTGCCGATCACCGGTCTGTTGGACCGAGATTGGTGACTCACAGGTCGTAGGACCAGAACTCATTCAGGAAACATCAGACAAAATCACAATCATTCAGTCACGGCTTAAGGCCGCACGAGATCGGCAAAAGAGTTATGCTGATCGACGTCGGAAACCGCTTGAGTTTCAAGTCGGTGACCGAGTCTTACTCAAAGTTTCTCCCTGGAAAGGCGTTGTCCGATTCGGGAAGAAAGGGAAACTTGCACCAAGGTACGTTGGACCTTTTGAGATCCTGGAACGGATTGGTCCCGTAGCCTACAAACTCAAACTTCCAGTGGAGCTAAGCAATGTTCATGATACTTTTCATGTATCAAATCTTAAGAAATGCTTAGCGGATCATGATGTTCAGATTCCACTGGAAGACATACAGATTCAGCAACACAATTCATAGAACGTCCAGTTGAGATCATGGATCATGGGGTCAAGAAACTTAAACGCAGCCGTATCCCGATCGTGAAAGTACGATGGGAGGGCAAACGCGGTGCTGAGTTCACCTGGGAACGTGAAGACCAGATGAAGCTTAAGTACCCTCATCTTTTTACAGTATCTTCGGCTAGTTAATTTCGGGACGAAATTCCCTTAACTAGGGGAGACTGTAACATTTGTGCATTTAGTCATGTAGTCGTAACAGTGTTAGAACAGTGTGTGTACATGTTCAGTCAGTCAATGTGAATCATGTGTCATTATGTGCTTGTGTGTTAGAATCTTTATCATTTAAAAGTATGTATTATTTATTTACAGTCGAGTTCACTAGGCAAGAACAGTATTGTGTTATATCGAAACAGTGGTGGGCAGCGAGAGTGAGCCCTATATATATACTGCGTTCGGTAACAGGATAGTGTTGGTGCGTAGTGTTAAGACGAATATTATGACAATTAATTCAACAAGAATCGTAATACGTAAGCGAGACTGAGTATAGTTATGGGTGACGATCCATAATGATACGAATGTTGAACTTATAATTATGATTAAACGACTTTAAATAATTAATACGATCGAAAACGTACGTACGATTGCGGGTATACACGTAATTGTGAATGTTTAACGATCTGGCAACACACGAAGAGTAAAAATAATTAAATTAATATTTTATATATTTTTACAATTTTGAAACTCATCATTTTAATGAGTTTAACAACTCTTTTATTTTAAAACCGCGTAAAATACGCGTTACGTTCCGGAAACGCGAACCGAGCGACCGAAACGGACCCGAATACCACCCGGACTATAAAAGCCTTGAACAGATCATTTATTCTCATTTATTTCACCTACAACACTTTCTCTCTCTAAATTTCGTCCAACCTTTCTCTCTCTAGAAAACCCACTTTAAACGCGCGTATCTTCTTCATTCTCAACGGATTTTGGTGTTCTTGGTGTCCACGCGAAGCTCTCAACGAGTACTCTACACGAAAGTACAAGAACGATCGGAGTTTTCACCGGCCAAATCGAGGTATGCTCGAAAGAAATCTGGAAAAATAGTTTTGTTCGTGGGTTTGTTTAACCGCACACATTAACCGTTCTATTGCCTCATATTTCGAGTCTCGCACATGTAGCAATCCTCTCGAGGCTAGAAGACTTAGATCTTGGTCTGGAGATGGTGGTTCGATGGTGATGATGATGCTCGCACAGGGTTCGTCGGAAGGAGGTAACCTCGCCGAACCTGTTAAAGTGGCCGAACCATTAGGTTTCCTTCCCGGCCGAACCTTATTGAAGTATGGCGAACCCTCACTAGCTCAGGGACCTCATCTGCAATCATCAGGCCACCATCTGCTCTGAACCTCCCTCGACGAACCTTGATGTTTTCTCAGTAAGAACAACCCACATGAGCCAAAGCATGTAAGATCACGAACCTAGAGCCATGGCAACGACCTTGGGCCTTGAACAACTTCAGCGAACCTTAGTAGGATGTGGAACAAGGTTTCGCTGCCCTGATGTCACCCATAAACTTTTCGGCCCAACCCAATTCCATGAGCCAATTCAATACCTTACGGCCCCAAAACATTCTGATAGGCCCAATTAGATCCTATTTTGGCCCATGATGATCTTAAGTGGCCCATATTGACTTAGAACCTTAAATGGCCTACATGAACATTGGACGGCCCAACACAAATCCCTTAGGCCCAATCCAAGCCCATACGGTTCATTATGATCCTAATTAGCTCGATATGAGCTTGGGCGCGTTACGAGGCCTATATACAAGTTGTTGAGCCAACATCCATTCACTGGGCCCAACACCACATTCAATTGGCCATCGCTAACCTAAATGGCCCAGGGTAGGCCACAATCAAAGTGATTGTAATTTGATCTTAGTTGGTTTAAGTTACAACTTAAACTAATAATGGGATCAAGTCACAATCTCAAGGACTTAAAACAATTGAGCATCTTATCAATTTTCATAGTAATCAATGGTTATCAAATTCTCAAACAATTATCATTATGCATAAGATTTATGCACAATGGAACATTTCATATTCGTTTCTTGGACCCATGATCAATCAAATGATTCAAATCATAACCTTCAAGTTTTCACAACAATCATAATCATGAGAACAAGTTATCATGTGATAATCAATTTCAAGAGCACACAAGTCAATCAATGAATCAAAGTCTATACAATTATAAATCCTATATCTTATGTATGATTACAATGTTATAGGAATCAATTAGAAGTCCTGTTTGCTACTTGCTATCTGTTTTAGTTCAGAGTCTACTGCAGACAGGTGAGAACTTTAGCCCTCTTTTACTGTTTTATAACTGTTTTGGGGTGGAACATGTGATCAAACACAAACGTTTACAATCATATTTCATTACACAAGGTGTGTGTATTCTTATAAACATTATGGGTTCATTTTACGAATCCTAGGAATTCATCAACTGTTTTAAAGGAATTTTCAATTATTAAACTCTTTTCACTAAAAAGGTTTTTTATAAGAATCTTTGAACTGTTTTGCAACCGCTTTACTCAAATGTATTTATGAAGGATAAACACTTTAAATAAATGATTTTATAAACTCTTTTGTTATAAACCTTGTTGTTACACAAGGTCACTATTTCATGGTATTCAAATCAAGTGGTTCATTTCATGTTATTCAAATCAAGTGGTTTACTTCATGGCATTCAAATCAATGGTTACTTCATGGTATTCAAATCATGGTATTTCAAGACATTCAAATCAAGTGGTTCATTTCATGGTATTCAAATCACAGATTCATTTCATGATATTCAAAACAAAGGATTTAATTCGTGGAATTAAATCTAGGTTTTCATTCATGTTATCAAATAAGGCATTAACACATCCGGTTAAAGTAAGGTTCAGAAACATGGTGTCTATTGTTGTAAACAAACTTGTAAAAGCATCGAGTATCATATTCATTAGCGTTAGTACTGGGTGATCACAACAAGGGAAAGCGGACACACACATTGGGCAGGCCGATTGCTGCAGTTAGTTTTAAATTTGTTTTATAAACTAACTGCAGATTTCGGTTACATATGGTTTTATCAAAACTGTTGACACATTATCTAACTCCAAACGTGGTTTGGGACTTGATAGTATATGTTGACTCTCGTGCAAACAGTGATTGGACTGTTTACACTCATTTTCTTACTTGATGTTAGTTTGGGTTGCAGCTCATCCATGTGAATCTTATGTTGCTTTAACTTACCTATGCCTTATATCATATACTCATGTTTACAAATGATTAAACCTATTGTTCTCACCAACTACGTCTGTAGTTGACAGTTACTTTTCACGTGTTTCAGGTAATCAGGTTTAAGACATTCTCAGAGACAACTAAGGAGACCATACTAAGATAGAACAAGATGAAGAAACATGCTAGGATGGATTAGAAACACACTAAATCCTAATTGTTTAATTGTCTTGTTTGAAGTCTTATTTTGTAAACTATATTTTGGGTCTGTAGTTGTCTTTCTTTTGGTAGATAGATTGTCTGTAATTAAACAACTGTCTAAACATTATGAAATGTAGTAATCCATTGTGGTAGTTCTTACTCAATACTTGTGCACGATTTAACTGTTCATACGTCACCGCGCCGTGGATTCCGCACGCGGCGCAGGGGTGTGGCAACATGCATGGAGAACCCTTGATCACCGGCGAACCTAGATCCGGCGAACCTAAGGGTTCGCAGCCATATTTGTTCAACCCAACTACAACACGCAACTCTAACCATTCTCTCGGCCCAATTCACTTTTGTTCGGTCCAATCGATGGGCCTAAGACCTCGATCTAGTTCCTTTTGTCCAGCCCAGACGGTTCGAATTAGGTCTAGCCCACCACCATTTGGCCCAACAACCCACTTAATTGGTCTATGGCCTTTGATTAAGCCCACTAGTGTTTCATGGGCTCAAGGCCCAATCTTGGCCTTTTAATTTATTAATCGTGAATTGATCTTATTCAACTTAACATAATTAAGAGCTCATTCATAACCCCAAACTTAAAACATTCAAACCCTTTTAAATTTACATGTTAAACAACGGTTATCAAGATCATCAACACTTGTCATTTTATGCATATGAGTGTGTATAAAAAGACATGACACTCTTCTTTTCATGATCAATTATCAATCAAGTGACTCAAACCATGATATTCAAATTCCAACATTCCTAAACATGAGAACAAGTTATTCAAGAGTTAATCAAGATCATGATAACACAAGTCAATCAATAAATCAAAGTCTATAAATCAATAAATCTTATATCTTATGTACGATTACAATGATATAGGAACCAGTTAGAGGTCTTGTTTGCTACTTGCTACTTGTTATAGTTCAGAGTCTACTGCAGACAGGTGAGAACTTTAGCCCTCTTTTACTGTTTTTCAACTGTTTTGGGTGGAACACGTGATCAAACTCTCTTTATGCTATTGTTCACCTTTACAAGTTCACTTAGAATCCTAGGGATTTTTCAACTATTTTCAAAGGATTTATCAACTGTTTAAAAATGTTTTATCAACGGTTAAAATTGTTGCTATTAAAAAGGTTTTATGAAGGTTCTTTAAATTGTTTTATATCAGCTTTACACTAATGGTTTTATAAATGCTATACACTTATAACTAATGAGATTTATAAACTCTTTTACTATAAACTCATGTTTTTGAAAAAAATGATGTTCATTTAGCGTTGTGAACAATCTTATACACACATCAAGTTGCATATTCATTTAGTGTTAGTACTAGGTGATCACAACAAGGGAAAGCGGACACAATTGGGCAGACCTAATTCTGGAGTTAGATTTTAAATTTGTTTTAAAAGCTAACTGCAGGATTTGGTTACGAATGGTTATATCAATGTTGCTGACAAATTTTCTAACTCCAAACGTAGTTTGGGACTTGATTATATGTTGGTTTTTCTAGCAAACAGTCTAATGACTGTTTGGACACGTTTTACAGACTTGATGTTAGTTTGGGTTGCAACCATCCATGTACTTTCATTCATTGTTTTATTCATACGCCTTACAATGCAAATTCATATTTACAACAGTTAAACCTATTGTTCTCACCAACTACTTTTGTAGTTGACAGTTACTTTTCACGTGTTTCAGGTAATCAGGTTTAGATCATTCTCAAGGACAACTAAGGGGACCATTCTAAGATAGAACAAGATGAAGAAACAAGCTAGGATGGATTAGACACACATTAAATCCTAATTGTTTAGTTGTCTTGTTTGTGTCTTATTTTATAAACAATATTTTTGGGTCTGTAGTTGTCATTCTTTTGGTAGATATATAGAATGTCTGTAACTAAACAATTGTCTAAACCTTATGAAATCTAGTAATGCATTGTGGTTGTTCTAATTAAATACTTGTGCATGATTCAACCATTGATCGTCACCGCGCCGTGGATTCCGCACGCGACGCAGGGGGTGTGACATTTAAGACTTTTTGTTTATGACTTGATCTCGTAATTAGGTTAAGTTAAACTTAAATCGAACAAGATCAATTCATAATTGCTTTACGTTGTATTAGGCTTTGATCACTCTTAACAATCCCATTATTCCAAGTGAGCCGTATGAGTTGAGTGATCAAATTCATAATTAATGGGCTAAAAAGGCAGAGATTGGGCCGAGACATCGTCCCATGAGTCTCGTGGGCTTAAACAAAGGTTATGGACCGAATTACACCAAGGTTCGGGCTTGCTGAACCAACATGGCCAAATCCAATATCTATTGGACTGGTCTCATTAAACTGTTGGGCCAACAGAAAATCACACGGGCTGCATAGGACTAGTGGGCCGAACAGGTTTATGCATAGGTTTAAGGTTCGCCGAAAAACAAGTTGCCAGCACCAAGGTTCGCTGACCATGTGAAGGTTCGGCTAGGTGATGGTTGTACCTAGGTTCGGCCAGGGTTTTAATGATCAAAGGTTCGTTACCTAGAAAGGGTTCGGTGTTCAACCAATGGTTCGGCTAGAGTGCATGTAGGTTCGTGAGTCTTTCATGGGTTCGGCGATGCTGATGAGGGTTCGGTTAGGGTTCGCCATGCATGCTGCATGGTTCGTCTGTGTGTAGGGTTCGTGACTCACGAGAGCGTCTGTCACACCCCGGGCCTACGGGGTTGGATCGGATTCCCCGTCGGGCGGAAGGTTCCCGAGACGCGATATCGTGTGTGATAATCGTGATGATCAGATTGTTTACATAGCCTCAATGTTAGGAATATCTAAAGCACAAAGACATTTAACTAAAATCTACAAAGTTAAATTTCAATATCAATGTTTGATAATTTAACCAAGTAAACATATCAAAATGATTCACAATGATTAACAAAATATGTGCTTTCCAAAACTACTAGGTCCTCTAACTGAGCTTCCTAGCATGCAATCCAAATCCTTAACCTAGTCCTGTACATCACCTGAGAAGGCATGAAAATAAAACAAAGTCAACACAATGGTTGGTGAGTTCATATGATTTTAGTATTTGAAAATAGTTTTGCAAAACTTTTAGGTAAAACCTTAACCTCATTATCAACACCTGTATCATCCAACTCGGTATGCTTATATATAGGGCATACCCCTGGGTCGAGCCTACGACCCGCTCAGACGCCGTCCCACCACATACTAAGCCACATAGGACATTGTTGCTAATAATAATTAAGCATTTTACCTACCATTCCTTTCTATGATCGTCTGAGATCTAAAGCACTCTGTTTATCCGATTATGATGTCAATCCAAAAAAAAAATGTTTATGTTTCCCCTTAGGTAACCACCTTAATCTCATTAACATCACCTGTATCATCCAGCTCGGTATAGGGCATACCCCTGAGTCGAGCCTACGACCCGCCCAGACGCCGTCCCACCACATACTAAGCCGCATAGGACATTGATCTTAATGACAATTAAGCGTCTTACCTAACACTCACTTTTATATTAAAAGACTTGATTTCCATAATTAGAAATAAAACCGATTTCCTGGGTTCACCATGTCTTCATGATTTCCCAAAAACAATTATAGAAATAAAATGTTAAATGTTTAAATAAATAAATAAATAACATTTACACACAACTAAGACATGATGATTGGGCCTTATTTGACTCAATCAATTAGACTTAGTCGTTGGTGGTTGTCCAAGTTGTACCCTCTCACACGTGACCCATGCCAGGCATAACTCACAAGGAGTATACCTGAACTGACCGGGATTTTAATGTTTTCCCCATATCAGCTTGACCCTCTGGCCTACTGTGTGTGTCGGGACTTTAAGCATATCCTTTGATTCTTGATCGTTCTCGATTCTCCTGACTCCTGATACTGATTTCATTTGATAGTTCACGTTATTGCCCATGTAGCTTGACATCAAATGTCTACTACTGTGACGGGACTTTATGTGTGTTACACGTGGTCTTGATTTCCATACAACTGACATCCACCTTAATTCAAGTATTAATGATTTCATTAGATTGTAATGATTTCATTATTTCAATGATTCACACACATTTATGATTTCTGATTCCTTGAGTCTCTTGATCTTGATCTTTAGAATTTCCGTGGTTCACAATGATAATTGATTTTTGATTATGATTCTTTGTTCTCAGATCCCACACTGAATTAGGTTTCCTTTGAATATATCTTTTGTTTTATTCCTTTGATTCAACTTTGAATTTAGATTTTTGAATTTGAGCTTGATGGACTAAGGGTTTGTTTAGAGTTTAGAATTAAAGTATTACTCATAAGAGTAAATTAATTAACTTGATAATTTGATCTGTTTAATAATTACCTAGACAGGAGTCTAGGAGTATCAACAAACATAAAATTGTAAACATAAAATAAATAAACATTTAAGTAAACAATTTTTTTTAAATAAAACAGTTTACGCATGCTTCTCAGCCCCGCGTTTAAAACAAAAATGTTAGAAAAGGGCAATGAACTCACCTCGTATTTGAAGGGGTTGACTTAGCTTAAACTAGACTGCGTGCACTCGTTGTTGTTTTGTAATAGTATTCACGTTCCTGTATTGATTTCATATTGTTTGAAATTTGTAAGTATACTTACTAGAGAAATCGTGTGCGTGTAGGTGTTAGCCATAAGTTGGCTAACACTTATGGGTCTCGGTCATCATTCGGCCCTAGGTTTTATTGTTGCAGGTCATGCTAGTCCTCGCCTCCATTCGATTGTATGTAGTATGTTTCGCCATATGTTATCGTTTGGCCTGCTATGGGCTTTAGCATGAGGTGTAACAGTGAACTTTTATACATCATAACTATGTCACTTAAGTCTTAGTTTAAGATCATAAATCCTTACCTTTATAAGACCTAAAGAGGTGTTTTCTTAGATAATAACTAATCATGACATTATTATTGTAAAACTTAACGTTTTAAATGTTATGAATATACTAGATTGTACCTTTAATCAAATGGGCCGAATGTGAATAGACCATGTTTAAGTGTATGGGCTTCGTCTAAATATGGCCATAGACACATGTATGGACCGAAAATCATTGGACCTATATAACTAGGTCGGATGATGTGTCATGAATCGGTGGGTTACTTGTGCCGAATGATTGGGCCCAGGTGTCATAATGGGCCGAGGCAGTGTGAGTGGGTTAGACAAATGCCTTTGGGCCTATCATACGCAGGTGACCCGAATTTAAATCCATGGACCGACTCAAATTGTGTGTGTACCGGACTGATCATATAGACCAACACAATAATGTTGGAATGATGAAATCACTTGGGCGAGGAGAACGTGGGCTGATTTCACTGGGCTTGGCCGATTAAAATGGAAAACATGGGTAGGTTTCCACAGCGAACCTATTGAGTTTACAGCTAAGGTTCGCCATATGTTTAAGGGGTTCGACTAACATATTTCACGGCAGTCATGGTTCGGCCCAGATGGAAAACGTTCATAACATGCAGCTTCGTAGTCATTAGGTTCGGCGTGACAAGGGTTCGCCATGCATGCGTAGTGGGTTCGCCTCCTGGTTCGTCGCTTGCTTGATGGTTCGGTTGTGGTATAGGTTCACAGCTCCTCAAGAGGGTTTGTGTCTCTATGGTCGTCCAGGGCGGGGAAAGGTTCGGCCAGTAGCTGAAACTAGTTCGTGACCATGCAAGACAAAGGTTCGGACATTGTGAAGGGGTTCGCCTAGGGTTTGTTGTCACACAAGGTTCGGCTGCTACCTGGGCAAAAAGGCTCGGCCGAAAATGGTTCTAACGAACTGTAATGGTTCGTCTCATCAGCTTCACCTCCTTGACTTGTGAACCGTTGCATGGCTGTTAATGTGTTGTGATGCGAATGAACCACTAAAAGGTTTCGGGTGTGAATGTAAAGATAGGTTTTACACCGTTGTGTGTGGGTGTGTGTGAAAAAACTAGAAAACCCTATTTTTCACGAACATTAAAGCTTCCATACCTCAAAATCGGCTGGGTAAAACTCCAGATCGGTTGTACTTTTGTGTAGAGTTCGTTCCTAGCTACGCGTGGACACCAAGAATGCGCGATTTCACCACAAAATGACCAAGATCTTGTAGTTTGAAGTTGATATTTCTTGAGAGAGAGAGGTGGACAGGAATTGAGCTAGAGAGAGAAAGAGATGAGAGAAAAATGAGAGTGAAGTCTCATTTTAGGGTTTTTATATCCCGAGGGTGTTCGGGTTCGTTTCGGTTGCTTGGTTCTTGTTTTCCGTTGCGTCTCCGGATCGTGACGCGCGTAATTACTTAATTTAAATAAAAGGCTTTATTTTAAATGTTTGAAAGTTGTTTATTTCATATAATTATTTTAAATATTATTTCCTTGCATTAATCCGTCATAAATTATAATTTTTACGCGTTTCATTAATTCGTTCGCGATTTAATAAAATAGTTTAGTTTCATTTATTTATGATGAGTTTCAAAATTGTAAAACAGGAAACATTATATTTCCTTAAATTTAATATCGTTCGAATCGTCTTCGTTTTCGTTTTATCAGAAAACGTCACTTACGCGCGTCTTCGTACAGAGCACTAACTGTACGAACACGATCATACGTTTCACTTTCTGATTTTTGTTTTCTACTTTCAGTCATCGTTTTCAGATCGTTAATCTATCAGACCTATTCGTGCAGATCGTCACCTATACGAATAGTTCGTCAGTTTAACATTCCGTAACAACAACTGTTTAGGTTTTGTTTTGTTTATCCTCACATATGTGTTATCCTAATAGATCCTAACAAATAAACCCATGATGGTTCGGTGTTGCCAGATAATTACCTGACTCAAGAACCATTGTTCTGAACTTTTTTTCTGCTAAATGTTTATTAACCTGTTGCTTGATAATACGAAATGACTTTGACTATTGATATGAATATGAAATAGAATGGAATATGTATAGTTTGTGTCTCCCCTTGTTAGAGAAATTTCGTCCCGAAATTTAATAATTGTTATCGGGTACCACTTCCTCTTCAAACAGTTGGGTATTATCTGAACTTCATATGATCTTTGTATTTCCTAGGTAAACTTTAGTTTGTGCTTTGAATTCCAATGAAACTTAGCAATTGAAGTACGACTTTTGCTTAGTTGTTTAACCTGACGAGCCATAAACTCTGAAGATCATTACACAAGGTATAAATGTCCGTCCAATCGAATTCCTTCAATTGATATGACGAATGATTCGTCAGTACGTGAAACACGTAACACATCCCACCAAGATCATCTGGTGACATCAATCTGTGTGCCATGGTACGAATACGTTTGATGATCTCGAACTGTCCTACGTTTCGTGGTGCTTGTTCGTCCCTTTATTCCAGAATGGACTACACCTTTCCTTGGGTATACCTCTAACTTAACATGGTTTTTCCCAATTAAGTACTGGTTTGGTTATTCGATTTCCCCTATCTCAATCCATCAGCTCGGCGACTGACATTGCCGACCTTAAGGAGCCTCGAATGGTGTGCATTCAATGCTACTATTATGACTGTTGTTTAGGAGGATTGATCAGTGGCAATTGAGTGTCTCAATTTCCACCGAAGTTTGACACACAGGTTCTCAACATATCCTCTAGATCAGTGTCGTACTTTAGCTTCGACGACCGTCAGTTGGTGACGGTGAGCTGTACTCAGATTTAAGTACATCTCTAAAGGTTTCTGCGATGTTTGTTAGGACCTTATTGTGAATTTGTCGTCCCTATTCAAATGTTAAACAATGGTACCACATAACGTACCACTATCTCGTTGCTGTATAATCCATCGGTTTACCTATCACCAGAATCCACCCACTATTTTGGTAGTAGGTATTTCATCCGGTTTATCTCAAACTGTCTTTCGTAGGTGACTCTCACAACTCTAGGTCTTGATCGTCGGATCGAGATCCTTAAGTCACCCATGGTGAATACTTAGGTTATTTGACATAACCGTATACATACTTCACCATTTGTTTAATCTATTATCAGCTTGAAAGTGTACATTATACAGCGGGGAGGTCTACCTAAAATATGGTAGGACTATTAGGATAAAGGTAATGATTTACCTTCTCAGTAATCCTATACCCATCTGCGTGATGGTGTATATCTATCTTACTTCTACCCTAAAGTCATGGGACTTACGGAACCTATTGTAACTTTTGTTCCAACTGTTACTTATTCTCATCCTAATTTCAAAATGGAAGAATTTAAGATAGAGTTGTTTTTCCTTCAACAGTTCCAAAATATCCCTGAGATGTCGTTCGCGTTCTGTCTTGCTATTAGAATAAATCAGTATGTCGTCTCTAATAACAATGACAAACTAATCCAGATACGGTTTGCACACTCGGTTCATGAGGTCCACGAAAACCATAGGTGCACTCTTCTATCCGAAAGGCATTACCATTGGTTATGAATTCCATGGAAATTTGCTCCCATTTCCATTGAGGAATTTCAGGTTGCTGTAGAAGTCTCGAAGGCTTCTGATGTTCTGCCTTGACTTTGGAACACGTTAAACATTTCCCCACATACAATGTTATGTCTTCCTTCATTCCTGGCCACCAGTAAGATGTCCTCAAGTCTTCGTACATCTTATCGGCCCCTGGATGAGCTGAGTATCGCGACTTATATGCCTCATCACAGATGAGTGTGCGTAATTATTCTGACTTTGGAATCCACATGCACCGATGAAGTATAAAACCCCATCAGCTCGAGGTTCTAGTTTACCCTCAACTCCGCCGTTTAAGTCTGCCTTCAGCTGATTGTCGATCACTACTTGTTGTTGTGCAATACGAATCAAATCTTTCAAGTTTGGTTGTGTGTAGATCTCCATGGCTCTTACACGAATTGGTTTGACTGGTTCCTTACGACTAAGAGCATCCGCCACCACATTGGCTTTACCCGGATGGTAACGAATCTCGCAGTCATAATCAGTTAGAAGCTCAACCAAGCGCCGTTGTCTCATGTTGAGTTCTTTCAGATTGAGAATGTGTTGCAGGCTCTTGTGGTCTGTATAGATGACACATTTAGTACCATAAAGGTAGTGCCTCCAAATCTTCAATGCAAAGACCACAGCTCCTAACTCAAGGTCATGAGTAGTATAATTCTTCTCGTGAACCTTAAGTTGTCATGAAGTATATGCAATCACCTTGTCTCGTTGCATAAGTACACAACCGAGGCCAAGGCTTGAAGCATCGCAGTAGACAATGAAATCATCACTGCCCTCTGGAAGACTAAGGATAGGGGAGTTGCATAACTTCTGTTTAAGAAGTTGTAATGCATCTTCTTGTTTCTGCCCCCATATGAAAGCTTGACTTTTCTGAGTCAGAGTGGTAAGTGGCAAGGCGATCTTTGAAAAGTTCACGATGAACCTTATGTAGTAACCTGCCAGACCCAGAAATGAAAGAATCTCTGTTGGAGTAGATGGGGTAGTCCAGTTCTTAATTGCCTCAATCTTCGCCGGATCTACATGTATCCCATCCCTGTTAATGACATGCCCTAAGAAGTGAACTTCTTTTAGCCAGAATTCACATTTTGAGAATTTAGCATACAGTTGTTCCGTTCTTAGTAGCTCTAAGACTTTCCTCAAATGATCCTCATGTTCTTGCTTCGTCTTAGAATAAATCAGTATGTCATCAATGAAAACGATAACAAACTGATCTAAGTATGACCTGCAAACTCGATTCATCAGGTCCATGAACACTGTCGGTGCATTGGTCAGTCCAAATGGCATAACCACGAACTCGTAGTGTCCATATCGAGTCCTAAAAGCAGTCTTTGGTATATCCTCATCATTTACTCTGAGATGGTGATACCCAGATAGTAGATCAATTATAGAAAAGCAAGTCGCTCCCTGTAATTGATCAAACAGATCATCGATCCTAGGTAGAGGATATATGTTCTTAACTGTCAACTTGTTAAACTCACGATAGTCGATGCACATAAGAAATGAACCATCTTTCTTCTTGACAAAGTGAACCGGAGCTCCCCAGGGAGAGAAACTCGGTCTAATGAAACCTTTTTCTAGAAGCTCTTGGAGTTGACTGGACAGTTCTTGCATCTCAGATGGTGCTAATCGATATGGTGACTTCGCCACTGGGTTTGCTCCAGAAACGAGATCGATTCTAAACTCCACTTGCCTGATCGGTGGTAGTCCAGGAAAGTCTTTTGGGAATACGTCCGGATAATCTCTGATAACCGGAACGTCTTCAACTTTTTCTTTTCAGGTTTCTTCTCTACCACGTGAGCTAGGAATGCACAGTATTTCTTCTTCAGGTACTTCCTAGCCTTGATGCACGACACAATCTTCAATCCACGGCAGGGTTTCTCACCATAAACTCGTATCATTTCGCCGGACGGTAGGGGGATTCGAATAAGTTTCTCTGAGCATACAATTTTGGCGTGGGTTTTGGATAACCAATCCATTCCTACTACGACTTCAAAGATTCCGAGTGTCATAGGAATAAGATCGATGAGGAAAAGATGGTCGTTTAATCTTAATTCACAATCACGAATTATTGAATTCACTAATATGGTCTTACCATCCGCTACTTCTATGGTGTAAGGAGCAGTAAGTATAGATTGTTGTATATTAAACAGGGAAGCAGTATTAGTAGAGAAAAAACTTTTATCGGCACCAGTGTCAAATATGATAGAAACATAGTGATCATTAATGAGAAACGTACCCGTGACGACTGCCGGCTCCTCGCGTGCTTTGGTAGCTCCGATAACAAAGGCACGAGCTGTAGCAGTTGTAGAGGCATTTTTAAGTTTCGGGCACTGGTTTTTGAAGTGTCCTTCTGCTCCACAGTTACAATAGGCCCTTCCACCTGTAGTAGCAAGAATAGCGGTGGCAGTTGTAGCAGCAGCAAGATGAGCGGCTCAACACATTGCTGCCAGATGTCCGAACTGTCCACACTTGAGACATTTTCTGCATGGGGTAGTGGGTAGGTGATGGTATTGACATTTGGTGCAAAGTGGGTACGGACTAGTATAAGGCTTTCTGGCCGTAGCAGGTTGTGGAACAGCAGTAACGGGAGTGGCTTGAACAGGTGTAGCTGCAGTCAAGGCTGCATAGTTCTTGATCATTCTCTGTTTTTGCTTCTTCTTTTGGGTTGATTCTGTACAGGCTTCTTGCCTTTATCCGTTTGTGGCCGCTTGTATCCCTTCCGAGTAAGTACGCCAGCCTTGACATACTCCTCAGTGAGAGTGGCACTCAGATGAATGGCCGTTTCCAGGGTAGTGGGATTACTCCCCATAACATTTCCCCTGATGACTAGGGGTAAACCTTCAATGTACTTCTCTATCCTGCAGGATAAAGGAGTAACCAGATGAGGAACCAAGATGCACAACTCATGAAAACGAGTTGTGTACTTAGCATTCTCGCCACTGTCTTGGGCCAAACTCCACATTTCAGCCTCAAGTTTCTTCAGTTCATGGCGTGGACAAAACTGTTCCACAAGTATCTTCTTGAAATCTTCCCATGGTAAGGCCAAAGCAACTTCCCGTCCTCTGGTGTTCTTTTCCGAATTCCACCAGGTGAGTGCGCCCTTGTGAAAAGCGCTTGAAGCCATCTTGACCTTTAGGTTTTCTGGACATCCGGTGAATTCTAGGATGTCCTCAATGCTTTCCAGCCATTGCAGTAGATTGGTAGCTCCCTCAGTACCAGCGTACTTAGGAGGCTTAGCATCATTGAACTGCTTGAAGGTGAAGGTAGCAGTTCTGACGTTGTGGGCATTTGATTTGTTTGCTGAATCACTGGTACTTCCCCGAAGGTTCTGGGTGATATCAGTGACCATACCCGGAATGACATCCCTCATATGTATGGAGATGGCCCGGGCAATTTTGTTGATCTCATCATCATTGCCACTTGTTGAACCCTCGCCGTTGGGATCATGTCGAGGAGGCATTCTACGAATAGAAAGCCACAATTGGGTCAGTAATAAGAAATGATACAATTGAATTTACATGTTAAAGTTAGTAATATGCTCATACTACTAATATTGTAACAACTGTAAGAAAATCCCAACACACTTAAACATATAATTATTGATTGAATACTTAGGCCTAATAAGGCCCAATAAGATATAAAAGCTCAACAAGTTGTGAAGGCCCAAATAGGCCCATTAAAACCCAATATGTTCAACTTAGGCCCAATAAGGCTCGTTAAAACAAAATATATCTGACGAAAAACATTAATAAATAACTAACTACAAATGTTGAGAATATTTAAAATACAAGAATATTATTCGGAGTGTGAAAATATTTAAACTAGTCAAATATGTTGAATACGCGATATTAACGTGTTTCAATGTAATTAATTAAACAAATAACTTTTAACAAACAAAATAAACATTCTAATATTATTATAATTTATTTTCACGTAAGTTAGGAGAGTCGGGTCGAGAATGATAAACGAAAACGAAATACGATCTCGAGACGGGTCGAATACGCGTTTAAAACCCTAGAATTAAACCCTAAGTATAAAAAGGGAGTAAACCCTTTTCTTTTTCTCATTTCACCAGCCGCAACACACCTTATGTGTGTGTTCAGCCGCTCAATAAACCGAGAGAAAGAGAGGGAGCCGAGGCCGGCCACCCACGGCGGAGCAGAGGCGGAGGCGCGGCGGTCCCACGGCGGTCCACGGCGGCGAGACAAACAAACCATATCACCGAACTCCTCTCGTCACGTTCTACAATCTTTTCTTCTTCAACCTCACTATATCTCGACTGTGAAAGGGTGAAAACAGAGTGAGAAATGGCGACGGCTAGGGTTTTCACCTCAAAACCACGGCGGCAAGAAGCTGAGATCTGGTTTCAGCTAAGAATCGAGGACCAAACGGTGGATGAGGACCAAAAGGGTGACAATGCGACGGCGGCTAGGGTTCCGCTAGGGCTGTGCGGCGGTGCATGTGAGTTCCGACCACTTTTCTCGCTACAAGCAGCCCTCGAAGGTAAGAAACGACTCTGTAATCCTCCGATTTATCCATGCATGACAATATCTTGGGGATTCTAGTTGTTTTACATGCGTTTTTGGAAAATCTTGTGAAGGTGGTCGTCGGATGTGGAGATAGGGAGGTTACCAGCGGCTGAATGATGGTTCACGGTGGCTAGAGAGTGGCTGGTTGCACGATGGTGGTGGTCTCAACCCACTGGTGAGTCTACAGCAACGATGGGTGGCTGTTAGGTTGAGAAATCGGGTAAGAATCAACTCTACTAGCTTCGATCTACACATGCAAGTCATTTTCTTCGTTTGTTATGAACTGATACATGTTTTGGATGGTTCTATGCGGTGGTGATGGTGTTGAGTAGGTGGCTGGTGGCGGTTGAGCAACTACCAAGGGAACCGGCGGAGGCCAAAAGAAGAGATGGAGGAAATTAGAGTTTTAGAGTCGAATAAAGCCTCGGTCAACAAAAGTCAGACGCGTATAGGGCTGGTCAAACCCGGACAGACTCAGTCAACAGGAAAATCCGACTACTCGATTTCATTCGTTACCCAAAAACGAGTTTAGAAACATTTTCGAGTTAAGAAACATGCGTACGATTAATTTAATCAATTTTCGATACGCGAAATGAATGAGTGGGAAGGTAAAACCGCGCGCCATTATCTTTAAATGTATGGTTAATATATTTAAACAAATAAATTAAAGTGGTTGAGCATTTGGGTTAAATAGGATAAAATCTGGTTCATAATAATTAGTTTATAATAAAAATGTTTAACGAAACCATATATCGTGTGTGATTTTGTTAGAGATTCGGAGACGTGTACGTAAATAATTATAATTACACATGAGTGATTTATAAAATAATATACTTAAGATACTTACACAAAAATATGTATATAAATATTTATACATTTGCTAAATATGTCAATACTTGACTAATGAATATGGTTTATAATTTAGTTTATCATTGTATATGTGATATAAATGATTAGAGTTTAATTTGAATGAATTTTATAAATTTTTTTAACCAACTAAGTGCTTAATCATAACAAGACTTTGAAAGTTAGAATCATTAGTTAAACATAATAAATTTTACAAAGTGTTAATGTGAACATTTGCATTTTATATGTACATTTATATATGATAAATACAAGTTAAATGGTTAATACAAGTCTTGATATCTAAAATGGATACATATTAGAAGTTGTATGAAACTATATAAAATGACTTAGAAACTTAAATTATAAGACATTTTATAAATGGAGAACTCAAAGTATGGGCATGATTCATATATTATTTATGTAGGTGTTAAATCATTAAATGTATATATATACATCTATAGGTTAATATATACAATAAATAATTTATGTATAATCGTATGTTTACGAGTATGTTTAAATCCAATATGTTAACAACTGATTTTATACAAGATAACAATCTCATATTAAGTCTCTAAATGATTACTAATTTGTTAGTTTTTATATTAAGGCTAATTACTTTTAAAAATTATTATTATTATTGCTATCAACGCCAACATTTTCATTTTTATTCTCTTAACAATATTAAAGGTCTTGCTAAATATTATCTAACACTTTAAACATATGCAAATCATAATCATTTAGGTTATTTAAATTATTGTTTATAAATAGTTACACTTAGCTTAAAAAAAAAAAAACATTAATATTAACCTAACGTATGATATTACCTTAGTTATCTATTTTATGATTAACATTTTGAACTAAAAACGTTGTTAGTGAAATTAGTATGATTATGTTTATTGCTGTTAATGTTGTTAATATTATCTTTGATAAAAGTTTCTCTAGGAATGTATAATTTGATTGATACATAGAAATTAAATTATAAATATGTTTAAACATTCTATTATTCTATAATTATAACAATTATAATAGTTAGTATATTCAATGACTACAACATGTATAATATTTTTGATACTAATGATTTATTTGCAACTATCTTGTTACATATGAAATCCTTATTAGTTATATCTAATACTAATAAGTTAGGTGAATACATTATAATAATTATATGATTGTCTTGTAATAGCTTATGCATTACATCAGCTTATATTTAGAAGATCATAAACATACTAGTCACATAAGTAGCATACTAGTAGTTATACTAAACATCAAATAATACCAACATTTGCTCGTACATTTATACGTACAATATAAGGTAAGGATTTGTTATGTATAGTAATATAATGAAACTTTAAACTAGTGAAATTTAAACACATTAACCCAAAGAGCTCAACCACATTAAACAACCATAAAGTATGAAATCTACAACTTATACATATATACATAAATTGATACAAATAGGAGCTTGTGATGATGATAACTCTGGGAACGTAGCAAGGCATACATAGTGGCAATGATATAATTGTACAGGAACAAAATGAAGGCATTTAGCAACCAGGTGAGTTCATGTGATCCCTTTTCTTTTACTGTTTTGGGATACTGAAAGCATGCTCCAAAAACCGTTTATAAAATTATATTTATGTGATAATGAACGTCCGTTTCAAATAAAATTGCTTCCCCTAGACATTAAACATAATTTACAGCCATTAACTCCGGAGGAGAGCCGGTGGTATATGGGTAGTACTACTTGGGGAATCCCCCACGCACAGTGGCCCGAAAGGGTGGCCTTATAAAAATAGGGTTGAAACCCCACTGAGGTTAATGTCAACCGTTGTGGCATATATTCGCTTTGACACATTTACACCGAGGGCAGGAACGGGTCTCGGAATGGGAAGTAGATTAAAATGTCATGATACGGGCTAGCATTATAAGAGGCAAACGCTCGGCATGGCACAGGGTTGGTTGTATTGTTTTTGAATTATCACATGCTATTTATTATTGTGTCTGTAAACTAAAACTCATGAGCTCACCAACTTTATAGTTGACGTATTTTAGCATGTCTTTCAGGTAATTAGAAACAGGTATGGCTCGGATACTTGGTTGCTAGAACAGGAATACTGGATGTAAAACAGAAGAACTTGGCTAAAGATTAATATAGTGTGCTGATGCCTGGATGGACCCAATATCTCTAGAGAATCTCCCATTAGTTAAATCACATTTTAGATTTGTTGTAAACAAATTTGATACTTAGTCTAAACCTTTGGTTAAATTGTAATATATTCATTTTGTCTTCCGCTACTTTGTGTTTTGAATCAATCGTTAGTCAAGCCCCCTGGTTGGGTTGTGACAGGTTGGTATCAGAGCCAAAGGTTTTAGCGAATTAGGAACCTTAGGATAAGTTCCTAGACTTTAACCTGAGTAATCTAGGGGCCTAAACAAATAGAAACTAGTGAGACCATGAATACCCAGGCATATGAAGCACACGAATGGTTAAACTAGAACAAACATGTAAATCAAATTCAGGATTATGGGTGCACACATAATGGTGAATTTGAAGTTACATGGGAAGTTCTAAGACACACATAAAATTAAATTTGAACATAATGTTTATGTATATACGTATAAATACTTGTTATGTTAATGATTACTGAAACAAACATTAGTTGACAATGGGAGCTGAGCATAGGATTTAAGTCACAAGAGGTCAACGGTGATTTTATGGTACGATATCTTCTCTTCATTCATTCTATCCTATTGGAAACGGCGTTCCCGGATTCTTGTCTTCTTTTTACCTCAAATATTAGGGGAATCATGACCTCTTTGTTATCAAGGTACTTATGTCGTCGACTTCCAATCCTTTAAGGCGTCTAAGAATCTTTTGATTTTATTCTATAAACTTCAAAACTCCTTTGTACTTCTTTATCGAATTTATATATAGCCACAGAAGTTTGATTTTAACTATCAACGATGACTACTCCTCAACTGACTACAAGATTACATGAATGAGTGAAAAATCACAAAGACCCAGGAGAAAGCAGGTGATGACATCAAAGTATTGTGACACATACTCCCTTCAGATTCGGATTATCATACGTAAAAACTTGAGAAACTCTTCATTTCATCATTTCTCATATCAACATTAGGTTAGTCACCTTTAATAATCAACGACCATTATTGTCTGTGATTACTATTCCTATTATCCTTAATAGTTCATCTTCGATCTCCAAACTTTCATCAATGATTTATTCTATTTGCAACTCTAATGAACACTCCTTTAACTTAACCATACCCAAATTCTTGATAACTAAAGTAGAAGTATTAGAATTATATGCTGTGAAAGGTAATTCCTTAGTTCACACAGCGAGAATGTGAACCTTCAATATAAATTTTAATTTATTCTATCACTCGAAATTCTGTTCCAGAAAATGATATTTCTTAAGCAAACCGTTTCAACATTGAAACTCTTTTCTATTGAATCCTTCGATCGAACCCCTGATTCTAAACCCAATAACGACGTCATATGCGAACAATTTGTAAATCCCTAAAGGAGCTCCACCTAGTGAATATAATAGATGGAACATGAAGCTGAAGGCCGGAAACATAAATTGTGAAGGTATGATTGTCAAGAGAAGAATGTGTTCCTATTGATAGTGAGAGTGATCAAGATATTTCTTTGATTGCAAGGTAAAAGGGAATACGCGAAGGACATTTTGTGTACGGTATATCAAAGACCATAGATGAGATTGAACGAGACATCCTATTATCTCTTGAAGAAATTTCATAGTTTTGGCAAATGAGACCTCCATGCGCATTGATATACGATGATCAGTACCAGCTACCAAGTTATAGCAAGGTGAAGGAAGGTAATTAATATCAAGAGGAAAAGACGAGCTTCAAACAGTTAGAATCGATGTTTATTGGAAATAGAAGAAGTGAAAAATTAAATGGTGAAGGATTTAATCTTAGATTAGAAGATTTTATAGTGCCAATAAATGTTTTGAGAAGCATTGAAGACCAACTGCAGGAAATAGTATTTGCATCATAACATCAATATGAATCTTATGAACATGTGTAGTATGACAGAGGAAATTATTTAGTTGATAAGTGTTTGCTAACATATTTACGGTCAAATACGTTTGGCAAGGACACTATCGTAATATATCGAAACGGTGGTGGGCTGGCGGCTGATAAGGCAGGTAGCCTGACTCTACGTATGCCCTATATATAAACTATGTTCGGTATATTGGGATAGTGTTAGTGCTGAGCATTATGACAAGTAGTAGAACAGCTAAAACATTTAAACAGAAATATAAAAACCATAGGAATTCTCATGGTATACACCTTATAAAATTTCAACAAGCCGAACTCATGAGTAGTTACACGAATGACACTAGTTAATACCGACCACTCCATAGTGGAAGAAGAGATATCCTGAAATTGAAGAGTTTGGGCACTTTGGAGGTTTTAATCATTGGGTGGATCTACATCGGAATTCACTCGTACAAATATCATTAAGAGATAATGAATTGAATTAGCATGAAGGACAACTAATCTAGATTGTCACCGGAGGAAAATAGTAGCAGTATGGAAGGACTGCAAGGAAGTAAAGTAGGAGGATCAATCTCAAATAAGTTAGAATGTGTTAAATAGTAAGAAGAAAAGCTACAGAAAGGTAGCATGAAAAGTTAAAATCATTTGCGAAAAGTCAGCCTCAAGAGTGAAAACTATGGAAATATCTGTCATACTTTGAGGATAACCAGTGAAGATCACGTTCGAGCCTAATGCACGTTTTCATCAGTTCAAGACGTAAGGTAAATAAAATATATACATCAAGAGTATTCATGACAAGGAGATACGTCAGAAATCTTATCACAATAAGGAAGTTGTAAGATATAAGTCATAGGACGAAGTAGAACGACTAGTAAAGGAGAAAGGAAATGAAACAGGCGACCAATGCAATGACACAATGAAGTTGTGATCATGTGCATAATGTGAAGGAAGAAATCTAGAACATTCTACTGACTACGCAAAACGATAAAATAATTATTTGTCAGATCTACTGCGAAGCCAACAACAATTTATACTCTTACATCTCATAACTTCATGTATCAATAGTAGGTTGGATAAATAATAGACAAGGTGTCAATAGAAACGATAGTATCATATACGAAAGTCATGTCTATTTGTTCGCCAAAAATGGGTACATTCATGGAATTATTAATAGCTCAATCTCAATCTCAATCTCAACAAGCACACAATTGAGGTCTCGGTGCAAGAAGTCATCATTAGGGTGATGCGTGTCAAAAGGCTATTTAGAAGGACTTATTGAAAGAGATCAAGTTGTAACCACACTAGAACAAAGGAACCCTCGTCCGTTTAGCTTGTAATCATTTTGTACGTCTTTTAAATGCTCTAATCGTTCCTTTACACCATAACATACTGTTAGCGTCTCTAAAATTCCCGATACAATTTCATTTTATTGGTAGCAATCGAAAGAACTACTCCTTGAATTTTCTTGGTTAGAATGAAAGCTCCCTTAAATCTTTGTATCTCCGATTTCTTATATTCCAAACCGGATGATCAGAAAGTTTGGCATATTCAAACAAGATGATGCCATGCTCACTAATGATGAATTATTCTTTAATTATTATTCTAAAGAGCTTCGGAGGAAGTGATAATTGCTGCAAACACTTGAAATAATTTTAAGTAAGATTCTGACACAAACAGTGAGTCAAAATCCTTGCGTATTTAAAGCTATAGATTCTAGTTGAGATCTAAACCATCTATCTATGTTAACTTGCTCCTTGGAATTCTATGATAACCTTCATTTAGGGATTCTTCTTCAGCCTCTCGAATTTATCCATGAAGCAGATAGGCATCATCGCGATTAAACTCCCTAAGTCAAGATAACATCCTTAGTCTGAAGATTTCTTGGCTCAAGTATTTCAATAAAATCCTTAGCTTCTTTTAGTAGTACCATCGTTATCTCATTGGAGCCTATTCTTTGCTATTCAAGGCTTATAGAATCAATAACTCCATTTGTATATAGCTAAGATATTAGTTGGATTCAACATAAAAAGTGATTGTGCCCTACTCATAATTACACTCTCTATATGATCATAATTGTTTCTACTCTAGCTAAAATATATCAGTTACACCTTAGTTCTTGACAATCCATACGTAGACTTCGTTTACTTGAAATGATTACTTTCAATCTATTGGATTTAGAAAACAAAGATATGTTTATCAATAAATAACTTTGTAGACTCAGATAAGAAATCATAAATTTATGGTGTAAAAGGAAAGTAACCAAGAATACAAATTGAATTACATTATGTACAACTTTGTGCCAAATGTCATGTACAAGTGAGATAATTATATTAATAACCTAGATGAGACATTAAATGAATAACGAGTATGCTTGATTGCTATGTTCATGTTGTATGAAACATTGTATTCAAATACACAATCAAGGAACTGTGAGCCTTGACACCTATTGGTTACATTCAGTATAAGATGAAGCATTATGTTTGGAAACAAGATCAAAATGATCGGGTTTTGGAAACTATTGATGCATTAGATGCGTAATGAAACATGTGGGAAAAATAGAATGTAACTTGGTATCCTATGGAACATTTATAATGCGAATAAACTTTATTTATGCGAATTTTTGTGTATGATGGCCTTATGAACTATTAAACTGCAATACACGTAGACTAACATTTCTTGTTAGGCTTTACTACTTATAATAATCAGAATCTGTGTTAACGTCTTATGCAATAATAAGTAGAAGTGTATGCTTGTTAAGTTTAGGGGTAGTCCCTTAGAATGGACTAGAACATGGTGATACTTAGAAATGATAAACAAAAATTTAAGCTTAAAGAAAACATGCATAAGAAATACCCACAACTACTCGAACGGGCTATACCGTAAAAACAACTAATTTCGAGGACGAAATTCTTTTAAGTTGGGGAGACTGTAACAACTGTAAGAAAATCCCAACACACTTAAACATATAATTATTGATTGAATACTTAGGCCTAATAAGGCCCAATAAGATATAAAAGCTCAACAAGTTGTGAAGGCCCAAATAGGCCCATTAAAACCCAATATGTTCAACTTAGGCCCAATAAGGCTCGTTAAAACAAAATATATCTGACGAAAAACATTAATAAATAACTAACTACAAATGTTGAGAATATTTAAAATACAAGAATATTATTCGGAGTGTGAAAATATTTAAACTAGTCAAATATGTTGAATACGCGATATTAACGTGTTTCAATGTAATTAATTAAACAAATAACTTTTAACAAACAAAATAAACATTCTAATATTATTATAATTTATTTTCACGTAAGTTAGGAGAGTCGGGTCGAGAATGATAAACGAAAACGAAATACGATCTCGAGACGGGTCGAATACGCGTTTAAAACCCTAGAATTAAACCCTAAGTATAAAAAGGGAGTAAACCCTTTTCTTTTTCTCATTTCACCAGCCGCAACACACCTTATGTGTGTGTTCAGCCGCTCAATAAACCGAGAGAAAGAGAGGGAGCCGAGGCCGGCCACCCACGGCGGAGCAGAGGCGGAGGCGCGGCGGTCCCACGGCGGTCCACGGCGGCGAGACAAACAAACCATATCACCGAACTCCTCTCGTCACGTTCTACAATCTTTTCTTCTTCAACCTCACTATATCTCGACTGTGAAAGGGTGAAAACAGAGTGAGAAATGGCGACGGCTAGGGTTTTCACCTCAAAACCACGGCGGCAAGAAGCTGAGATCTGGTTTCAGCTAAGAATCGAGGACCAAACGGTGGATGAGGACCAAAAGGGTGACAATGCGACGGCGGCTAGGGTTCCGCTAGGGCTGTGCGGCGGTGCATGTGAGTTCCGACCACTTTTCTCGCTACAAGCAGCCCTCGAAGGTAAGAAACGACTCTGTAATCCTCCGATTTATCCATGCATGACAATATCTTGGGGATTCTAGTTGTTTTACATGCGTTTTTGGAAAATCTTGTGAAGGTGGTCGTCGGATGTGGAGATAGGGAGGTTACCAGCGGCTGAATGATGGTTCACGGTGGCTAGAGAGTGGCTGGTTGCACGATGGTGGTGGTCTCAACCCACTGGTGAGTCTACAGCAACGATGGGTGGCTGTTAGGTTGAGAAATCGGGTAAGAATCAACTCTACTAGCTTCGATCTACACATGCAAGTCATTTTCTTCGTTTGTTATGAACTGATACATGTTTTGGATGGTTCTATGCGGTGGTGATGGTGTTGAGTAGGTGGCTGGTGGCGGTTGAGCAACTACCAAGGGAACCGGCGGAGGCCAAAAGAAGAGATGGAGGAAATTAGAGTTTTAGAGTCGAATAAAGCCTCGGTCAACAAAAGTCAGACGCGTATAGGGCTGGTCAAACCCGGACAGACTCAGTCAACAGGAAAATCCGACTACTCGATTTCATTCGTTACCCAAAAACGAGTTTAGAAACATTTTCGAGTTAAGAAACATGCGTACGATTAATTTAATCAATTTTCGATACGCGAAATGAATGAGTGGGAAGGTAAAACCGCGCGCCATTATCTTTAAATGTATGGTTAATATATTTAAACAAATAAATTAAAGTGGTTGAGCATTTGGGTTAAATAGGATAAAATCTGGTTCATAATAATTAGTTTATAATAAAAATGTTTAACGAAACCATATATCGTGTGTGATTTTGTTAGAGATTCGGAGACGTGTACGTAAATAATTATAATTACACATGAGTGATTTATAAAATAATATACTTAAGATACTTACACAAAAATATGTATATAAATATTTATACATTTGCTAAATATGTCAATACTTGACTAATGAATATGGTTTATAATTTAGTTTATCATTGTATATGTGATATAAATGATTAGAGTTTAATTTGAATGAATTTTATAAATTTTTTTAACCAACTAAGTGCTTAATCATAACAAGACTTTGAAAGTTAGAATCATTAGTTAAACATAATAAATTTTACAAAGTGTTAATGTGAACATTTGCATTTTATATGTACATTTATATATGATAAATACAAGTTAAATGGTTAATACAAGTCTTGATATCTAAAATGGATACATATTAGAAGTTGTATGAAACTATATAAAATGACTTAGAAACTTAAATTATAAGACATTTTATAAATGGAGAACTCAAAGTATGGGCATGATTCATATATTATTTATGTAGGTGTTAAATCATTAAATGTATATATATACATCTATAGGTTAATATATACAATAAATAATTTATGTATAATCGTATGTTTACGAGTATGTTTAAATCCAATATGTTAACAACTGATTTTATACAAGATAACAATCTCATATTAAGTCTCTAAATGATTACTAATTTGTTAGTTTTTATATTAAGGCTAATTACTTTTAAAAATTATTATTATTATTGCTATCAACGCCAACATTTTCATTTTTATTCTCTTAACAATATTAAAGGTCTTGCTAAATATTATCTAACACTTTAAACATATGCAAATCATAATCATTTAGGTTATTTAAATTATTGTTTATAAATAGTTACACTTAGCTTAAAAAAAAAAAAACATTAATATTAACCTAACGTATGATATTACCTTAGTTATCTATTTTATGATTAACATTTTGAACTAAAAACGTTGTTAGTGAAATTAGTATGATTATGTTTATTGCTGTTAATGTTGTTAATATTATCTTTGATAAAAGTTTCTCTAGGAATGTATAATTTGATTGATACATAGAAATTAAATTATAAATATGTTTAAACATTCTATTATTCTATAATTATAACAATTATAATAGTTAGTATATTCAATGACTACAACATGTATAATATTTTTGATACTAATGATTTATTTGCAACTATCTTGTTACATATGAAATCCTTATTAGTTATATCTAATACTAATAAGTTAGGTGAATACATTATAATAATTATATGATTGTCTTGTAATAGCTTATGCATTACATCAGCTTATATTTAGAAGATCATAAACATACTAGTCACATAAGTAGCATACTAGTAGTTATACTAAACATCAAATAATACCAACATTTGCTCGTACATTTATACGTACAATATAAGGTAAGGATTTGTTATGTATAGTAATATAATGAAACTTTAAACTAGTGAAATTTAAACACATTAACCCAAAGAGCTCAACCACATTAAACAACCATAAAGTATGAAATCTACAACTTATACATATATACATAAATTGATACAAATAGGAGCTTGTGATGATGATAACTCTGGGAACGTAGCAAGGCATACATAGTGGCAATGATATAATTGTACAGGAACAAAATGAAGGCATTTAGCAACCAGGTGAGTTCATGTGATCCCTTTTCTTTTTACTGTTTTGGGATACTGAAAGCATGCTCCATAAATTGTTTATAAAATTATATTTATGTGATAATGAACGTCCGTTTCAAATAAAATTGCTTCCCCTAGACATTAAACATAATTTACAACCATTAACTCATAAGGAGAGCCGATGAGTATATGGGTAGTACTACTTGGGGAATCCCCCACGCACAGTGGCCCGAAAGGGTGGCCTTATAAAAATAGGGTTGAAACCCCACTGAGGTTAATGTCAACCGTTGTGGCATATATTCGCTTTGACACATTTACACCGAGGGCAGGAACGGGTCTCGGAATGGGAAGTAGATTAAAATGTCATGATACGGGCTAGCATTATAAGAGGCAAACGCTCGGCATGGCACAGGGTTGGTTGTATTGTTTTTGAATTATCACATGCTATTTATTATTGTGTCTGTAAACTAAAACTCATGAGCTCACCAACTTTATAGTTGACGTATTTTAGCATGTCTTTCAGGTAATTAGAAACAGGTATGGCTCGGATACTTGGTTGCTAGAACAGGAATACTGGATGTAAAACAGAAGAACTTGGCTAAAGATTAATATAGTGTGCTGATGCCTGGATGGACCCAATATCTCTAGAGAATCTCCCATTAGTTAAATCACATTTTAGATTTGTTGTAAACAAAATTTGATACTTAGTCTAAACCTTTGGTTAAATTGTAATATATTCATTTTGTCTTCCGCTACTTTGTGTTTTGAATCAATCGTTAGTCAAGCCCCCTGGTTGGGTTGTGACAAATATTATCAGTCAATTGTAATATGAGCAATCACACAAAGTCAGTTAACATAAGATCAATTAACCTTTTAGCATACTTCTCATATGATTGTGTACAATGTGTCATAAGATTTCCCATGATCTTTGATCACCTAACTATGATTGAATCTATGGATAAATTATGATTGAATTATGTGTGCACCTACTAACAATTGTTAACATGTAGAACTAAATCGTATGTGTGTCCTACATTTTTCTCGTTAACCTATGTTAGTAAGTACTAAGCATGTAATCACTTACGACTACACATAATGATTGTTCACCTGATTGATTCACACACAATGGTTGACTTCCCTATGGTTGATTAGCACAATGATTGTCTCACACAATGATTTTTATCTCAAATGGTTGTATTTCATATGTTTGACAACTGTTCAATGATTCCAGTTGCTCCCGTATTGTCACTTCAAATACGAACGCCGAATTCCCCCTGTCATACTGAAGTTAGTTTATATATAGGGCATACGTAGGGTCAAGCTAAGTACCTGCCCAGCCGACATCCCACCACCACTTCAGTATGCCAGAGCTTGGCCGCCGTTTGTATTTGAAGCTAGGATCCCAACTCTTGATTGATTGTGATTGATTCATGATTGTCTCTTGTACTATGAATAAGATTATGATTGTATAAATCGTGGTTCTTGATTTACTTGAAATCGAGACCTTAGGTTTTAGCATATGTGTCCTAGGTTAATTAACCTAGGTTCCTAATACTTACAGTATTGAGTATAATGATCTCCTTGTGGTTCTTCAACTAAAGAATGATGTTACACAGATTCTAAGGTATGAAGTCCTAATGATGAAGAATACATGATAATTATAACATGATGAGAATTTCAGATCAAAGATACTAAGAATACATATCTTTGCCTCTGAAATCCTTTGATGAATATGTGTTGAGAAATTTAGTTCGGTTTCTAAAATTATAGAATTCCAATCCAAATTCCTTGACTCGACACCTAATCTTAGAAATGTATCCCTAAGATCTTTCAAGCTTAATGTAGGCTTAATGCTTACTTAAGTTGTAACATCACTGTACTTCCGGTCGTCCGTACATCCGTACGATTGTACTGTTACGATCTGAGATTTATTATTATTAATGATAATGGATTATTTGCTTATATTATTAATGATTATCACTGTTACTGGTATACATGTTTAGAACATATTATACGCGTAAACCATGGGAAGTTTAGTTGTAACTCAACTAAACAGAACCAGAGAGTTTATCGCAGTTATATTGTTGATGATTATGGATTTGGTTTGGAAATGGAAAGGGGATTTAAATTGGTTGTTGTTTGGTTACTAAACATAGTCAAGGACACATGGTCATGGTTTATCGAAATAGCGGTGAGACGGTGGCTAGGGCAGTTGCGACTGACCCTTACATATGCCCTATACATATGCATATTTCGGTCTATCATGGATGTGTCAGTGACTTGGGTTTAGTGGGTTTTGGATTGGGAAATTATAATATTAAGGTTAATAAATAATGGGGGTGTAATTGGAATTCATTGCGCGATGGTGAGGTTACGGACATTATTTGAACGCGAATATTAATTCAGAAATATTAACCTAATAAATGTATTCGTACGAGTGACGATTCACACGAATATAATTATTAGGAATAATATTCTGAAACAATGTTCCATAAATAGTAAATCGAATCGAAATACGATACGAGCGTTTGATTCGCAAAGGTGACGATCTTTACGAATACGTACGCGAGTAACGCGTTTCGACGAAATAAATAATATCAAACGATATTAAATTAATAAATGAAAAATTAAAAATATTTATTAGGAATCACAACTTAAATTAAATTCGAATTAATCGAGTAATTTAAATAATTAGATTAGCAAAAACGAAACGAAATTATCTTACGAAATAGATTATTTAACTTATTTTATTTTAACGAAACTTATTTATTTGAATAACTTATGTTTAAATACATTTTTACGATCAAAACCGAACAAATGATTATTTTATCGCGATAAAAGCGGGATCGAGCACGCGTAAATGATACGCGGTATAAGGAAGACTTTCTCTTCCTTTTCTTCATTCTCCACATTTTCTTTCTCTCTCTCTACACATATTTTCGTCACCTACACACACCCCAAACTTCTCTCTAGCTTTTCTTGATCATCACTACACGAAAGCACGAGATTTTGGTGTCCACGCGTTCGTGTGATCGAGGAGAAAAATGAAGTACAAGAAGATTTCGCGTTTGATTAATAATTCGAGGTAAATCTTATGTTTGTTTTTCGGTTTGTAATAAAATCATAAAATCCATAAGTTGTTGATGTTATAGTTGATCTAAACACTTGGAAACCCTATGACGCACGTATATGAGTGTATGGAAGCCAAGTATAGCCATGAATCCGTAGAAAATAAGGGTGGTTGGGTCGAGGGTGTGCAGGTTCGCGACAGGAGCCGCCATTGCCGAACCTTTGAAGACCCACGAACCCTTGTGGGCGGGAAACATGGTGGCCGAACAATGGGGATGGCCACGAACCCTAGCGAACCTTAGGGTGAACCTGGGTTCAGCCGAACCCTATACCTAAACTGGTCGAACCTTCGTTTCCTTTGAGTGCCACGAACCTATTCCAACTAAACCCTAGCTACGAACCTGTTGTGTTGGGAAGGGCCGAACCCTGTGGTGCATGACATGCGAACCTGCATGGGACCCATAGGATTAGCCGAACCTTGTCGTGTAAGCCTTGGAAGGGACGAACCTAAAACCTTTGGGTCGAACCTATTCATTCGACTTATGTTAACTTAGCCGAACCCCATAGGGGGCGAACCTAGGGTTAGCCGAACCCTAGGAGATGGCGAACCCAGCACATGAGGGGCGAACCCTGGGCTGCTGAACCAAAAGGTTCGCTGACCCAAGGGCTAAACCCCATATTTTTTTGCGGACGAACCTTAAACGATGAATTAAGATCCATGGGGAAATAGAAGAACATATATACACATATAACCATGCATGCATGATCAAACTAAGCCACCATTTTTCTCTTTTAACTTGAGTTCTAAAAGAAATAGGAAATAATATATATATATATATATATATATGGAACATGTGGGATAATTAATTCAAGTATTAATTTTATGTAATTAAATTAAAGTGTTACTAACTTAAACCTTGGTGGTTAGTATACTTGATCATGCATGTATGTTTAAGTATGAGAAAGATTAGGGTTATTTATGAGAATACCCATACTAACTCATAATAAGTTATCCTTAAAGGATAAGTGATTATAGCCAGTCTAAATAATATTTAATGTCGAACACTCACATAAAGTGGAGTAAATCTATTTTACTTAGGACTTAACAAACTAGGTAACCATACACCTACTGATGAAGAGAAACACTTATGGTTATGTAATTAAATTATGACACGTATGCTTATAAACAAGAATACCTATTAACTACAGATCGTTGAGTTGCTTTGAGTTATCTACGCGAGCGCGCATATTAAAAGAACACCGATTCTAAGGATTCAGGTGAGTTCTCATAACCTGCTTTTCTATAAACTGTTTTGTTTTAAAAACTCGGAGGTGAAACATGTATCCCAAATTAAATATTATTTTGATAACACAAGGTTAATACCTGTTTATCAATATGATATTCACATTTAAAATTATCATTATTATGGATTATCTCTTACATTGTATATCCATGTAAACATTGTCATTGACTTCGGTCAATAACAAAGATTACATGAATTGTCACAAACTCCGTGAATCATCGCCTTTAACTTCGGTTAATTTCTTTGACTTCAAGTATTGTCACGTGGATGTTGTCCACTCCGTGAATCATCGCCTTTAACTCCGGTTAATTGCTTTGACTTCATGTATAGCCACGTGGTTACCTACCACTCCATGGATCTTGTTTTTAACTTATGTTAATTACATAATGTCCATGTATAGTCACAGATATTATTTGAGAATATTGATGTTGAGATTGGTTGATTGGTTGCGTGGTTGATTATCTATTATTGACTTTGATTATCTATGATTGACTATGACTGATTGGATATGTGATTATGTGTTTGTGTATGTGTTTGATTGTTGAGTTTGGAGATTGGTTGGATTATCTCATACAGGTATTCTTGTGGATTTTCTCAGAAAATCATAAGCATTTATACTCGTTTTATCTAAACCTTTTATAAAACCATTTTTAAACTTAAACTTTTAAATTCATTTTATAAAACCTTTAAGTATAAAAACTTATGATTACTCACCAACTACTTCATAGTTGACACTTGATTTTCTTACATGTTTCAGGTGATGAAGCTAAGTAGGTTGAAGAGGGTGAAATCTCACTTTTGGACATCATCACATAGGATCTTGGACTTAGCTAAAATTAACTAAAATTCTGGCGATTAGAGTTTAGTTAGTTTAGCTAATTCTTTTGTGTAATTGATATATGTAATTCATGATAGACATGATTTTTGTGTAATTAATTTGATGAATGGAATGTTATGTGATGATTAAATTTAGATGCCCACGAGCTTTTGAACAATCTACACATCCCTCGTGGCATCCCGACATTTCCGCCATCGGTCAGGGTGTTACATAAGTTAACTTAGATCCTAAGTATCCTCAAGCCTATAGCACTTAGTCCTATGGGGTAGCTTAGGTTATAGTCCAGGTCATTAATTATTGGGTTTTTCCTAGTTCTCTACAACCTTGGCTCTGATACCAACCTGTCACACCCCCTGCGCCGCGTGCGGAATCCACGGCGCGGTGACGATCGATGGTTGAATCATGCACAAGTATTGAATAAGAACAACCACAATGCATTACTAAATTTCATAGATATTAGACCATTGTTTAGTTACAGACAATCTATCTATCTTCCCAAAAGAATGACAACTACAGACCCAAAATATTGTTTACAAAATAAGACTCAGACAAGACAATTAAACAATCAGGATTAAATGAGTTTCTAATCCATCCTAGCTTGTTTCTTCATCTTGTTCTATCTTAAAACGGTCTCCTTAGTTGTCCTTTAGAATGTCTTAAACCTGATTACCTGAAACACATGAAAAGTAACTGTCAACTACAATAGTAGTTGGTGAGAACAATAGGTTTAACATTTGTAAACATGAATCTGCATTGTAAGGCATATGTATAAAGCAGTAATTGAAAATATATGGATGGTTGCAACCCAAACTAACATCAAGTAAGAATAATGTGTGCAAACAGTCAACAAACTGTTTACTAGAAAAGCCAACATATAATCAAGTCCCAAACTACGTTTGGAGTCTGAAAATTTGTCAGCAAACGCATTCAACACGAGCTGTACTAATGAGTTTACTCAGAAGACAACTCCGTGTTGACGTAACCCGGTGAATATGACTTATGCTGGTAAACTTAATTAACAGCAATTTTATATTACCGTAATGCAACCAATTCTGCAGTTAGTTTTTAAAACAAATTTAAATCTAACTCCAGCTTTAGCGTAACCAATGTGTGTCCCGCTTTCCCTTGTTGTGATCACCCAGTACTAATGCTATAAGAATAAGAATGTGTGTCTTGATGTGTGTATAAGTTTGTTCACAATGATGAACACCATGCTTTTGAATACTTTAATTTGAAACCTTTGGTTGAATGCCTTATTTGATTACCATGATTTGAAAACCTTGCTTGAATACCCTGAATTGAAATCCTTTGATTGAATACCACCAAGAAAAACTATTGATTGAAAACCTTGTGTTGAAGCCCTTGATTTAATATTGAGAATAGTGTCCTTGTATAATAACAAGGTTTATAAAATATTATCTTATCAATAACACAATTTATAGTAAAAGAGTTTATAAAACTTATTCTTTAAAAGTGTTTAACATTTATAAAACCATTTTTGTAAAACAGATATAAAACAGTTTAGAGAAACTTTTATAAAACCTTTTAGTAGAAAATGTTTAACAGTTGGTAAAACCCTTAAAACGATTGATAAATCCTTTTTAAAGTAGTTGATACATCCCTTAAATTTGTAGATGAATCCTGTAGTGGTTGAAAAGCAGTGTGTTTCATGTTTATGAATTATAATTGCATAAAGAGTGTTTGGTCACGTGTTCCACACAAAACAGTTGTAAAACAGTAAAAGAGGGGCTAATGTTCTCACCTGACTGCAGTAGACTCTGAACCAGAACAAGTAGCAAATAGCAAGCAACAAGACTTCTAACTGATTCCTATATCATTGTGATCATACATATAATGTCAGATTTATGATTGTAGAGACTTTGATTCATTGATTGACTCACCGGCATAATGTGTGACTTATGAAAATATTGTATCATGTTCTTTTATGCATAACTTGTACACATAAAAGTAGTATGTGTTTATGAATGTGATAACCCTTGTTTAACATGTAAGTTAAAGAAAAGTTAAAATGTTTTAAGCCTTTGTGTTTATGACTTGATCTCATAATTAGGTTAAGTTAAACTTAAACCGAACAAGATCAATTCATAATTGCTTTAAGTTGTATTAGGCTTTGATCACTCTTAACAATCCCATTATTCCAAGTGAGCCGTATGAGTTGAGTGATCAAATTCATAATTAATGGGCTAAAAAGGCCGAGATTGGGCCGAGACATAGTCCCATGAGTCTCGTGGGCTTAAACAAAGGTTATGGACCGAATTACACCAAGGTTTGGGCTTGCTGAACCAACATGGCCAAATCCAATATCTATTGGGCTGGTCTCATTAAACTGTTGGGCCAACAGAAAATCACACGGGCTGCATTGGACTAGTGGGCCGAACAGGTTTATGCATAGGTTTAAGGTTCGCCGAAAAACAAGTTGCCAGCACCAAGGTTTGCTGACCATGTGAAGGTTCGGCTAGGTGATGGTTGTACCTAGGTTCGGCCAAGGTTTTAATGATCAAAGGTTCGTTCCCTAGAAAGGGTTCGGTGTTCAACCAATGGTTCGGCTAGAGTGCATGTAGGTTCGTGAGTCTTTCATGGGTTCGACGATGCTGATGAGGGTTCGGTTAGGGTTCACCATGCATGCTGCATGGTTCGTCTGTGTGTAGGGTTCGTGACTCATGAGAGGTTCGTCACCATGCAAAGGTTCGGCGAGCTCTCGATGGTTCGCTGCAATGCACCAAGGTTCGTCTGATAATGATGGTTCGTCTAGGGTTCGGTGTTCGTGGTTGGCAACAAGGTTCGGCTGAGGCATGAAGGTTCGCCGGAGGACAGGTTCGTGACAGAAGGGAGGCTTCGACCGACTAGAAGGTTCGGCCAGCATAGCGTAGGGTTCGTGACTCACGAACCTGTGCGCACTCGTCTTCCCCCTCAGCTCAAACCTCCGGTTGGGCTGTTTCAATGGTTTTGTGATGCGATGTCCATCCCCTAGACTTGAAATATGTGTGGATACATACGGTTTTACACAGGTTACACGCGTGGAAATGAACGAACATAGAAAACCCTAATTTTCAAACTTTTCAAGCTCAAATACCTCTGATTTGGCCGGTCAAAACTCCAGATCGCTTGTACTTCCGTGTAGAGGGAGTCGAGAGCTTCGCGTAGTTTCAAGAATCACCCAATTTCGTTGAGAATCGAGTGAGATATGAAGCTTGGAAGGTTGAAAATGGTGGTTTTTCTTCTAGTGAGAGAAATGGACGGTGGAAGCTTTGTAGAGAGAGAGAGAGAGTTGATGGAAAATGAGAATAAAGCCTCATTTAGGCTTTAAATACCCCGAGGGTGTTCGGGTTCATTTCGGTTGCTCGATTCGCGTTTTCGTCGCGTTTCTGGAACGACGCTTACTTTACGCGTTTTAAATAAAAGAGTTGTTATTTTCATTATTTTGATGAGTTTCAAAATTGTAAAATGTAAAATCAAATATTTTACTTATTTTTACTTTTCGTTCGCTGCCAGACCGTTAAACGAATATAATTACGTGTATACCCGCAATTGCGTACGTTTTCCGGTCGTATTATTTATTTATTAACGTTTACTCGTAATTATAAGTTCAACATTCGTATCTTTATGGATCGTCACCCATAACTATACTCAGTCTCGCTTACGCATTACGATTTTTGTTTAATTAAATCACTTGTCATACTATTCGTTATAACACTACGCACCAACCTTATCCCATTACACCGAACGCAGTATATGTATAGGGCATACCCAAAGTCCAGCTACCTGCCTTATTTGCGCCAGCCCACCATTGTTTCAATATAATACAATATTGTTCTTGCCTAGCGTAATCGACTGTAAATAAATAATACATACTTGTTCCTAATTAAATAATATCCTATAACACACAAACACAAACATGAACACATGAATCACATTGACTGATTGAATATAAATACACATTGTTCTATCACTAATTACGACTACCACGACTAAATGCACAGATGTTACACTTACTGTCTTCCAAAGTGTAACTCTTTGGATCGTACCCCGATAACAACGTTGATATTATCGATGATTGGACATCACATATCCAACAACTTCCAACATCCAGTATGATTGTTGGACAAGAAGTGTAACATCCTTCTCTGCCATATATTATATTGATGCCTTATCAAGATTGTAGATTGCTCTGGATCGACCACTGTTTCGATATAATACAATATTGTTCTTGCCTAGCGTAATCGACTGTAAATAAATAATACATACTTGTTCCTAATTAAATAATATCCTATAACACACAAACATGAACACATGAATCACATTGACTGATTGAATATAAATACACATTGTTCTATCACTAATTACGACTACCACGACTAAATGCACAGATGTTACACTTACTGTCTTCCAAAGTGTAACTCTTTGGATCGTACCCCGATAACAACGTTGATATTATCGATGATTGGACATCACATATCCAACAACTTCCAACATCCAGTATGATTGTTGGACAAGAAGTGTAACATCCTTCTCTGCCATATATTATATTGATGCCTTATCAAGATTGTAGATTGCTCTGGATCGATCACTGAAATTCTATTAACAATTCAATATATGTAGAATCTAGATAGAATCTATATGAATCAAAGATATACAATCATTATAATAAACATCATCTTCATTGATACTGAAATCTGATTACAAGAACACACAATTAGAACACACAGTTCTTTCACAATCACACAGATCTAACACACACAGTTTCTGTCACTCACACCTACAAAATCAGACAAACCTGCAATATATACACAAACCTCAGCCGAATCTAGCCAAACCATCAGGTTCGCCACACGAATCAACAGGTTCGCTGGCCGAACCTTTACATAACAAGCTCTAGGTTTGCCGAACCTTTACAAACTCATGCCTAGGTTCGTGGGCCAAACGAACCTAGCATTAAACCTAAATTAACTTGTACAATTTGAAAGCAACCTATTAGAAAATGTACTAACAAACTCCCCCTTAATAGTTGCTTCAAATCTTCAAAATCTTGATCTTCAATCTTCAATCCAAGTCCCACTCGATGACTGATCTTTACAAACATTATCTTCAGCACATATAACCACAGACCTTGGAATCTTCGATAATCTTTCAGCTTCAATCCTTTCATCTCTTTCATCAATCTCTTTCTGCAAAGCCATCAACTCTACATACAAGTAGTTCACATCCTCCCAATCACATCCAGAATGAATTCCTAAAGTATAGCACATCCTTGCAATAGTCTGAAATTGCAATGCCATATCTTTATAACTCACTCCCACATCATGATAACCTTCTTTAGCATAAATCTCAACTTCATTGAGAGTTGCAATGTCTTGTTTTGAGCAGTTCACTAGCCAAACAGGATCAAGTAATCTAATCACTCTCCATTTGTCATCTTCTTTCAACAAAATGATAGCTTCAGAATATCTTTCATCATAGAACCAAAACTTGAAATAAGGAGTCCAAATTTGTTCTATCTTCCTCAATCTTGGTCTTAAATACACTTTTGGCTTAGGATAGACATAAGAGTTATGATTCAACACTGAAAATTGAGGTACCAACCAATTCCACCCTTTCCTTGCTTCCTTTTTCAACAGAATTCCAAATCTTTCATTATGCTCAGTCTGAATTGGCTTGATCATCCTTAATCTTGACAGCTGCATGCATTCAAATAATGATAAAGATATAAGATCATATGCTTTTCCAAAGTACTTGCATCCATCAGTTCTCTTCACCACATAACATCCTCTATTCTTCAATACTCCAGGAATATTATGAAAATATCCATAACTCAGAATCCTTCCATGCATTTTAGATTTAGATCCAATCTTGAATCTTGAAAATTGCCTTGAATGTTTGTCTTGAACAGATTCATCATATCTTTCAATTATTTGCCTAAAAAAATCAAATTATCCATAATGTACTTATGTTCTTCCTGATTCTTTCTCCAAATATCCATTGGTGTCTTGATCTTCAATGTATCACATGACATACTTTGAGATTTATTATGTGCTTCAATATCAAAAATATTTTTCAGAGTTTGTAGATTGTACAAATTTTCATCAGAAGATCCATCATATTCAAACTCAAATGATCTTTCTGCTTCTCCCGTAAGCATTTTCCCAGAAACATTCGCATTTTGTAGTTCATTCACTTTAGCTCCAAACAAATTAGCAAGATCTTCTTTTGTGTATCCATCCTCAATCTCTCCTTCTTCAAGTTCTTTGACTTGAGTAAATTTATCAATCTTCCTTTGTAATTCGTCTTCTACTGCTTGCTTGAATAATTCTGCAAATGTTGGTAATGATTTATCAACAACTGGCTTTTGATACTCAATCTCTGTAATTTCTTCAGTTTCAACAACTTCACAATCTTAAGCACTCTTAGGATCAACAGAAGAAACTGGACTTGTATCTAGAGAAATTCCTGATGATTTGTAAACCACTATAGCTCCAGTAATTGAATTCAAACCACTTGAACTACCAACTCCAGCTACATCATTATCATCCTTATCATCATCATTAAAAGAACCAAAACCTGGATGTTCATCAAAATCAGAATCCTCATGGTCAACTTTTTCTTTATCATCTTCATCTTCTATGTTGACATAAACAGGATCAACATCATTTCCTTCAGAAACATGAACTCTTTCATTATCATCAACTTGTGTCTTAGTGTGAACAACAGTAGAAGCTTTATCTTGAATATCATTTATCCTTTTCTGTAACATATTATTCTCTTTTTCCAAATCTACTATCTTGTCATCTGTTATTTGACTAAACTTTCCAAAACAACAATTCTTTCATTCATTGTCTCCTTGTCTTTTAGATCATCTTCTCTCCATCTTTGCAGTTGATTGATATGACTTTTCATCATGTCAATATCATTTTGAACTGAAGAAGATTGTTTCTCAGAATCAGCTTTCTCTTTTTGCCTCTTGTACTTATCAAATTCTTGAGATAGGATAGATATCCTTCTTTTTAACTCCGAATAATCATAATCCAAAGAAAAGTTTAAATCCAGATCATCTAAGCCTTCAAACATACCATCAACTCTTGAAGTAGAAGCTTCTTGAAATGAAGTAGTAAATGTAGTAGCTTCAACAAAAGAAGCCATAAATGGTGCAACATTTACAGGAACATAACCAGAAAAACTTGGCATTGAAGCTTCAGCATGCACAAGAACTTGTGATGTAGAAACAGCAACATCTGAAGAAGATACAGGAATAGAAAAAGGTACAGTAGAAATAGAAACAGATGCAGGTGCAGAAGATGTAATCATAGGAGAAGAAACAATAATTCTTGGTGTTCTTGTTTTCTTTCTTATAGGCACATTTTCCATTCTCTTCTTCTTCTTTGGACGAGATGTTTCTGGCTCATCCATAGAGAAATTTGGATCATTCCTTTCTTATCTCTCTTCTCTGCTTTGTTTTTGTTGCATAGGATTCCTCTTCATCCTCCTAACCATTTTGTTTCCAACTTGGACATCTTCCATTTCAGACTCAGTTGACTCTTCTTCCATTTCATCACCAACATTCTCAGTCTCAACATTTGGAGATGATGCATTAGTATTAGCTTCTTCAGAAACATTCTGTTGCTCAGGATAAATAACTTAAAGAGGCACAAATGTAGATTGAGTCACAATTGGAGTTTCTTGTTCTTGATTATGAGATTGAGATGATTGTTCACGAGCTTGTCTAACTTGTGGATCTTGTGGAGGAGGAGGTGGTGGTTGATCATCATCCATCTGTTCACTTTCAGAATTTGAATCATCATGTGTACATGCATCGTTAAGTGGAGCTACATAATTGACTTTAGCACAATGACAAACCATATATTTTGTAAGAACACATCACTACTCTTATGATAAATCTTCACTTGACCCAAACTTGAATCAGTCATATGCTTTAACTTCAAAATACCCTTCACAACTCGTGGTAAATTCTGCTATGGAAACTTCTCATCAATAAACATCTGCACAAACCTTGGAGACATCAAGAATTTGTCTTTAGCTTTAGTGATGTTATCAGACATATATCTGAAAATCATAGCAAAAAAGTTGAATGGCTTGTTCAGAATCAATGCAACCATAGCTGATCTCATCAAATCCCTCAGCTCATCAAAAGTTCCTTTCCTCATACTTATGCAATGTAGAAGTACATGTGCAAGAAATTTGTATTGTAGAAGTAGCTTCCCTTTCTTGATGGAATATTCGTTGTAGACACCAAAATACTTAATCCTCATAAAGCATCCTTTGATACACCTCTCAGGAATCAATGTCATTCCTTTAGGTTCTCCTCCAAACTGTAGAACTCTCCTCACATCAGCTTCACTAATTTTGATCATTTTTCCCAGCACATTCGCTTCAATCATAAATACATCATCAACTATAATCAGTCTTGCAGATTCTCAGAAACTCTGAATGCGAGATCTATAAATGTGACAAGAATTTAAGATAGCATAATAGATCCTCGATCTTCTCAGAAACTCGATCATCGGCCTGATCTCTTTACCATTCTTGGTAGTAGGATCCAGATAAGCACACAGATTGTGTTTATCACCAAATGCTAGATTTGCCATATATACAATTAAAACAATCAAAAATTAGCAACAAGATTTTAATTCAAAAATTAAAAAAATTTTCTAAGTCCTAAGTACAGCGAACCTCCCCTGTGCCGAACCTTTGTTTATGAACGAACCTAAGACACAAACAAGCCTATTTCATGTTCACGAACCACACAAATATACGAACCTACATCTCATATGCGAACCTTTTTGACCATAAGAGGTTCGGTCAATGATTTAGAAAAGGTTCGGCCCGAACTTTTTTTAAATCAAACGAACCTGTTCAATCAAACGAACCTGTTTGAAATCCATACTAAAATTCAAATTTACAAATTAGACCATAATAATCACATCCATAGGTTCGCCATTAGTCGATTAACAACTTTAATAAAGACATTTTTCATCAAAATTTGATTTAAACAGTTTTATTCAACAGTTCTTAGGTTCGACTAATTGGACTAAAAACTTAGATTTCTACAAATCTAGCCGGTGAAAAATCAATCTATCTACCTTTTTAGAATCACAACAACACTACGAATCTAATGATATACGGCAATCCCACTAATAATCACAAAATCGAAAAATCAAAATCAACACTCTGAGGTTCGTTTCTGAGAGAAATTAATGAAAGTGACGAAGTTGTTCCACGAACCTTTGAATTTATACCTTTTCAAGTCTCAAACGAACCTGTGAAACAAACCTTTCAACGAACCTGTAAGCAAACCTTGTCTAACGAACCCGTTATCAAACCAATTGAACGAACATTCCAACAAACCTATTAGACGAACCTTCTAGCAAACCTAATGAACGAACCTCTCACCATGTAACACCCCGACCGACGGCGGAATCATCGGGATGCCACGAGGGATGTGTAGATTGTTCAAAAGCTCATGGGCATCTAAATCATATCATCATATATCATTTAATCCACCACAATAATTACACAAAAATCATGTTCATCATAAAACAAGTACATCAGATACACAAAAGATTTAGTTAAACTAACTAAACTCTAATCGCCAGAAATTTAGTTAATTAACTAAGTCCAAGAATCCTATATGATGATGATGTCCAAAATAGAAGAGATCATCCTCTTCATCCTACTTGTCTCCATCACCTGAAACATGTAAGAAAATCAAGTGTCAACTACAAAAGTAGTTGGTGAGTAATCATAAGTTTTTATATTTAAAAAATGTTTTAGAAAAATGCGTTTGAAAGTTTATGCTTAAAATAGTTTTATAAAATGCTTTGTTTAAAACGGGTATAAAACTTATGATCTTCTTGAGAAAATCCATATGAATACCTGTATGAGATAATCCAACACACATCCATCAATTCAACAGCCAAACACATACACAATCACATAACCACATAACCAAATCAATCATAGTCAATCACAAATAATCATAATCAAATATAGACAATCAATCCACAACAAATCAACCAAACTCAATCAATCATATTCTCAATCAATGTTCGTGACTATACATGATTCCTTATGTATTTAACATAAGTTAGATACATGAATCATGGAGTGGTCGCTAACCACGTGACAATACATGAAGCCAAAGCAAATAACCGAAGTCAAAGGCAATGCTTCACAGTTGTGGAAACCATCCACGTGACAATACACGATGTCAAAGCAATTAACCGAAGTTAAGAGCGATGATTCTCGGGATTTGTGACAATACTTGTAATCTTTGTTATTGACCTAGGTCAATAACAATATTTACATGGATATAAATAATAAGAGATAATCCCATAATAATGATAATTTCAAATGTGAATATCATATTGATAAACAGGTATTAACCTTGTGTTATCAAAATAATATTTATTTTGGTATACATGCTTCACCTCCGGGTTTTAAAACTAAAAACAGTTTAAAGAAAGGGAGGTTATGAGAACTCACCTGAAGTCCTTGGAATCCGGGTTCTCGTATTGTGCGCGCTCGCGTATGTAAACTCAAAGCAATTCACGGATCTGTAATTATCGTGGGTTTTATATTCATGAGTATATTTGTTTTGTTTCAACCAAGAACCCTGGAATATTTACTTCCATTTCTTAAGTGTCCAATTAACTTAGTTAATTATTCCAAGTTATAGTATCACACTTACTATTTTATTAATGTTCCTCCTAACAGAAGGGTTAACTTATTAGTTCTTTTCATCCTCACTTGATAATAATCAAGTCTTGGCATTCTAAGTATGCTCCCAAAGGTATGTAGGTGTAGATTATATTAATCCTACTCAATCCCATTCCCATACATACATGTATGATTATTCAATTTATAAATCCACGTTTAGTTTAATGACATTATATTTATTGTAAAATCTCACTTGATGAATCAACCTCATCACTTAAAATTTATAATCTATATAAAAAGAAATAGCAACTATTCACGTATGCATGCATAATCGATTTACTAACCACCTGAACTTGAATTCTATATATATAAAAGTCAAGTTCAAGGTTTATTTAAATGATAATGTCTATATCGTTCTTGTAAACATTCATTTTCTACAAAACATTATAGTCAATGTTACTATCATTTAAAAGAGGTGGTGATTCAAGATTTCTCATGCATGCATACACATTAACCGATTTCGTTATGGTCCTTTGGCTACCCATAACTTTTAGTTCATGTGTTTAAGCAATAAAAATCCTCGACCCATTCTTGAGACCAGCGAACCTACAGGTTCGATGCCCTCCTGCCCAAGGTTCGCCCCTATAGGGGTTCGTTCAATGTCCAAGGTTCGGCCCTAGGGTGATCAAGGGTTCGGCCTGAAAGTGCTCAAGGGTTCGTTGCATGCTGAACCGAAAGAGGGTTCGCCTGTATTGATAGGGTTCGGCCAGCAACATCCTGATGCAACAGGTTCGTCATTTCTAAAAAGGTTCGGTCGTTAGGGTTTTCGGTTGCAGAAGGTTCGCTGGAGGTGACATAGGGTTCGGCAGCAGCAATAGCAGGGTTCGGCCGGCCCCTCTGCGTGATGCCCCAGCTCCATCTTCTTGTTCCTGCAACCTCACGGCTTTCTATGGTTTCTACATGTTCTCAACAGTTCGTTTTAATGATTCTACGAATGTTTAGGTCGATTATAGTGTTAACAAGTCCTAAGATTTAATATTTTCAGCAAACCGTGAATAAACCTTAGATTTACCTCGATTCTGCGGTTACGGACTCGATTTCTTCGTATCTACTTGTTCCTTTCGATCACACGAACACGTGGGCGCCAAGATCTCGCGAATCCGTCAAGAAACGAGCGAGATATCGTAGAGAGAAGTTGTAGAGAGAGAAAGTGGCGTTTTTATGGAGCTAGAGAGAGAGTATGTCTTGCAAGAATGAAGAAGAAGAAGAAATAAAGGATTTTTATAGTCCGGTCAATCCCCGCGTGCTCGGTCTCGTTTTTATCGCGATAAATTAATTACGTGATCGGTTATGCTCGGTTTTTAATTGTAAAATATTTAAAACATCATAGCATTTTTAAATAAATTAGTTTAGTTTTAAATATGATAATTTTAATTAAATTATTTCGTAAGTCGATTCCGTTTCATTATTGTTAACTAATTATTTATTAAATCAATTTATTCTAAATCATTTTAGGTTGTGATTCCTAATAAACGTTTTAGGTTTTCCATTTATTAAATTAATATCGTCATGTATTATTTAATCATCTCGTCGAAACGCGTTACTCGCGTACGTATTCGTAAAGATCGTCACCTTTGCGAATCCAACGCTTGTATCGTATTTCGATTCGATTTAAGATTTATGGAATATCGTTTCAGAACATTATTCTTAATAATTATATTCGTGTGAATCGTCACCCACGCGAATACATTTATTAAGTTAATATTTCTGAATTAATATTCTCGTTTAAATGATATCCGTAACCTCACATCGCGTAATTATTAATCTCATTATTTATTAACTTAAATATTATATTCCCAAACCAAAACCCACTAAACCAAGTCACTGACACATCCATGATAGACCGAAATATGCATATGTATAGGGCATATGCAGAGGTAGATCGCAACCTCCCCTACACCGTCCCACCGCTATTTCGATAAACCATGACCATGTGTCCTTGACTACGTTTAGCAACCATAACATAACAAATTCCCAATTCCATCCCAAAACCATTCTCAAACCATTAATCCATAATCATCAGTAATAACACTGCGATAAACTCTATGGGTCTGTTCAGTTAAATTTCAACTAAACTTCCCAAGGTTTACGCGTATAATATATTATAAAATCATGCATACCAGTAGCAGTGACAATATCAGCAAAGTCAAGCAATAATATCATAATCAATAATATTCATAAATCTCCGGTCGTACAGTACAACAGTACGGATGTACGGATGTACGGACAACCGAAAGTACAGTGATGTTACAGTCTCCCCTAGTTAAAGGAATTTCGTCCCGAAATTCAACTTGGAGTGACCGTAGTAAATAAATGTGGGTACTTAAGCTTCATCTGATCTTCCCGCTCCCATGTGAATTCTGGACCCCGCTTCGATTCCCAACGTACTTTGACAATTGGAATTCTACTGCGTTTGAGTTGTTTAATCTCCCGATCCATTATCTCCACTGGTTTTTCAACAAAGTGCATGGTATCATCGATGCGGATGTCATCGAGTGGTACCTGAAGATCCTGATCAGCTAAGCACTTTCTTAGATTGGACACGTGAAACGTCGGATGCACATTACTAAGTTCTGGAGGAAGTTCCAATTTGTAAGCAACCTTCCCGATCCGTTCAAGGATCTTAAAAGGGCCAACGTATCGTGGAGCAAGCTTCCCCTTCTTCCCAAATCGAACAACGCCCTTCCAAGGCGATACTTTGAGTAATACTATATCTCCCACTTCAAACTCTAAAGGTTTTCTTCGTTTATCCGCGTAGCTCTTCTGTCGACTACGAGCAGCTAACAGATTGTCGCGGATCTGGCGGATCTTGTCAGTCGTTTCCTGAATAATTTCGGGACCAGTGATCTGCGAATCGCCGACCTCGGTCCAACAAATAGGAGACCGACATTTCCTGCCATAAAGGGCTTCAAACGGCGCCATACCAATGCTCGCGTGATAACTGTTGTTATACGAGAACTCAACCAATGGTAGATGGCTATCCCAATTGCCACCAAAATCGATGACACAAGCTCTTAACATATCTTCCAATGTCTGAATCGTTCGCTCCGTTTGACCATCCGTTTGAGGATGATAAGCAGTGCTAAGATCCAGTCTTGTTCCAAAGGCTTCATGTAGTGATTCCCAAAATCGTGCCGTGAAACGAGCGTCACGGTCCGATATTATGCTTAAGGGGATACCATGTCGGCTAATGATCTCATCAATGTAGATACGAGCTAACTTCCGCACAGGGTAAGTTTCGCGTATCGGTAAGAAATGAGCCGACTTGGTTAATCTATCGACAATCACCCAGATACTATCTTTACCGTTCGTGGTACGTGGAAGCTTAGTAATGAAATCCATGGAGATATTCTCCCACTTCCACATCGGTATCTCTGGTTGTAACAACAATCCTGAAGGTCGCTGATGTTCGGCCTTGACTTTGGCACAGTTAAGGCACTTAGACACATACTCAGCAATATCCTTCTTCATTCCAGGCCACCAGTACAAGCCCCTAAGGTCTTGATACATCTTATCAGAGCCTGGATGGATTGAGTAACGAGATTTATGAGCTTCATCCATAATCAGCATCCTAAGATCACCCCTGTTCGGTATCCACAACCGATTCAAATAATACATTAAACCGTCATCCTTAGTTTCCAATAAGATTTCAGCCCCGCAAGACATCTCATTCTTCAAATTATCTTGAGCTAATGAGTGTTGTTGGGCTGTGAGAACATCATTACGGAGGTTAGTGTGCACTCGGACACTATGAATCTGAACTTGACTTTTGCGACTAAGCGCATCTGCTACTACATTCGCTTTACCAGGATGGTAGCGAATTTCACAGTCATAATCGTTCAACAGTTCAACCCATCTCCGTTGTCTCATATTGAGCTCTTTCTGATTTAGAATATGTTGCAAACTTTTATGATCAGTAAAGACTACACACTTGGTGCCATAAAGATAATGTCTCCATATCTTCAAAGCAAACACGACTGCACCAAGTTCCAAGTCGTGCGTAGTGTAGTTCTTCTCATGAATCTTCAATTGTCTTGATGCATAAGCCACAACCTTTCCCCGTTGCATGAGAACACAACCGAGACCTAAGTTGGATGCATCACAATAGACTACAAAATCATCATTTCCATCAGGCAGTGTCAAGACAGGAGCATCACAAAGTTTCTGCTTCAGAGTCTGAAATGCCTCTTCTTGCTTTGGTCCCCACTCGTATGGCCTATTTTTCTGAGTCAAAGCAGTGAGAGGGACAGCAATTCTGGAGAAGTTCGATATGAACCGCCGATAGTAACCGGCAAGTCCAAGGAACGATCGAATCTCCGTCGGTGTCTTCGGTGTACTCCAATTCTTCACAGCATCAATCTTTGCAGGATCCACGTGAACACCGTATTCGTTGACTATGTGTCCCAAGAATTGAACTTCTTTAAGCCAAAATTCACATTTAGAGAATTTGGCATACAGCCGCTCCTCTCTTAGGATTTTCAAAACCAACTTAAGGTGTTTCTCGTGTTCTTCCTTAGTCTTTGAGTATATCAGAATATCATCAATGAATACAATCACAAATTTATCCAAGTATGGCCTGCAAACACGGTTCATGAGGTCCATGAAAACCGCAGGTGCATTGGTAAGGCCGAAAGGCATTACCAAAAATTCATAATGGCCATATCTCGTTCTGAAAGCAGTCTTGGGAATATCATCATCATGTACGCGAAGCTGATGATACCCAGACCTAAGATCGATTTTTGAAAACCATGCCGAGCCCTGAAGCTGATCGAAGAGGTCATCGATACGCGGCAGTGGATATCGATTCTTGATTGTAAGTTTGTTCAATTCGCGGTAATCAATGCACATTCGGAATGACCCGTCCTTTTTCTTGACAAATAGGACCGGTGCACCCCATGGCGAATGGCTCGGGCGAATGAATCCTTTATCAGTCAGCTCTTGTAGCTGGCTCGCCAATTCTTGCAACTCCGAAGGCGCAAGTCTGTAGGGAGCTTTAGCGACTGGGTTCGCACCAGGTACTAAGTCGATCCGGAACTCAACTTGGCGTTCTGGTGGAAGACCCGGCAAATCATCTGGAAAGACTTCTGGGAAATCTCGTATCACCGGAACATCTTCAATTCGCTTTTCTTTATCTTTCTTCTCCACAATATGTGCTAAGAAGGCTATACACTTCTTTCTAAGGTACTTGTGTGCTTTAGTGCAAGACATCAGCTTAAGACCTTTACTAGCAGTTTCTCCAAATATTCTCAAAGTTTCACCCGAAAGTAATGGAATACGAATATATTTCTCATGACAAACAATCTCCGCTCTGTGGGTGGCTAACCAATCCATGCCTATGATAACATCAAAGCTACCAAGATGCATAGGTATAAGATCAATTGGGAAAACGTGATCATTTAAGTTCACCGTACATCCAACTATAATAGTGTCAATATCAATAGTGTTTCCGTCAGCCACTTCCACGTTAAACGGTTTATCTAAGTATGCACGTGTTCTACCAAGCAAGCATTCAAAATCATATGAAACGAAACTCCTATCGGCACCAGAATCAAACAAGACAGATGCATAAGAGTTGTTGATCAGAAATGTACCGTTGACCACATCCTGGTTGGCTTGAGCAGCTGGAGCGTTCAACTGGAAAGCCCGACCTCTTGCCACCCTTTGATTATTTCCAGTCAACTTTGGGCATTGATTTCTGAAGTGACCCACTTCACCACATCCATAACAGGCTCTTGCCTGTGCTTGAGGTACCTGGCGAATGGGTACAGCTGGAATAGGTTGTGCATGAGGAGCTGGCAGTGCAAGCGGTGCATGTTGCATCCTTTGTGCTTGCAATGCACTCCTACAAACATTAGCATAATGCCCAAACTTGCCACAGTTGTTGCAGACGCGACATGGCAAGTTAGGTGCGTGATGATACCTGCAAGTATTACATTGGGGAGTATTCCCAGTGTAACTTCTTGCAGCAGAGTTGTTTGATGATTGCTGTGCAGACTTCGCAGCAGGTACAGTTACCATGAAGTTCCTATTCTTTCTCTTCTTGTTGCTGCTTTTGGACGAGCTAGCAGCTTCAGACTTGACTTCAGCTTTGACTTCCTTTGCAGTAGTCTTGGTGTCAGTCTTCTTGTAACCTTTCCTAGTAAGTGTTCCATTCCTCACATGATTGTCAGTAAGAGTTGCAGATAATCGGATCGCAGCCTCAAGTGTTTTGGGATTGCTCCCGTAGACTGTATCCTGAATCTGCACCGGCAGCCCGCCGATATACTTCTCAATCGCCCTCTCCAAGGGTGTCACCATATGAGGCACTAGCAGACTATACTCATGGAATTGAGTATTGTAGATGACGTTCTCGCCACTATCTTGTTTGAGTTCCCAGAACTCAGTCTCCAGTTTCCTCATCTCGCTTCTAGGACAGAATTCAGTGGTCATCAGATTCTTGACCTCTGTCCATGTCAGTGCTAAGGCAGCATCCACTCCCCTAGTTCGTTTTTCCCCATTCCACCAAGTCAGTGCTCTCTTTTGGAAAACACTGGTGGCATAGCGAACTTTCAGATTCTCGGGACATTCGCTGTTGATGAAGGTGTTCTCCATACTCTCGAACCACTGCAGCAGACCAGTGGCTGATTCAGCACCCGTAAACTTCAGGGGATTGCAGGAATTGAAGTGTTTGAATGTGCAAGTTGTCTGGTTTGCACCACCTCTGTTCTGGTTAGCATTCTGGTTAGCCTGAGTCAGTTGACTAACCAATCCAGAAATAAGTGTGGCTAACTCTTGTATGCCGGAGTTGGCATTACTGTTGTTAGTCTCCCCATTGTTCGAGTCATCTTCGTTGTGACGGCGAGGCGGCATGTTTCTGAAGGAAATAGAAACATGTTACTACCGTTTACAACGTAAGTCATACAAACAATGTTTAAATGAGTCCATTAGACAATTAGGATTACATATAGGAACTATATTTCTCTCCTATCAGTCATTGACTCAAAAAGGCTTATAATTTCCTATTATTATTCTAAGTGTCCTAGTTGGTCATAACTAGTGTTAACTAACTATTTCCTAGGTCCTATACATTCCTCACTCTATACTAACACTGACAACCTCCCAATGCAATGCAACAAGCTTATATATAGGGCATATGCAGAGGTAGATCGCAATCTCCCCTACACCGTCCCACCACCGTTCCATTGCACCACGATTATGCCCTTGCTAGTGTGTAGAGTGCGTCATGCAGTTCACCATAAATCTCACTTCACAAACCTTATCCTTAGTAGGATAATTTTGAGTGAAGTGATCTCTAGTTCCCTTGGACAGTTAGGTTTGCTTAATGTCTAAGTTCACCTGACATGTAGGCTTGCCTATTTCTAAGTTCACCTAATGTCTAAGTTCACCTGACATTAAGTTTTCCCCCAATTGTCTAAGTTCACTAAAATCCATATCAATCTCAATGTCAATGATCATCATTAAGGGTTCATATCATCACGAAGTGCTCTTATTGTCACTAAGTGTTCATATCCTCCCTATAGTTTATTCCTGTCAAGTGTCCATACTGCCACTAAGTGTTAGTATTATCACTGTGCGTTTATATTATCATCAAGTGTCTATATCATCACCCAAATCCACAATTTATCACTAAGTATTCGTATTGTTCGTTGATCCTATGCACCCTACGTGTCCAATCGGTGTGTTTCATAAGTGAGTTTATAAATATTTATCAAGTATAATCATTCAAGAGTCAATCCCAGTCAATCCATCAAACGTATCATCAACAGTCCACAATCATATCCTCTCAAACCCTCCTAGTAAGGTCCTAATAATATCCTAAGTTCCTGACACTGACAGACCCCCGATATACTTCAAATGGTATATGTATAGGGCATATGCAAGAGTAGGTCGCAACCTCCCTTACACCGTCCCACCACCTTTGTAGTATACCACGAGTGTGTCCTTGTCTGGTGATCAATAGATCTAACAGATAATTCCTAAAGCAATTAAATTCCTAAGCAATTAATTTTCCTAAACAAATAATTTCCCAAACGGGTAGTTCCCACATTCTTCAATACTGACATCCACCTAATGCACCGTAAATGGTATATATATAGGGCATATGATAAGGGTCGGTCGCAACCGCCCAAACCACCGTCCCACCACCTTTACGATACACCACGTGTATGTCCTTATCGAATCATTAGGGCACAAGTAGAACAAGTTAGCAGTATTTATAATTCAGATGTATAACAGGAGTTCAGTTAACATGTAGTAAACACATAAGCATGAAATCCTGAATATACTAACTAGTGTATGAAATTAATTCATACTAGGGTATCCTACGGTTATAGACTAGGTCAACCATTTCTAGTAACCTAATTCCCTATAACCCAGGCTCTGATACCAATCTGTAACACCCCGACCGACGGCGGAATCATCGGGATGCCACGAGGGATGTGTAGATTGTTCAAAAGCTCATGGGCATCTAAATCATATCATCATATATCATTTAATCCACCACAATAATTACACAAAAATCATGTTCATCATAAAACAAGTACATCAGATACACAAAAGATTTAGTTAAACTAACTAAACTCTAATCGCCAGAAATTTAGTTAATTAACTAAGTCCAAGAATCCTATATGATGATGATGTCCAAAATAGAAGAGATCATCCTCTTCATCCTACTTGTCTCCATCACCTGAAACATGTAAGAAAATCAAGTGTCAACTACAAAAGTAGTTGGTGAGTAATCATAAGTTTTTATATTTAAAAAATGTTTTAGAAAAATGCGTTTGAAAGTTTATGCTTAAAATAGTTTTATAAAATGCTTTGTTTAAAACGGGTATAAAACTTATGATCTTCTTGAGAAAATCCATATGAATACCTGTATGAGATAATCCAACACACATCCATCAATTCAACAGCCAAACACATACACAATCACATAACCACATAACCAAATCAATCATAGTCAATCACAAATAATCATAATCAAATATAGACAATCAATCCACAACAAATCAACCAAACTCAATCAATCATATTCTCAATCAATGTTCGTGACTATACATGATTCCTTATGTATTTAACATAAGTTAGATACATGAATCATGGAGTGGTCGCTAACCACGTGACAATACATGAAGCCAAAGCAAATAACCGAAGTCAAAGGCAATGCTTCACAGTTGTGGAAACCATCCACGTGACAATACACGATGTCAAAGCAATTAACCGAAGTTAAGAGCGATGATTCTCGGGATTTGTGACAATACTTGTAATCTTTGTTATTGACCTAGGTCAATAACAATATTTACATGGATATAAATAATAAGAGATAATCCCATAATAATGATAATTTCAAATGTGAATATCATATTGATAAACAGGTATTAACCTTGTGTTATCAAAATAATATTTATTTTGGTATACATGCTTCACCTCCGGGTTTTAAAACTAAAAACAGTTTAAAGAAAGGGAGGTTATGAGAACTCACCTGAAGTCCTTGGAATCCGGGTTCTCGTATTGTGCGCGCTCGCGTATGTAAACTCAAAGCAATTCACGGATCTGTAATTATCGTGGGTTTTATATTCATGAGTATATTTGTTTTGTTTCAACCAAGAACCCTGGAATATTTACTTCCATTTCTTAAGTGTCCAATTAACTTAGTTAATTATTCCAAGTTATAGTATCACACTTACTATTTTATTAATGTTCATCCTAACAGAAGGGTTAACTTATTAGTTCTTTTCATCCTCACTTGATAATAATCAAGTCTTGGCATTCTAAGTATGCTCCCAAAGGTATGTAGGTGTAGATTATATTAATCCTACTCAATCCCATTCCCATACATACATGTATGATTATTCAATTTATAAATCCACGTTTAGTTTAATGACATTATATTTATTGTAAAATCTCACTTGATGAATCAACCTCATCACTTAAAATTTATAATCTATATAAAAAGAAATAGCAACTATTCACGTATGCATGCATAATCGATTTACTAACCACCTGAACTTGAATTCTATATATATAAAAGTCAAGTTCAAGGTTTATTTAAATGATAATGTCTATATCGTTCTTGTAAACATTCATTTTCTACAAAACATTATAGTCAATGTTACTATCATTTAAAAGAGGTGGTGATTCAAGATTTCTCATGCATGCATACACATTAACCGATTTCGTTATGGTCCTTTGGCTACCCATAACTTTTAGTTCATGTGTTTAAGCAATAAAAATCCTCGACCCATTCTTGAGACCAGCGAACCTACAGGTTCGATGCCCTCCTGCCCAAGGTTCGCCCCTATAGGGGTTCGTTCAATGTCCAAGGTTCGGCCCTAGGGTGATCAAGGGTTCGGCCTGAAAGTGCTCAAGGGTTCGTTGCATGCTGAACCGAAAGAGGGTTCGCCTGTATTGATAGGGTTCGGCCAGCAACATCCTGATGCAACAGGTTCGTCATTTCTAAAAAGGTTCGGTCGTTAGGGTTTTCGGTTGCAGAAGGTTCGCTGGAGGTGACATAGGGTTCGGCAGCAGCAATAGCAGGGTTCGGCCGGCCCCTCTGCGTGATGCCCCAGCTCCATCTTCTTGTTCCTGCAACCTCACGGCTTTCTATGGTTTCTACATGTTCTCAACAGTTCGTTTTAATGATTCTACGAATGTTTAGGTCGATTATAGTGTTAACAAGTCCTAAGATTTAATATTTTCAGCAAACCGTGAATAAACCTTAGATTTACCTCGATTCTGCGGTTACGGACTCGATTTCTTCGTATCTACTTGTTCCTTTCGATCACACGAACACGTGGGCGCCAAGATCTCGCGAATCCGTCAAGAAACGAGCGAGATATCGTAGAGAGAAGTTGTAGAGAGAGAAAGTGGCGTTTTTATGGAGCTAGAGAGAGAGTATGTCTTGCAAGAATGAAGAAGAAGAAGAAATAAAGGATTTTTATAGTCCGGTCAATCCCCGCGTGCTCGGTCTCGTTTTTATCGCGATAAATTAATTACGTGATCGGTTATGCTCGGTTTTTAATTGTAAAATATTTAAAACATCATAGCATTTTTAAATAAATTAGTTTAGTTTTAAATATGATAATTTTAATTAAATTATTTCGTAAGTCGATTCTGTTTCATTATTGTTAACTAATTATTTATTAAATCAATTTATTCTAAATCATTTTAGGTTGTGATTCCTAATAAACGTTTTAGGTTTTCCATTTATTAAATTAATATCGTCATGTATTATTTAATCATCTCGTCGAAACGCGTTACTCGCGTACGTATTCGTAAAGATCGTCACCTTTGCGAATCCAACGCTTGTATCGTATTTCGATTCGATTTAAGATTTATGGAATATCGTTTCAGAACATTATTCTTAATAATTATATTCGTGTGAATCGTCACCCACGCGAATACATTTATTAAGTTAATATTTCTGAATTAATATTCTCGTTTAAATGATATCCGTAACCTCACATCGCGTAATTATTAATCTCATTATTTATTAACTTAAATATTATATTCCCAAACCAAAACCCACTAAACCAAGTCACTGACACATCCATGATAGACCGAAATATGCATATGTATAGGGCATATGCAGAGGTAGATCGCAACCTCCCCTACACCGTCCCACCGCTATTTCGATAAACCATGACCATGTGTCCTTGACTACGTTTAGCAACCATAACATAACAAATTCCCAATTCCATCCCAAAACCATTCTCAAACCATTAATCCATAATCATCAGTAATAACACTGCGATAAACTCTATGGGTCTGTTCAGTTAAATTTCAACTAAACTTCCCAAGGTTTACGCGTATAATATATTATAAAATCATGCATACCAGTAGCAGTGACAATATCAGCAAAGTCAAGCAATAATATCATAATCAATAATATTCATAAATCTCCGGTCGTACAGTACAACAGTACGGATGTACGGATGTACGGACAACCGAAAGTACAGTGATGTTACACACCAAACATGTTGAACGAACCTCCCAGCAAACCTACCATAGGTTTGTCTTAACAAATAAACACATTTTCACAAATCTTTTAACATTTAATTTTTCAGATTTATTCAAAAAAATTTCAAACAAAACAAAATTTGGTGTTTCAAAGTTAAAAACAAATAATCAATAATTATTGATTCAACATCAGATATATAAAAAATCTTTTTGGATTTTAAAATTTTATATAAAAACACACCAAAATTTTAATTCTGTAATATAAACCATGAAAATGAATGAAACAAACACATATATTTGGTGAGAAATATCCAGACATGAGATCATATTGCATTACAATCATCTACACAAACTGATTGAATTAATGAATATGTTAATTAGCAAATCACAATTCAAAGATGATTGTCAGTGTATGAGTCCAATTTAAATTTAATTACTTAGTTAAGATATCAAATGAAATCAAAACAATCAAAAACTTTATGTTCCTCATTTACTTGAACACATCCCCGTTTTGTGAATAACTAATCAAACAATAATGTTCTTGAAAAAATTTAATTCAAATGTAACTACTTTGATCATGCAAAAACAAAATAGAATTTCTTTTTGAAAATAATAAAATGTAAAACAATTTGAATTTGTTC